>OZ017739.1:288500357-288880357 GCA_963969285.1 Odontomyia ornata | reverse complement strand
CTTCAGTCTCAGAATATCCAGAAAAGGTGGACTCTCTACGGCAAAAGTATGTAAGCAAGGGGTTGACATTACAGCCCATAATAATTGCAATAGGTAAATGTAAAACAAAAATCGAATCATTTTATATCTACTATGATGGAATTTTTTATAAATTCTCCAATTTACTAAAATGCCTGGATGTAATTTTTAAATTATTTCATGTAATGAACTTTAAATATCCAAATGAAGGTAAAAATTTTTATTTATTCATCGAAAGTTTTTTTTATAACTTTGGCCATCAGTCAAACCCTAACGTAAACAGCCTCATTGATAACTTACGTTGAAATAACTTTTGCAAAAATAAAATATTTCTTGAATGTTCAACCCGAAATTAAAATTTCGTAGAAATTTGATGCTAATATGTTTATATATACAATAGAACAACATTTAAAAATTATGAATTTATAAACTAAAATATTTCATTTTCTTAGCAAAGCAGTTCAACGCACCTTGTATCTTTTCGCTGTTTCAATTAAATTTCAAAAACAAATCCGTTTTCAAGGAAACTTTTCAAACAAATGTAAATTCTCCCAATACTAGAAGATAAACGTTGTTATCTTATCCAAATTTGTAACTTTTAATGCAAATACCCTCAGTCAAAATGAAATGCTTTTTATGTGTTCAATCCGAAAATAATTTTTCGGCTAAAAGCTTAATCAATCATTTGAAATCGGAACACATTTTAGAAGGTTTGGAATATTTTTTATGTTCAGAAAAAGACTGCTTTCAAAAATTTCAAAATATTTATTCATTTAAACGTCACTTGCAAAGAGTACATGAAAATAAAATGTATAATTTAAAAACACATACTTTTCCTAGGGAAACAGTACAAAGCATTTTAGATCCTTTCAAAAATGGTCCAAATACAATAAATTCTTATCTTCCCAATATTTTGGAATCTCGTTCACAAAGTTTGTTTCCGAATTTATCTGAATGTAATCCAGGTACCGATGATTTTTCAATGGAATTAGCTGGATTAAAATTTGCCCTATCTCTACACAGTAATAATAACTTCAATAGAAAAAACGTTTCAAATATTATCGAAGAAGTTCAAAACAATGTGATTAACCCCATTTTGAAAGCTGTTCTTTCGAAAATCATTCCTCTCATTGAAAGCGAAACCAATAGGATCGCTGCTATTCATTCATTGGATAAGCTTTTGCTTCCTTTTAAGTCGATCAGTACAGAATATCATTTGATGAAACAATTAGAAACGAATGGTTTGCTTGTGAAACCTCTGTATTATACTATAAATGAAGAAGTATGCGAAGTTGTTATTAATAACGTTCCGACATTAGATTCTAATAAGATAACTGGAGTAATTATGCCTCTAGAATTTCAAATCCAAAGTTTTTTTCAATCTAAAAATGTTTTGCATGAAACACTTGAGAATACAAAGATGATACAGATTTGTGCACCTGGTATATACAACAGTTTAATAAGTGGAACGGTTTGGAAAGAAAAGACAAAGAGTTTTGAAAATAAATTAACCATACCTTTTATTTTATTTTTAGATGATTTTTGCATAGACAACCCTCTCGGTTCACATGCAAAAGATCAATCGATCTGTGGTGTATATTATTCTTTTCCAACTATTCCCAAGCATCATCTTTCGAAATTGAGAAACATTTTTGTAGCCGGATTTTTCAAAACAAAAGACAGGTCTTCATTTGGTAATTCGTTCTCCATGAAACCATTTATTGACCGTATAAAAAATCTTGAAAGGGATGGTTTACAAGTAAATGTTGATAAACAGAGCTACCACATATATTTCATCTTAGCATTTGTTGTCGGTGATAACCTAGGTCTAAACACTTATTTGGGATTTTCAAGCAGCTTCAATTCAAACTTTTATTGTAGAGCCTGCAAAAGAAGCAAACGTGATATGCAATCTGACGTGAATGAGCATACCTTATACTTACGTAACGTTCACAATTATCAAGCCGATCTTGGGATAGGAAACGAAAAATTTACTGGTATCAAAGCAAATTGCATTTTTAACGAAATCAAGTCATATCATGTGACGCAAAATTTTTATTTTGATATAATGCATGATATTTTCGAAGGTGTTTGCAGATACGATATATCAAAAATATTAGTGCACTTCATCGAGAATTCGAATTTTTTTTCTATTGAGGTTCTTAACAATCGTAAGCAATTGTTTAATTATGGAGAAACAGAGATAGGTAATATTTCGCCGCCATTTGTACTCTCGCTTTTAAAAGTAAACAATTTGAAAATGACTGCTCGTGAAACAATGACTCTAATACACTTTCTACCATTGATGATAGGAGATCTTGTACCAAAAAATAATAAAATGTGGGAACTTCTTATAACACTGGTGAAAATTATCGATTTAGTACTATTACCAAAGATAAATGAATCAAAAATAAATTCCTTGGAACATTTAATCGCCAAGCATAACTCCTTATTCCTTAAGATATTCAAGGAACCATTAAAACCAAAGTTTCACTTTCTAGTGCATTACCCATCTGCAATTCGAAAGTGCGGTCCACTTAAAATGTTGTGGTGCATGCGTTTTGAAGCTTTACATAGGCAGAACAAGTTGGCTGCAAAAGCTACAAATTCAAGGATCAATATTTCTTACACCCTTGTGGTTAAAGCTGGACTAAAGTTTTCTGATACGCTTGCTAAACAAAGTTTTTTCGAAAGCGAATTCATTTTTGATAACAAATCAGTCTATGCATGTAACTTAAATCAGATTTATGAGCATATTGATTACGGTAAAACTAGCATAAGTCCTTGTGACATGAATTGCATATCAAAATTGACATTTAAGGGAAAACTATACAAGGAACATTTTTTTTTGACTAAAGCTGAAGAACCTTTGCTGCTTTTTGAAATTCAAAAAATATTAACACATGAATCAAAATTTTATTTTCTTTGTGAAGAGTGGAATATAAAATATTTCGATGAACATCTACAGGCTTTTGTTATAGACAACATCCAAAAAACTTTTTCTTTGCACTTTGTCAATGATTTTGACAGCCCGCCAATTCACATTCATTATTTGCAGAATGGGTTGAAAGTTTTTCGGCCAAAAAAATTTGAAAACTTATTTGGGCCCCAAGAGTATTTTAAAAAGAAGCAACACTCTCTTAAACTCAAAACTTCGAAGGTCATCAATCACTTTCTATAGGGCATTGGCAAAGCACCAAAACAAAGGTTATTACAAACCTTATTGTTGTAGTGTATTTAGAGACTTTATATGACTTCGATAACTTGTAGGGCTTATGACATATTTTGATTTATATAAAATTAATAAAAACCACTATATTTATGTAAGAATCTATCGTTTTTGTAATTATTAAACAATATGCTCAAGAACATGGAAGAGCCATTCATATTATTTGTGGGCCGTGCTGCAAAAGTTATACTACTGTCATGTTATGGACACAGCAACCAACACCTCTTTTGCCAACAATACAGTTGCAGCAATACCCTTTTATTTTTATTGACTAAAGAGTTCATCTATAATGTCTCTGCCTTGAGCTAATAAAATATAGACGAAATATTTGTTGCATGTATGAAGCCTAGACTGTATGTGATATATTTCAATATTATAGCACCCGTTTTGTCGGATATCGTCGCCATCATAGTAACGGGCTTGCTTTATCTAGTATATTCACAATGCAAACAATATTAGACTTTCTATGGTTGGCATTGGGAGCATAATTAAATGAGCCATTCTCACATTAACATTATACTCTTCGATGAAATCTGAAAGTTGGCCGGGAACATTCGTTTTATTTCTAAATCGGTTAAGGATTGCAACGGCATCAATTCGACCTGTGACTTATGTATGCAAAGCATTTATTAATGCAACGGCAATCCGGAAATCAGTCATGACATTTCTAGATGTATTATTACAATTTGATTGTCTTAATAGTTTGTAATCTCTTATTAATTTGCCATTTATTATCTCAATGACCCATTTCCATATTGTAACACATCGAAATTTATTGACTCGTGTTGTCGGTAATTGCGTTTTCCCTACTTCTAAATATTCAAGCTTATGAGGCTTATGATAACACCCTCTAAAATCATTCACTGCATTTCTAAAGAAACTTCTAAATTGATTTCTGAGGTGTACATTTTCGCCTGCAAGTAAATCATTTATTATTACTGCACATAAGACCGTATCAGAATATTGACGCCAAGTATCTATCATATAACTAGCCATTTGAGGGATTATCAAAAGTGTCTTTACCGAATTCCGGAATTCGGGAGAACTGAAGTTTTTTTTTAAATTATAATTTGAGCCATTTTGTATGGATACATATGTTGAAATTCAAAATTTAATGTGAATATTCTATCATTAATGCAGACATCAAATTGTGTTTTTTCCATAATGACACAATCTTTTAATCGATAACTAGTAAGTCGGGTGCTTCCCATTTTATTTATTCCTACATTCCTTTCAACCCTTTCTTCAGTTAATATAACAATAACTTTTCAATCATATTTTTAAGACTTGCTCTTTACCAGCTACGACTCCTATTTTTACCTTATTTTATTTGCAATATAACGAATAATATAATATGTTACATCTACAACTCAGAACCAATTTGGTTGAATTTCTTTTTATGATTGTATCTTTACTTTACTTTTAATTTTTTGCAGTACGTAAATATTGAAAGATTTAACTTGAGGAAACATAATTAATTTTCAAAAATAAGTCTTTATATTGGTTTAATATAAAACATTACTTAAATTCTTGTATTTACATATTTATTTTTGGAGATTGAAAGTGATCGGTGATAACAAAATTAAAAACCCTCTTTGGGGCTGAAAGATATTTTGCGCGAAACCTGAAACTTCAGATTGTAATTATTAAAATGCAATTAATCAAATAAAATTAAATTAGTTTTAGTTTCTATAAACTGTACACGTTTAAAGGAAAAATGTTAATTTTTAAGTTTTTATTTTTTAGTGTGAATAAATTGTTAAACTTAACACTTCATGTTTATTTTCTTTTTGAACATTAACAAAAATGGATTATAGATAGCATTGATTGAATACATATTGTGTAGGAGTAAGTATATTTTTTTACTGATTTAGATATTATAATGATTTATTCTTTTAAGCATATTATTTTTTCATGTGATACCAAGTAATATAATAGCATTTAACATATTTAAAGGAAAAAGAAAGTTATTACTGTTAAATTAATATTGATATCACATAAAGACAATAATACCTACGAATCTTTCTTAAAAACACATAAATACATAAAAATAAATAGATAAATATATTAAAATAATACTCATAGTCATGCATTTTTCAAAAAATACTACAAATATAATGTTTTAATGTAATGTTAATATGATTTTCATGCGGTATCCCTTAGTTTTCAGTAGGATATACACTATTCAATTAAGAGATACCATTTTAAAACAATATTTTATTAGCATTAAATTCTAGGAATACATACTATAGTAATAATATGATTATACTATATAACTAATAGTTAAAGTTATTAAAAATACATAAATACCATATAAAAAATTACATAAACATATTAATATAATAGTAATTCACTTTTTAAACAATACTATAAAACTATTGTTTTAATGTGGTGTTACTATTATTTTCATGGTTCAACCCTTAGTTTTCAATAGGATATACACTATTAAATGAAAAATTATCTCTTTAAAACAAAACTTTGTACTATTAACTTTCAGGGATATATACTATTGAAATAATATGATTATACTATATAACCAATAGTTCAAGTTATTAAAAATATGTAAATACCATAGACATAATTACACAAACCTATTAAAATAATAGTAACACACTATTTAAATAATACTACGAACCTATTGTTTTAATGTGGTGTTACTATTATTTTCATGCCGCATCCCTTAGTTTTCAATAGGATATACACTGTTAAATGAAAATTTATCACTTTAAAACAATACTATTTACCATTAATTTTTAGGGATATATACTATTGAAATAATATGATTATACTATATGATTTATAGTTCAATACGATAAATTTGTTTACGAATATATGAATTCGAACTCGAATTTCGACAGTAAGCAGTGGTATTCCACCATTAAATTAATAGGATTTCCAGATTGTTTTTCAATGGGCCGTGTCTCTTTAATTTTAGTCTTTTTATAGTACGAACCATTGGTTTTTAATAAGACATGTTATTATTTCAAAACTATAAAATTATTAAACCAATGGTACAAATGTACTATTAAAATTATAATTTCAAAACTATTATGGTAATGATCTTAGCCCCATTGACCAATTTTAAACGGAAAAAACCATTGAAACAGTTGAAATTCCCATTGATATTATGGTATTTTTCTCTGAGTGTAGTGAAGGTTAAGTTGGGATATACGAAAGCGGTCGGATAAGTACTTAGCCTCACCGCCCGATTGCGCCACTATCGTGTACTAATTCTTGTAGACGGCTACTGTTAAAATTTCCGTCAAATCGGACTCGTAGTTTTGTTTTGACCACGTGTGGAGGCGGGCATGAAAGAAAAGTGGAGGAATAGCAATATTAATCGGTGACTCGATTCTTGTTTTTGGAAGGAGAATCGTGCAACGAAATCAATAAGCGCTTGGATGCTGTGTAAGGCGACTCTGTTTCTGCGGTGGTGACTGTCCGCTTTTGATGAACCAAGCCCAGGTGCCCCGGAAACTGCTTCCAGGGTGGATAACGTGACAAAAATTCACAGGATTATATTGGCAGATCACCGATTGAAGATACGCAAGACAGCTGAGATAGTAGGCATCTCAAAAAACTCACTCACTTGTTTGCTCACTCCGGACAATAAACGCTACCGAGAGACCAATTCAGAGCAGTTATTGACGCTGTTTAACCGCAACCCAAAGGTCGTTTCGAGACCATCGACGAAACATGACTCCACTGGTATACACCAGATACTAAGGAGCAGTCGAAACAGTGGACTTCACTTGGTGAACATACTCCAAAGAAGGCGAAGACTGTCCTATCGACCGGAAAGGTGATAGCCACCGTTTTTTGAGACCCACAAGGTGTGATTGACATCGACAAACTGGAGAAGGGCAAAGCTATCACAGGTCCCTAGTATGACGAATTGTTGGACCGATTCGACGCTGAACTTCAGAAAAAAGGCCCTACTTGGCAAAGAAAAAGTGCTCTTCCACCATTACAATGCACCGGCTCACACCTCTGCCGTCACCATGGACAAATTTGTTGAATCGAGCTACGAACTGCTACCCAATCCACCGTATTGTCCATATTTGGCCCCATGCTATTTTTTTTTTGTTTCTAAACATGAAACAGTTACTCGTCGAGCAGGAATTTGAGTCAGTTGAGGAGGCCATCGCCACCACGGAGGCCTACTTTGCAGACATCGAGAGAATGTATTTTTCAGACGGGTTAAAGAAATCGGAGCATCACTGGGTCAAGGGTATCGAGCTGAGAGGAAATTATGTTGAGACATAAATCACCACTTTTCCTAAATTTTCGTTTTTCTTTTATAGGCTAAGTCCTTATCGGGCGACCCTCATATGTTTGAACTTTATTCAGACATAATTTTTGGGTATCAATTAGCACAGATTGTTTCAGTTCACATTAAAGTAGCTTATGCTACTTTAATGTGAACTGAATACCGCGTCGGTACGCAAATCGGTAACACGCAACACGCTGTTTTTTGTCGGAAGTCATGAAAAGGATTGGTAAAGCAGATTATAGTTTCCTAAATTTCCTTAGCAGGAATTTTTGAACGCGTTTTAAACGAGTAATATGAATCGGTGGCTGAAAAACTGTATTCGAGCATAGTCTACACGCGTCAAAACCCACGAACAAAATTCGTCTCTGAACTAGCTGGCCAACAACCAACCACCTTGGAGTAGACTGCGAGTATCCAAACGGGTAGGCTTCAAGATGCAAATGGGTAGGCGTTGATGCACCTCAAGACTTCACGTCTTTAACCGATCAGAGAGAGAAGTTATATAGGGTTTTACATAAGGGACATAACAATTTTGTATCTTTAAATGAACGCACCCTGAAACTTTTTTAATGAACTGTTAATGTGAAAACGTTTGCCAAAGTCAACAAAATCATTATGTTAAAGTTCACGAACCAGCAACGTTTGAAATTTAAAAAAAAAAATACTATTCTCGAAAAATCATTTTCAGCAATGAAGTACATTTCTGACTCAATGCCTTTGTTAATAAGCAAAATATGCATTATTGGTCAGCAACGAATCCACGTGTGCTTCTTAAGATACCGTTGTATCGACAAAAAATACTGTTTGGGGCGGTTTTCATGCCGGAGGTGTGATTGGGCCGTATTTCTTCGTGGATGAAAACGACCGTCATGTGACCATCAATAGAGAACGATATCGTGTTATGTTGGAAGATTATTTGTGACTAGGATTGGATGAACTTGACGTCAATGATATGTGGTTCACCAAGACGGTGCCGCTAGCCACACAGCACACCTCACAATCAATTTATTGAAATTTATTTATTCATTGTTATGTCCTTAATGGTAAACCCTATACCCTATGTTATGTCCTTAATGGGAAGCCCTATACAATAATTATTATAGCTCCTAAGCATGGAAAGCTTAGACTGTAGGTCTTTCCTTGTTTGGATCATGAATTAGTTTAAGTTTCATTAACCAGGAGGCAGACTTTTTTCGCTTCTGACTTCATCCATATAAATACTTCCTTCGTGTCTGTAATTTTACGCTTGGGAAAGTAAAGCTAAAGAAAACACATAAAATGTACATAAAATGTACAACATTTTTTATTAAATGTAAAGATTGAACTTTGCCATTATACTTCAAATACAACATCCTCCTCCACGGGACCTCTTCCAGGCCTCAATCTTTTTGAGGTAATTTTCAATGACTGAAACTAATTCACTAATATTGGTTTTCAATTGCTCAAGATTTTGAGGATTGTTCACGTAAACACGATCTTTCGCATAGCCCCATAAAAAGAAATCCAAAGGTGTTAGGTCGCAGGATCTTGCGGGCCAATTGACATCACTCAATCTCGAAATTATGCGTCCTGGAAATTTCTCTTGCAAAAGTGCTCGATTAGCCTGTGTTGTGTGGCTTTTGGCTCCGTCCTGTTGGAACCACATGTTCTTCAGATCATAATCTTCAATTTTTCTCCAGAAATAATCGGTTAACATCCGTCCATAGCGGTCAGATTTGACTGTAATGGCTCTTCCTTGATCGTTTTCGAAAAAATACGGGCCAATAACACCACCAGAACCTAATGCACACCAAACGGTCACTTTTTCCGGATGCAAAGGCCTTTTTGCGATCATCTGAGGATTTTGAGAGCCCCATATGCGGCAATTCTGTTTATTTACATAACCACTCAGCGAAAAATGAGCCTCATCACTAAAAAAACTTTGTTCGAAAAATCGTTATCAATGGCTTGTTGTTCAATTACCTAATTCATATACATTCTGTGTTGTGTATGGTCTTGAGGCTTAAATTCTTGAATAAGTTGGATTTTGTACGGATGGAGATGTAAATCCAAATGCAAAATCCGCCACAATGAACCGTAAGACAAGCCCAAATGTTGAGCACGTCGAGGAATCGACAAATTCGGGTCTTCCTCCACAACTTTGAGCAACGACAGCGATATCTTCAGAAGAACGAATGTTGCAATGATGCACAGGCCTTGCAGTATCAATAACCGATCCAGTCTCTTCAAATTTTCTCACTGTGTTCAAAATTCTTTGCTCTGTAGGTCGATTATATCGACCGTAATCGGCTCGTAAAGCCCTAAATGTTGATACACCAGAATCACCATTTTTATAATAAAATCTTATAATTTTAACGCATTCTTCGACTGTTAAACAATCCATATTTCTAAATGGCAAACCTTCAACTAAAAAAACACGCTTGGGATGACATTTAATTCTGACGAATGTCAAATGGCAGGGTTATACTTTCCTACCACGAAATGGATAACCCTGTATTAACGTCGTTGTTATACGCTACGAATTGCGTGGACTTGTAGTCCACTTTCGTTTTCCTGACCACATGTTCCAGAGCAAATTTAAACAACATCGGGGTAATCGCATCCCTGTTTAAGCCTGAGTCTGTTAACTTTGACTGGAGACTCGGTGTTTAGTATTGTTAACTCAGTCATTGGGACGTTAAGCATTGTTTGGTACACAAAAATTTCTGTCGACCCTTTTGTAAGCTAGCTTGAAGCTTACGAAGAGCTGGTACGCATCGATATTATATTCCCAGCACTTTTCGAGTACCAGTTTTACTGAAAATATCTAATCAATCATAGGCCGTCTATCTTGAAAACGATCTGTCCAATGATATTTTTATAATGTTTAGAGCATCAACATCATCATATTCGGAAACGAAAAATAATTAGAAAATGCATAATTTTTAACTTTTATGGCTGTTGCTGCTCACTTATTATAATTTCCTACAATCCTATCCTACCTTGTGGTAATGATAACAAAGATTTCAGTGAATTCGTACTCAATCATATGTGCATGCATGAATAATATATTGGATGGTTCGATGGTAGCATATTTCATGTAGTAGTGATTGTGTGGTTGTATTATTATATACTATTTTTAGGATTAGACTTTAGACTGTTAAGGGATATTCAGATGTCCCTTTTCTTCTCTTCTTAGAAAATTCGCAAAAATAATTGTCATGAGATTGAGGAATATCCAAATTGAAGAATATCCAAATATCCTTTTTCTTCTCTTCTTAGAAAATCAACAAGAATTATAATTAGTTTTGAGGAATACACAGATGTTCTCTTTCTTTTCTTCTTCTACAATAAAGAAAATATTTGACTTTTGTTGATATCTGCATTGGAATTTTTTCAATAAACCAACCAAAAATCGCCAATCAAATACATGAAACAATCTTCTCTGCCCAGCATCTTACAAAGAGATATACATATTATCGGGCTGACCAAAAACATATTCAGAGAACCACCTTACAAAATTCCAATTTCGGCATTTCACATTTTACTGGTGTTGGTTGTAATTATTCTTAATTATGATATTTATGTCTATTTTTTAAATATATTTTATTTTGTCGTGAAACCGATACGAGCATTCCATTGCTTGTATTGGCTTCATGGTCGCACATCATGAAATGCGATATAATGATGTAATCATGCATGCATATGTAGACATTTGCATGCATTGCACATTCCAAATGATATTATGATCGTATCATGATGTGGTCTGCATACAAAACAGACGTAAGAAAGGAAGCCATATGGTAGCAATTTGCATACGTATTAATTTCCCTACTATTGGACAAGCTCCCGTGAGCTGTCAGGCAACTGCGGCTTAAGCAAATGCTTATATCGCGTAATATATACTATTTTCCGAATAAAAATATACGAAACGCTTTCCGTGCATACTTCAAATTCACCTTGGACTGTCCATTGTACTCCAACATTTTTCAAGACGAAAAAATGAAGCACATGTTTTGCACCTTCCACAGATAGCTAAGCTTTGACAAGTAAACAAATTCCTTTTCATTCAATTTGGACAGCGATAAAAATCAAACGGGTATGAGAACTGAAATAATTTTCTCCTCACTAGAAGCCTTATTCTATTCTCCGTGGGCCACCTGGATTTCACTTTAGAAATCCATCTCGAAACCGTACAAAACCTCCAATTTTCGTCGGCGCCTCTACAATTCTTCATATACCGCCATGTAAGCTAGCGATCAAAGTCGGCCTACTAATAGTCATGTGTGTGGTAGTAAGCGCTGCTGCCATATGGCTTCCTATCTTACGTCAATTTTATCGGCATATGATCCAGTGCACATGCGTGCACGGTCAGCCCGAATCGTGGGACCGTCCGTGCGTGCGCTGGCACCTTTGGCATGAGTTGGAGATACGAGATTTTTTTAACGGTCAGTCGTTTGTCGTGTGTAGATGGAGGCAGAACGATCGGGTGTATTTAAATATAGAGCAAATTAGCCATTTTAAGGGAGCATAACTGTAAATGGTGTTTTAATTTTGCACAGTCGGCAAACATACATACGATAAGAACTCATAACCGTTTTCATCTGTATTTCATTTGTGAACAGCAAAGTGAACGAACATTTTGGCTTCAGCGATTGATTCTGGACAACGAGGACGACAGAGTCCTCGCTAAGTATTGTGTCAACAATATGTTATGATTTATTGTGTAGCAACGAGATGAATGGACGAATCCCCATACTGCTTTTAGTCAAAAACTGAGCGTCATTAGTAAACAACAAGTTGGTTAAAAATAATCTTGGAAATGGACAATCAAAGAGAGCATTATCGGCATATTTTATTGTTTTATTCCTAAAAGGGGGCAAGCTCGAAAGAAATTGTGTCAAGTTTATGGTGAGGACTACCTTACTGAACGCCAGTGTCAGCGTTGATTTGCCCGCTTTCTTTCTGGAAATTTTTATGTATAAGGTGCACCACATAGTGGTTGCCCAATCACTACTCATGATAAGAAAATAAAGGCGTTAATCGAAGCAAACCGTTGTATGACAACTCAAGGGATAGCAAAATAGCTCGAAATATCAAATTCAACCGTTTACTTGCACTCACAACAGCGTTTTTACGTTTTGGTTCCTCACGAATTAAAGGAAATTCCCCTTACCAAATGCATTAACATTGCTGAATCGTAAACAAAATGACCCATTTTTAAAAAGAATCATAACGAGTCATGAAAATTGGATTGTTTACGATACCGTAGTCCGAAAGCGATCATTGTTCGAGCAAGATAGGCCCACAATTGACAGCCAATGCCAATATTCACCAAAAGAATATTCTGCTTTCTATGTGGTGCGATTACAAGGGAATAATCTACTTTGAGCTACTTTCAAGAAACCGGACTATTAATTCGAATGTCTACTGTCGTTAACTATGGAAATTGAACGAATAAATTAAGAAAAAATGCTCTAAACTGTCCAATCGCCAAGGCATGATGTTCCATCATGATAACGCCAGAACCCACACATCTTTGATGACCCGTCAAAAATTAATGGAGCCCAATTAGGAACTGATGCCACATCAACCCTTAGCCCTGACTTAGCACCACCAGAATCTCATCTGTTTCGCTCCCTTCAAAACCATTTGAACTTTCGATTCCGATCAGGCTGTTAAAATGAGTTGGACCAGTTATTCGCTTCTAAAAACCAAGGCTTCTTCGAGCGTGGAGTTTTTCAACTTACTGAAAGATGGCAAAAGATTGTCCAACAAAATGGTCAATATATCATTGATTAATGGTTGTTGTTGATACAAATAAATTTACTTTGAAAAACATGAAAAAAAAACAACTTTAACTATCGCACAACCCAATATATACTTACCGAATTTGTAACATACTCCATTTTGAAGTCAAATAAATGCTAGCTTTAAACTTAATTTTTTTTTAATTCAATTTACTTTTAAATTAGGAAACCTTTTCAAAAGATTCTAGTACACCAAATTTATTCCGGAACCTTCCCAGTGTCTATCTCTCAGGATTAAAAAAGTTCAAATAGAGATGCTGATAAAGTGGTTAAATGTCTAAATATTTTATTTCATACAGTTCTGGGAAAAGGGTCACGCTAATTCTTAATTTGTCATGTCCAAGCAAATAATCAAGCTAAGTAGTAACCTCAACAGAAAGCGTTATATTTTTACTTAACTCTCAACGTGTTGTCTAATCATTTTACTGTACATACTCATATACGCTTTCCTAGCCTAAGTGCAAATTAATGTTTACGGTCCTCAATTTAAAAATGTATTCAACCCGCGAATTACTCCCTTATTAAAATTTCAGTTAGTCGTACTTTCAGCATTGCATACATCAGTTGTTTCAGCAATACGAGTCCTCACTGGGTAAATAGCTCTCGGGCAACGAGAAAACTGGAGCACATATAAAAGCGCTTCCTTTGCTGCAATCAATAAGTTACACAGTGCGAGATACATGGAGCAGCATTCAGGCCTTACATCCAATGGCATGCGTGCGTTTCAAGGCTTCCAAATGTTGGCCATCTAATGATGATGATACTCGAAAAGCTAAAGTAAAAATAGGGCTTTCATGCATCCACAGTTTCGGAGCTGACGCGAAAGGGGAACCGTTTTTACAAGCAACTTCCTCGAACTGAGCATGTGCTAGTTGTTTTATGTACGAAAGTGCATATTAACGGCGGGGGTGGTGTTGTCTTCAAGCGATGGGGTCTATGTATCCTAATGGCAACATGTATAAACCTACACATTAACTGTGTACTTAGAAGCGCCCTCCATTGTATTTCAAATCACCCCCATCCACTCGACACAAATTTTAAGTGCAACGAATCGATTTCGAGCAGATCCTTTGAGCGCGGAGTGGGGTGCGGATGACCGGGAACAGATTTGTTTTTATGAAGCGTATTTACGGTAGCAGTCCTGCCACGAGCGACTCTATATCGGGATTGGATCGCTTCAAAATTAGGCCATCGCTACCTTCATAAATATAGCATTTAGGTAAGGATTCAAGTTGTTGTTGAGTTTTTATGGTAAATAATTTCTGATTTCTGAATCCCAGGATTCTCATTTTGCATAATCCCTTGGTTGACTTAGCAGAAGTTAGCGAGCGAGCATGGTAGGCATCGAAGACATTTCGGCCCCAGTTTTAGCTGCGAGGACTATTCGTATTGATTTTTCGTCGTCCCTTCCATCTGGAATATGACCTTGAAGCTTTCTGAAAGTGTTAGCTTAGATAAAACTTATAATTTTTAAGAGCCATTGAAATTCTATGTCATACACACACTGAACTCATTTTCATGTATAGAGGACATTGTGACATATGAGAAGCTATTATTTGCGTTTAGTATACGCTTCCAATCTTTCAAGGACGTAAAGCTATTCTTGACTTTCTATGATGCAAAATAAGAACCGTTCTCGCTATGCGGAGGCATTAATAGAAGTTGATTCTAATTAAAAGTAAACAGGCGTGATAGTTGCTTTTGAAAAATGACAGAGCTTTTTATTAGCCATTTCTTGAAGGGAACTCAAGTTCCGCACGATGACGTGATTGGATCTTATTTATTTATTTGAGAAAACATTGTTGAACAATTTTTGCATCTCGTTTTGTCTTGAAATCTGCATTGACTGCCTGAATTTGCCTACGGCAGTATGAAACAAGAACAGTAAAAAAGGAATAACTAATTATTGATGGAATTTGAAATCCTGCTCAACACGAATCTTCAAATCAAAAATATCCCGTGAGCATCACTAGCCGGAGAGGCGAGTTTCTCGTAGGCACCCTTATTTTTAAAAGCAAATAATTTTAGTGGCCGCCGCATTGAAAGTCCAATACTGTTTAAGGAGAATGTTTTGTTGTATAAATACTTTCAATTGAAAATACTTCAAACCTTTCCATGAAAAGCATTCAACATTTCAGTTGCTACTAAAATAGCGAATTGCGCTTATTTCCTTAACTATAAGGGCCGTCATTTGGAATGTATGCATTTGATTTTTGATTATTTTAAAACATATCTGTCTTAGAGTCCCATCAATCACCACGCCAAATCGCGTTCGAGTCCGAATTTCTCTCTAGATTAGGCTAAAAATATTGTTTAAATTTTCGGTTTTTTTGTTTTTCGTCCGATTTTGATAATTTTTCGCAGAGTACAAGGAACTAATTCAATAACTTATAGATCCAATGACGTCATCGTGCGGAACTTGAGTTCCCTTCAAGAAATGGCTAGTACAAAGCTTTGTCATTTTTCAAAAGCAACTATCACGCCTGTTTACTTTTAATTAGTACCAACTTCTATTAATGCATCCGCATAGCGAGAACGGTTCTTATTTTGCATCCAAAAAACCCTGAACATTTTTGAATCGCCGCCATTTTGAAACTTGCACATAGATAATTACCAAAATAATTAAATCTTTAGATATTATTTTTAGGGAATTCAATCCTGGGATCCCGACAATTTTACAGGCTTAGAAATTCCGAGATTTTATTTAGCTAACCCCGGAGTTTACGGGATTGATTAATCATTTTTGAACTTTTTATAAATACTCTGCTTGAAATGGGCTCCTCCGCTTTCACCTATACTTTGTCCATTCTTTTTTTCTAGTTTGTTTAACATGTTTAGTTTTTCCCAGTCAATTCGATTAGTTTTTGAGCGCGGTGACGATCAGGCAAGCTCACGCTGTCCAAACAGATTTGACTAGTTTATGTGTTGCCTGACAATCGAGCAGATTAAGTGGAAAAGCAAACAAGTTGGGTAGACAGACCTATGCTCATTTCAGAAGGGTTTTGTACTCAACTTACAAAATGCAGTAACCAATAACGAATAAAATCAAGAAACATGTCATGTTCGAGGATCATACTATTATTAGCAAAGTTGAAAGAATTTTGACTTCTGAGGTATTTGTTATATTTATACCCACAAATATCTCACTTGATAATTATTTCAGATTTTTTAAGATCACGGGTGTCCATTCGCGAGGGAGGAAACACATTTTTCATGTATTCCCCCCCCCCCTGTGCCCCCACTGACGCAAAAACTGTCAGTTTAAGAACTGTTTTGAAAAGCTCTCATAGAGAACTTTTAGTTGATACTCATATCGGCTACCTTTCATGATATTTTTTTTCAGGGGCCACTCCTCTGTACCGTAATCATCGATTCATGGCCTATTTTTTCGAATCTTAGAATGGTTACAAAGCCCTTTTGCTAGGAGCTCTCTCCTGCCTTTTCGACTTGTTTCAATTGTATGTAATCATCTTCATGATACCTTTCATTCCTGAAATTTTCATGCAAATTCTAGCAAAGCTGTAGTGTCTAAGTCGGTAAAAAGCGCATATGGCTCCATAGCCATATGTTTCCATAGTAATACAGGGCATATTCTTCCATAGTAATGGAGGAAAATTCAAATCGCTATAACTTCGTTAAATACTATTCGATCTTTATGAAACTTTCAGAAAAGATCAATCTTATAAATAGTCATCTGTGTGTTTTATTGAATTTAAGGGTACTGTCTAGATTTTATTCAAGAAAACATAAAATCAATAAATCATACTATTACTAACAAAGTTGAGTGAATTTCGACTTCTCATGTATTTGTTGTTGTTTTTCTCATAAAGGCCTACATCCATGAATTTTTTCAGATTTTTGGGATTGAAGGTGTCCAATCGCGAGGGGGGATACGCGAAAAGTTCGTAAATTTCCCCTTCCCCTGCCCCCTCGGTACTCAAAAGGCAATTTTAAGACTTGTTTTGAAAAGATCTTGTTGAGACCTTTCCAATGACACCCTACTCGACTACCAATGGTGAAAAATTTTGTTGAGGGGTCACCTCCCTGTGCGGGGATACCCCCCTTAAACCCCTTTGAACAATTTTTCCGCCATTGAACTTTCAAGAAATCACCACTTCTGACCTTTCCACAAGTTTCATGGCTGTAGCTTCTATAGTTTCGGAGAAAAAGTGCTGTGACATACAGACGGACGGACGGACGGACAGACGGACACAGGTCGTGATTGCAATAGGGTTTTGTATTTTAGTACAAAACCCTAAAAAAGGAAGTTTCTTTTAAATGTTAACAGTATTGTTGGTAGGAATTCTTTTCAAATACGGTTTTGTCCACTCTTTTGCATTTCCCGTTTATTTCCCCAGTCGATTCGATTAGTTTTTGAGTGCAATGAAAACCGGACAGATTCACATTTTACAAAAAGGAAGTTTCTTTAAACATTGACATTATTTTTGGTAGAAACTTTTTCATTAGAAAAGTTAGATTGAAACAAACAGACGTTGATTTTTTTCTTTTTACTTTTAAGCTATTGATTTTAAGCTTTATAGTCGCAAATGAGATACATTTGTTTGTTTCTAGATAGCATACGTAAAGGGAGTAGCATGTCCACAAAAAGTGTCTATATTGAGCAGTGGCGGCTCGTGGCTCGGAACGTAGGGGGTGCGCTGTATACATGATGGTCGATTTATTTTTTTTTTCTACCCTATTCAAATATGCTGTTAGCTGAACGTTAAGTTTTAGTTTCATACGTGGATAAGATTCTAAAAAAATTGTTTTTAAGTAGGTAAGTAAGCTGGTTTCGTTTCATATATACATAAATAATTACGATTCATTTGCAAATCAAATAAGCGGTTTATAGTGTATTTTAGGAGAGAAATTTTCCAAGATGAAGTACTAGACTTCAAAAAACCCAAAGAAGATTCAAAATGTCGATAAAATGAATATTTTAACAGTAAAACAGTTAAATTGATTTAAAAACACGGGCAAGTGATCTGAATCTTGCCCATTTTTTTATATGGTAACTAAAAAAAGCTTTCTATGGCATTGGATTGAAGAGGAAACTACTGAATATGTATTGTTGAATTCTGTCTGGTTTTTTAAATTTTTAATTTGTTAAAAAATGTTTTTGAAATCTCCTTTTTCGTTCACTGTTAGCATTCTTAATTCATTCGGTTACAATTTTCGAAATGCATTTTAGAATTGAAAACAAAATGCTTTAAAACTGCAGATTTGTATGCACAATATTAAAAAAATTTCCATTTTATTTTTTAAGCATAGTCATCTAACAGGTTTTCTTGTAATTTATAAGCTAAGAATATAAAGAATAAAGACTTAAAAAATATATTTCAGATTGTCACAACAAGACCTATCATTTGATGTCTCACGCGGTACACTTTAAATACATAGTTTTCCATTCCTCCTGCTCCCATGCAAAAAGTGACCCTTTTTTCAAAATTCATTTCTTTTTGTTACACGTTAATGTTTCGGTTATCGAAATCAATACTTGCACCGAATCCCACCGGAATCGGCTCAGTATATTAAAAGCAAATATACTTGACAGACAGACAGACAGATAGACAGACAGACACACGAATGATATTATGAGGGTTTCGTTTCCACATTTGCATATACATAACCCTTCAAATAAAAATTGTGATGATTCAGTTGTTGGCTCAAACAATCTAATAATAATCTAATATTAGTAAACATTATTTAAAAAATCAAGTTAATTGTTTCTTTTCAATGAAAACAATATAAAGTATTATTTTACCTAGTATGAAATCAAATTACGATACTTACTTGAACAACAGGTCAATTCGCCTGTTTTTTTGTAAAAGTCTCTAAAACTTTCTGATTAAAGTTTGGAAGAGACTGTATAAATCTTTTTTCGATACTTAAAACCGAAAGCGCATTTAGCCTATCTTGGCACATTGTATTTCGCAGAAACGTTTTGACCCGTTTCAATGTTGAAAAACATCGTTCACTTTCCACAGATGTCATCGGAATGGTGACAATAATTTTTAAGAGCTTAACACTTTCAGAAAATGCTTCAATTAATCCATTGTTGTTGAAATACTGTAAAATTGCCAGAGCTCCATCCGCTTCTTGAAAGTCATTTCTATTATAAATTGTACTTAGCTCATTCTTTAATTTTGATTTGTCCAAAAAGTCGTAAGCATTAACGGTCTGCAAGAGAACATTTTCTGGAAAATTCACCTTATATTCATTGAATTTCTCGCAGTAAAATAATGATGATGCTATAAGATGATCTTGAAATTCAAATCTTTCTTTCAACTGTGTTAATATCAGATCACATACATACTTCTTTGCAAATAACACAATTCGATGTCTTACTTCTTTTTGGCGGCGGCTCCTCAAAATAATAAATAATAATAATTTTGAATTGCTTTTTAAAATTAAATACATGTTTTTTAACTTTGAGCACATCCAATGATCTGGATTGAAATTGCTGAAATAAAATCTCACAATGAGGTAAAATTTTTTGAAAAAAATTTAACCAATAAATGAAATTTTCATCGTGAAGATATCTCATGAGCATATCAGCTTGGTTTATTGTATTGGTATCATTTTGTAAATCTAAAATTATTCCGAGGCATTCAACCAGTTGTTCCTTGTAAATAAAGACAGTCTTGATAGTTCGTATATCAAAATTCCATCTTGTTTGAGGAGCTGAAGGTATTTTTCTTTTGACTGTTTCCATCAAAATTTGAGTCCGCTTTGCCGATCTTGCGAAAAAATTAGGGAAAGTATGCAAGTTAGCAAAAAATCGTTGCACTATTTTGTTTTGCGAAACAGCCTTTTCAATAATCAAATTCAATTGATGAGCGTAACAGTGAATATAATGCGCGTAAGGAAATGAACTTTTTATCTTTGCTTGAACTCCACCAATTTTTCCGCTCGTTACAGCAGCACCATCATAGCACTGCGCAGTGAGTTTATTCGGTGTAATATTCAGATATTGGAGTTCTTCTGTCAAAGCAGAATAGATTCCATCGGCGCAAAGAGGATTAGGTAGCAAATATTTCCAAAATCTTTCATAAATATGACCTGCAATTTCATATCTTATAATTAATACCAACTGAGCATCTGTAGAAACATCTGTTGTCTCATTAGCTTGAATTGAAAAAAAATCGCTTTTAGCAATATCGGATCTAACTTCTTCCTGGTAAACCTGCAATATCGCATCCAAAATATCGTTTTAAAAACCGTAGAAGATTCTAAATGTTGTTTCATAACTTTATCCGATTCGGAAACGAAATCAATCAATCCTCTAAAAATTCCCTGATTCAAAGAATCCCTGGATTCATCATGACCTCGCAACGCCAATTCAAATGCACGGCAAAAAACCACACAGTCAATTATTTTTGATAATATATATCTATTTTTAATGAACTGTCTCGTTGTGCGTTTTTATTTGCAACCGATAGGCAGAATCTAACTGCTGTCTTATATCGACGGTTCCCAAGGCCGCCAAATTTATGATGTTGTCTAAATGTGATTGTGAGCAGTTATGCTTTTTTATTTTTTCGGATAGATACGTAGACTACCTCTACTCCTTTCGCTGTCAATAAAGAATCACCCTGAAAAAGTAAACAAGGGAAACAAAAAAGTCTATTTACCTTTTCACATCCACACAACCAATTTGCTTTCTCATAAAACTCAATTTTAAAGCACCGCGTATACCTTTTATTTTTACACTCACACACTTGCTTGATATTTAAGAATGGTCGATGTGGACCAACTTTCTTTAAATTTAGTTTATCATCGTATGTTAGCGCATTTTCTTTTATATAACTCACACTCATTTTAAACACTTTCGTCTATCAACACTCCACACAATTGTACAAATTTCGCACGACTAAACTTAATCAATCGAACCCACAAAGGGGCAGCAAATGTGCACTTGGCTTGTTGATAGCATCGACCAAATAGACAGTTGAATAAATGGTTTCTTGCTTTGCTACTAATAATCTGCATGGCAGCCCCGATACCAAATTAAGTGGGCATGTGGGCTAACTCCGCAACAAAATATGTATATGTACACCAGAAATAAATGTTGAGGAAAACTTTGACTCTGGTGCGGCGCTCGAAAAAATGATGCATCGCCATACATTTTGCCAATCTCACGGTTATGTGGGCTATAGAAAATTCGTTACATGCTCGTGCGGTATTGATGTTCCGGGAAAGTGAAAACGCAATGTCTTTTAAATTAAATTAAAAGAGTTTATTTAATTACTTTAAAAAATGCACAATCACTTATTTAACTATTTCACAATTTTAATTTTCACTATTTTACAAGTCGTCTATCCATTTTTACTTCAACAGTCCACTAAAATCACTTCACAATCAACGAAAATCACTTTACTATCACTCGATCAATATCGCTTTTCTATTCGCTCCACACTATCGCAGTTTTTGCTATCGTGGTTCTAATGAATAATTCCCCCATTCATTTAGCTCGCTTTTATATAGGGTCTCTAGTTACTCAATTCTTTTCTCGTACAATGCCGAACTAGCAGGAACATTCGAGCAGCGTAATGAATGGAGCAGTGACTCACTTTCAGATGTTGATGCTTGGTGGGTTTTCGAGTACGTACGTTCATGATTAACGGGTTGATCATGATCTTCTTAACGATTGTGAAAATAATTGCGACAATAACTCGCAAAATTACTCGTGCATGTAACAGTATGAAGACATTAACTCCTGAGGGTATCAAAGAAACGGATTTTTCAAAATTGATCAAGCAAGAAATGGCTCTTTTCGAAGCAACTAAAACTCGTGGTCACAATTTGGAACAAATTTATAAATATTTATTGACAATACCACCGACTTCCATCGAGGCGGAACGCGCTTTCTCAGAACTAGGCTTGGGGACGAAACATTGGATGCATTAGACTTTCTAAAATTTTATTTCCGCAATACAAATAAGATGTAAAAGGTTTAGACATTAAATTTACCTCGTTAATTTAATAATATTAATCGTGATATGTGGAACATATTTTTTTTATTACAGGCGAAAATTTAATAAGTTGATTTTATAATATCAAAATTAATGTGTCTATGAGAAAACGTAATTGATTAACTTAAGTTGAAGCTGAATTTTGTGAATTTAAGTGACAAAATATTATATCTGATAACTTTATTTAATGATAACAGTTGATATAAATAGAAAAATAATGAATTCGTTAAGGACATCTAAGATTAGTTGACTTGTTTTTTAATTGCGTGCTTCAAGATTTTATGTAATTAACTTGTTCGTTTATTGTAAGAGATTTATGTTGAATTGTTTTGTATTGAACTTTCCTGCATTTGTGATGATTATGTAAACATAAGATAATGCAAAAGTTGATTTTTGAAGAGCACTCAGACTTTTATTCCTTTTTTAAATTTTATCTAGAGACAATCCCGAAATCCCGGGATTAGAGAAAGGGAGCAGGATTGAATTACCTAATTATTTTCTACCTTAGTACAAAGTTTCACACAAATCGAATTGAAGTCGTTATTCTTAGAAGGGTTTGAAACTTTGAGCTAAAACAAGCCGCCGTGTTATTTTTCGGACCAAAAATTAATTTTTTAGGGTATTTTAAAATAAATTTACAATACCCTACTACCCTATCCTGTCTGCCCGTCTGTCTATCCGTCCGTGCGTCCATCGTCCATCCCCATAAGCTAATGAGATAAAATTCTCTACTTAGGTCAAAAGTGGTGCTCTCTCAAAAATTGCAGTGCGTCAAAAAAAATATTTTAAGGCGTTAAAAGGGGGTGTCTCCATTGTTATGAATCTGTTTTCGCCACTGCTACCAGAAATCGCTCCTTACCTTTGAAACATCTGTAACCTTGAGTCCAGAGAACGGAAACACTTGATGGTAGATTTTCTTCTAAAAACGTTATAATTATTAAAACTATTAGGGTACTCCAACTTAATCTACAAATATTACGACAATTATTCATTTAATGCTTACAGCTTGCTCCAACGTAGGAGGGGTGATGTCGGGGTTGGCTACTGGACTGGGCTACCTTTGTCTGAGGTTGTAACTGGTGCTTGAGGCTGGGGTGCGTGGCGTTGCCGGCGATGTTGTGCACGCTTCATTCGCGCTGAAGAGTCTGGTCCTCGAAGAGAGCCCGCTCTTCGCGAGTGACGGCGATCAGGGCCAATCGGAGAAACTCCACTACTTATTGGTCAAGCTTGGTTCGAAGGTTACCCCTGGGACGTTTACGCGCTGCCGCGGGAAGAGCATACCAAATATGTCCGTGTGTTAGCACTGTTAGCATAAAACTAGCATTTACCACATTTTTCTGATTTTGTTAAATGTTCCCGCAAGTGTTTTACCGGAGTGCCAGAACATGAAATGGATGAGATTATCTCGAAAATGAACCAATTCAAGACAAAAAATGAACAGGATATTTTTCTCCAGAGACTCATTGACTCGACAAAATCTAAGATCTCCAAAAACCAAATGAATAAGGAAGATATACGAGAAAAGAGTAAGTCAAAAAAAAACACAACTTCAAGGAAAACACCTTTACTTATCACATTAAGTTTAATAAAAGACAAGTAATTTGCCACACCGCTTTTCTATCCTTCTATGGCGTAACCAAAAACAGCGTCATTGGTGAGTCAGGGAAAATTGCCTCATGATTTAAGAGGAAGAAGTCATGGCCCGCGTACTGCTCGAGCTATTTCTGGAGAAGTTTACCAGTAATTTCATAATTTTATTAAAAGTACTCCTACTAAGGAGAGACATTATGCAGAAGACAAGACAAAAAGAAATCTTTCAGCCCAGCTTAATGTTAAAATCATACATCAACAATTTTTAAAGGATAATCCGGAGTGTAATGTAAAACACAAGTTTTTCTGCAATATTTTCAACAGATTTTGACTTATCATTTGGTGGTCCTCAAAATAGACGAAATAGACGTTTGTTCAAAATGTGAAGAATTTTCTAAGAAAATAAAGGGCCCCGATCTGAACGAAACTGTAAAACGTGTAGCAGCAGCAGAAATGATTGTATATAAATGAAGGGCCACAAAATTTAATAAAAAATCGATTCTGTTAGATCCATGTGCAAAGAAAATCCTAAAGTAGCGGCTTTGTGCTTTGATTACATGCAAAATCTTCCTTTGTCGTTTCTCTCTGTGCAAGAAGTTTTTTATTATAGACAACTTAAATCAGAAAAGGCCACCTTTTATTCATATCATGAAGGCCAGGGGCACAAAGGACCAGACGAAGTGTGCAGCTTTTTGAGTCACTACATAAATAAACATGTGAACGATGAAGTTGAAGAGCTTTACCTATTTTGTGATGCCGCTCCTGGCCAAAACAGAAATAATACAGTTATCAGGTTTCTAATGGCGCTTGTTACGATGAAAAGATTCAAGAAAATCTTTATTTACTTTCCACAACGTGGTCATTCTTACAATGACTATGACCGCGATTTTGCAACTCTTAAAAGAAAGATACGTCGTTATGATCACGTTTATTGCCAGACGAGTATGAAAAATGTATTGAATCCTGAACAAACGCATAGAAGTTTAAAGTCAACCACTTGACGCACCAAGATGTAGCTGATTTCAAAAATTGGTGGCCAAAGTCCTTCAAAAAGAAATTTTTGTCACGGGAAAGTTATGGAAAGAATATTAGGAAAGAAAATAAGACGTCATTTGCTGTCAATAACTTTTACGAATTCGGTTTTACGAGTGAGGAACCAGGCGTTGCTGTAGCCAAACCTTTTATTGCCAGCCGTATAGAACACCATTTTCTTTTACTGAAAGCGTGCAACGGGGAATTCCAGCGATATATTCCATCACCTACAAGCAATCCTGCATATCAAAAATAACTACCTATCGATATAAAAAAAAACAGAAGAAGTCAGGAAACTGTATCGGTATATTCCTGGTGAAAAAAAAGCCTTCTGGGACGAAATAAATGAATGGCCAACAACGACATCGCAAGAAGAGCCAGAACAGTTTTAATATTACCATGATAAATTTTTTATTTGTTCTTTTACTTTTGAATAAAACTTTTTATTTTTGACGATATTTTCTTTTGAAAATTGTGGTAACATTTTACTGTGTTAATATTGTTAAAAATAAAGTAGTTTTTGTTTAAAACTGTTTCACTCTTTGAAAAAGTTCGTTTATTTCCAAAACGGGTCATCTCTCTAAGAGAAAAAAGAATCTGAGGCCCCATACATTAAATAACGCTAACAAACATATATTTGAGTTAGAACAGTAGCCCTGTAAATATTAAAAAATACTGCGTGATCTTATCTAAAAATGCGTAGAAGTTAATCGGTTTTTTGTCTCTCCTGAAAAATTTTGAAAAATGGAGATGCCCCTTTTGAAAATGACTGATTCAATTTATGGTTGTTCAAACTAAGTAAGTTACCAATATATTATAAAAAAGTTTTTTTTTTCCTTCTAACATTAGCAATTCTAATTTTACTCTATTTAATTGCATATCTGCATTATGATATTGTCCAGAACAATCTTATTACTTTAAAAAAATTTTTGTTTGAAATTCTATTCTAACACTTGTCTGTAGTTTTGTTTAAACTTTTGAACTTAAATAGTCCTTCTTAAAAGGCGTTCTTTGTTTCATCTTGTTTCCACTAATACAAATGGAGTTCTATCCTTCCATCTTCACAGAGCATACCATGACCACAAATTTGTTATATACTCGTATATTGATAAGGAAAATTTTTATTATGTGTATATATATTACGAAAAATATTATCTTAGGTGAACTCCTCTTTAAATCAATCTCTCCTCACTCAATTGCTATTAATCCTCTTTTTTTTCAAATATATTTGTTTACGTAAATTGAAATAAGTTAAAAGAAAAAAAAACCTAAGATATTAAAGCAATACTAGGGTTAGAAGTAGCATACTTATTCTTTTCACTTCCCTATTTTTATTTAACAATTCTCTTCAGTGCGTTTATTAGAATTCTGCATGACCTTTGAAAGTAAATAAAATTAAACTTGAGGGGGATATGTAAAAGAACTACTGTAGTACTAACATGTTTATCTTGCTTGTTTTTCTTTAAAATTTAACATAATTCTTTATAAGATTTCATTATTTGAACCTTGTTAAAATAGTAATATTTTAAGTAGCAATGCATTTCAAACCTGCGGCTTATAAATTTGTAGCATATATTTAAGTCTCTGTTTTTTCCCCTTGTTTTTCTTGGTATATTTGAAGAAAATTGAGAGAGATCGTAGCAGTCTTTGCGTAAAGATGTCATTTGAATCACTCTTGTAAAAAGTTTACAAAAATTAAATCAGTTGAAAAAAATGTCAGTCCGAAGTTAATTTTAATCGGAGAAAGCTTATATTGTCGAAGTAACCGTCTCACGAAATTTCTATCGAATATTGTTTTACTTCGATTAGTAAAGAAAAGCAAAGAAATAGCGTACAATCAACAAATGATCGAATTGCAAAAAGAAAATGATGAACTAAGACTAGAGATACAGTCCCTTAAAGATCTATTGAAGAAAGCGATGACGCCTCAAAATATGCAGCCGCAAAATCAATGGCAACAGGTCACAAAAGTGAAGAAAAGTTCAAAACAAGCAAATCCAGAAGAAGCTCTAAGTGCTGGTGGCACCAACGGAAGTCAAAACTATTTTGCAGCGCTGGAGGGATTAATCGAAGAAATAGAAATTGAAGAAAACATCGGCGGTAATTCTAACCAAGATAATGATTTAAATTTTATTCAGTATTTAAAAAATGAAAATAAGGAGAAGAAACCAGCCCGCATTTCTGATGGCTCCTCCAAAAAGGCAGAAAAAGTTCCGCCAATCAACGTGTTCGGACAAAGCGGAAAAGATATGGTTCGGCTATTGGCAGCCGAAAATAAACTAACCAATTTCGAGACCATAAGAGTTAACGCCGAAAAATTAACTATCAGGTCGATATCACTGTTTGATTTCAAGTCAACCAAAGATGTGCTGATTTCTGGGGAGGTTCCACACTTCGCCTGTACCCCAAAAACTGAGAAGAATCAGACATTTTTGTTGAAGGGTTTGGACTGCGGAGAAGATACCGTTAATCTTCTTCAGCTGCTCAAAGAAGCTGCGCCAGAAATTGAAGGTATTTCAGTCAAAGCCTTTGCGACAAGAAGGTCGACCGTAGAAAGGAAGAATTTACCACTTTACCTGGTGAAAATTATAAATAAGAGCAGTCCAAGTGCGCTTCAACAAATAAGGTACTTGAATTTCAGAGTGGTTAGGTAAGTGGCAAAAATGAGCTGCTTCTTGAAATTGACCAGCAACTTAATTCTTTATCGGAGTGAATTGACAAACAAAATTCAAAAATTAAATTTGTTTTTCAAGGTTTAGGTCTTTCAAATGCCTCAAAACAACTTGTCCTCCAATCAAATTTCTATGGATAGGCTTCGCCTCATATCAGTCAACGTCAACTCTATTGTTGCTATACATCGACGTGAATACCTCCTTGAATTCATTCTTAAGCAAAAGTCTGACATCATGTTTCTCACTGAAACCCACCTCAGCTCATGACACTCCATGGCATTCAAAGATTTTGCATTCGTAAGAAACGATAGAGTAATAGGTGATGGGGGAGGTGGCACCGGGATATTGGTAAGAAGACCCTATTGTTTCCAAAATATTGAAAAAGTCAAATTTAAAAACTTTGAATTTCTTGAAGTGTCCGTTATCAAAATTTCACTGCCAGGTGGGGATAACCTCTTCGTTATCTCTGCCTATGCAACTGGTCAAAATGTTCTTAAGTTCAAGGAGGAGCTCAATTCATTGTTTGAAATGCTCGAGTGCCGGTGACCTGAATGCCAGGCATACATCATGGCTGAACGCCACCAATAATCCAAGAGGTGTATTCCTGCAATCGTGGATAACAGAGAACTAAATTGAATACAGGTGAAACCTATATGGGTCGGAGTTCCCAACTTGGCCTAAGACAAATTCATATTTGGACCTCTGCATTGCTGACGCAAAATTTGAATTCAGCTTTAATAGTCCTCAACAGAAACTGCAGGTGCTTCCTTATGATAGCAACCATAGCGCAATCGTAGCGCAAAATCAATCATCGAAGAGATTATGTCTTCTTCATTTCAGTTCAACATGAAAATCATCGCTTGAATTTAAAAAAAGTGGATTGGGGAAAGTTTCACAAGAAGTTTAATTGAGAGCACCAGAAACAATGTCCTTCTTCTGATGATGGCAACACTTGCTCAATGGTTCTTAATAACGGAAATCTAACTAACGATGAAATAGATCTCTATTTGTCAAAGTTAGAGAAGCTGACGTTGGAAACGATTGAGAAAGTAGTTCCCAAAATTAAACATCGAAAGAATATGGAAGGATATGAAACACCAACCATCGCAAGGTTAAAAAGATTGAAAAGTCTTCTTCTCACACGCGTCAACAATATTTTTGGACTACAACCACCCCTCGTTGGCTTTGTTGAAATTACACCTGAAGAATGTCAGGAATTTAATCCGTTCATACTTCAGGAGTGAGGTTAGCAATGAATGGGCGGAAAAATTGAGGAGTATTAGCCCACAGGACCCAGATCACGTTTTCGCGAAAGTGAATAGCATATTCCGTAAGAAGTCTCGAGTGAACGTATCGAATCTTGAAGTCACTAGTGATAAGATAAATCATCTCGATAGGGCTGGTATCGAAATTGATAGTACGACTCCAGATAGATATGGAAACAGGATTATTTGTGAGGGATTGCATAAACTTGCCATGATTGGAACGCATTTTGAACTGGTTCATCTTCCAAATCCTGAGAGAGGGAATGAAATATTTTTAGAGGTCGTTGAAGCAAAAGTTTCCGACTTCAAATCAAGCCTGAACGGCCAATCAATTCTTCATTTCAATGAAACATTAACATCTGACCTCATACCGAGCTTAAATTTTATCGATTATTTTGTCAGCTATGAAGACATGTTTCATATTTGGCAAGATAAACGACAAGAAATCATGTAGTACTGATGGTATTCCAAATGTGGATCTCCGACATTTGCCTGAGGTTGCTATTAGGAATTATTGCATATTGTTCAACAACATGCTGAGCAATTCATATTTCCCAAACGAGTGGAAAATGTCTAAGGTATTTCCGATCTTGAAGAAAGGAAAAGAATCTTCATGTCCTAAAAGCTGTCGCCCAATCAGCTTGCTGCCTAACATCAGCAAGGTGTATGAAGTGATGCTCAACAAAGCATTAAACTCCCACATTAAGAAATATGAGTTGATACCGAATTGTCAGCTTGGTTTTCGTGCCAGGCATTCGACCATACATGCAATAACGAAAGTAACCTCAGACATCTGTTGGAAACTAAACTATAGAGAATGTGTTGGAACGTGTTTCATTGATATGGAGAAAGCCTACGGTGTGGTTAGATGGATTATTTTTAAACTCATTCAGGACAAGTTCCCCAGACACCTTGTCGCCATGATGTACAATCTGTTTTACGGGAAATCGTTTGTTGTAACTGATGGAAATCTGATAACAATGCGTAATGTGGTCTACAGTAGGGAACAGTTACTGCGCCCCTGCTCTTTTCAATCTCCATTCGCAAGCTATTGAACGGCTCTGATTTTAACGTCTCGCCAACGCGATCATTGGTAGCGTTTGATGATGATCTAATCATCTATACGGCAGACCGAAAAGCTACAATAGTTCAGGGCAATCTCCAAAAAATGTTCAATGATGTACAGCTGTACACCACCAATTGGTAAATGAATATCAATGCGCAAAAGTGCGAAACAATCTTGTTTCGGACAACGCTGCAGGGGGTCACTCAAGACGTGAAACGTAATTGAAAGGATTTCCACATTTTGGCTGGTGAGGGTGTAATGAATCTGCCCTACGACACTGATGATAATTCGTCAGTCGTTATCGACGTCGACGGTTCGGAACGCACTCTTTAACCTCTCGCTGTCACTGAACCGCGTTTTGACAGCTGAGGGGAAGAGGAACGTTTTGTGGATGGAACTTGGCAAGCGGAATACTCCGGTAAAAATTATTGGACGGCCATGAGGATTTTCAGCTGTTATCGGGCTCGGAAAATTAAATAAAAGTATCCACGACCGATTAAAAATAAAAATTTCCGCAAGGGCCAAATTTCTTAACGAGCCGTCTCTACTGTGAGATAAATGAAGAAAAGTGTTTTGTCAACTGAGTCGTGAGCATGTACCTCGGATTTTGTGAAAACGTTAAAAAGAAACTTATCTGAAGTTAAATAAAAAACTAATTAAGTGAAGATTATCAAATTAAGAATCATAGAGTGGAGAAGTTTGGTAAAAGGCGGAGTACCTAACCACAAAGTAAGTAAATCGTGAGATTTCGATTACAAACCTAAATGGCGTACCTTCTCACAGTTTCTGTCAATGAGGATCAACTTGCGGTGGTCATGGTGAATCGGACAAACGATGGAGGATGCCTTGTCGAGGCAGGCGACGTAGTTATGGATAAATATATAGAAGGACATTTGGAGGTTACCAAGTAAGTTTTACGATTAAGTATCGGCAGTGCATCAGTGATCTGGTGGAATCAATTTAAAGACTAATTACAAGACCCAAGAAGTTCCAAGTGATGTATTTTTTCGCACATATTAGTAACGCGATCGGTAATGAACAACGGATTGAATCGTAATGAGAATACGTATGCGAATGCAACTTACACGAGTACAAACGCAGAACATGTTTGGAAACAAATCGCTATTAGTTTAAGATGTAGCGTTCAAACTAATTAAAATGGGGAAAAAATGAAGTAAAAATTAAGAAATTCATACATCTTAGTATATGTAAAGATATAATAATATGAGTCACATAATATCTGAAACAATAAGCTTATGAATTATTTTAAATGGAAAAAAAGAAAACAAGAGCATAAATCATTGTAAAGATGTGTTGAATTAAACGAACTGTAGAAGTATCGAAAAGCATTGCACGTAAATTGCTAGAAGACGAGACTGGCCGACAGGCAGTTCTTTTTCCACATGATTTTTGAAAAAGCTTTTGGGGACATCGTTTTAAATAGGGGATTTTAATCAATGCAAGACATTTATTAATAGAAATGAAAATATAACGAAAACTCTACTAACTGAAGTATGCAACAGTAACGAACATTAATATATTTAGCAAATTCTCGGAATTAAAACATGTGTTACTTTGATGTAAGGAATATAATATATTATATATGTATTGATAACCTTTCAGTTGAAAAAATTATGTTTGCTAGTTGGAAAAGAAAAAGGTCAGTTAAACAAAAGCAGAAGAAAAAAAAAACAAAACTATATTACGAATAGTGATAATGCAACAATAATTTAAAGAACAGAAAATAACGCTAGAATGATATTTTCTTTTGTATATTATTTTATTTAATTATATTTATTTGCTTTAATGAAATTAGGAAAGGGCCCATGCCACCATGTCTTACTGAAATGACGACCCAATGCATTAAAAAATTGAGGACGAACGAAATAAATAAATCATTTTACCAAACTGAACGAAAGCAGTAGAAATGAATGTAATGAAAACCTGTGTAAATATTTGATGGAAGTAAAAGTAAAGCTAAAGTGGGATGAGAACTCCCTTTCCCCGTCCTTCTTCCCAAAGTTACAAGTATTCCTTTCCTCGCTTCCTTTTCTATCTCGTTTTAATTAGCAAAGGATTTAATCTTTATTCATATTTTTTAATTACATATATTATACCTTATTTTAATATTGATGTTATTTATTAATTAAAGTTAAACGCATGAAAAATAATTATTATAAAAAAAGGAAAAATAGTCGGGTCTCATCAAATTCTTGGAGATATGAAGCAGATTATGAGCTGTTTTTTTTTGTAATTATTTGAATGAAAAAAAATCCCCGTTGGCACCACCAGCCGGAAAGGTAAATTTCTCGTATGTAGCGTTAAGTTTCGAAAAAGAATTTGGCTTGCCTACTACTAAACTTCTTTCTGCAATTTTCGTAGTACCACATGGGTATTTATTAACATAAAAAAAATCTGGCCACGTTCGTTTTTAGAAACCTTTTATCGGGGCGCAAATATTTTGCTAATTAAATTGAGTTGCATGCGTATGGATTACATATTGTTGTAAACATATAAATACCAGTTCCGCCCTTCTCGCATCTGCTGTTTTCACTGTTCACAGTGGTAACCACACAAAGGCTTAAATAGCTCGAATAGTTCATTTCAAAAGATTTCCATAAAAGTTTAATCAGCACTTGCATTGCCATTAATATATACATTTCAATTTTTTTCTGAACATATGAGGGCGTTCATTTCGATTTTTATTGAAATCGGCTGCTTAAAAATATTTAGCTGTAAATTTTCGACTGCTATATTTGTCATTCGATTTGCATAATCAAATTAAATCAACTTGCCTTAATAACTTATAATTTCAAGTTTCAACGGAATCTGTTGAGAATCTTGGCTGCTAGAGGGCTACAGAAATAAAAAAAAATTGTATGCCATCCGCCTGTATAGGGAGACCCGCCTGTATGGGGAGACACCCCTTAAATACCTTAAAATATTTTCTTGCACTGCAAATTTCAAGAGGCACCACTTTTGACCTACGTAGAAAATTTCCTCATTGTAGCTTATGTGGTTTGCGAGAAAACTTGTTATGACGCACGAACAAACGGGCGGACGGACGGACAGACAGACAAGTCGCGATTTTATAATTTTTTAGGGTATTGTTAAAAATATTTTACAATATCTTAAAAATGATCTGGTTTATAGGTTCTTTCAAGTAAAGTCATTTAAAACGTTTCAATGAAAAATATTCATTATTTCAGTTGGCACTAAAATAGCGAATTGCGCTTGCCTTCAGACCTTTGGGGGCCGCCATTTTGAATGCATGCATTTGATTTTGGATTATTTTAAATCTTTGTATGCTAGGACCTCATCAATCAATGTACTATCTCGTTCAAATAGGAGTTTCACTCTAGACAGGGCAAAATAATTCAATTTTTAAAGAAAATCGCAGCTAAAAATATTAGGCTTTAAATTTTTGACTTTTTTATTTTTCATTCAATTTTAATAATTTCCTGCAAAAGAACATAGTACAGGGGTTCATAATCTCAAGTTTCATCAAAAACCGTTGGAAAATGTGACCGCTAGAGGGCCACAAAAACATGAAAAAAACGCATATTTAAACGGCCGCCATTTTGAAATTTGCACATGCATGATCACCAAAATATCAAAGACTGTAGGTGTAAGTAATATTTATCTTGAAACCAAGTTTCATATATTTCGGATCAAAATTGCGACTTTTAAAAGCCTTTGAAATTTCGACCTTCAACTGGCCGCCATTTTGTTTTTTGCAACCTGACCTCCAGTTTTTTTACGTAATTCTTTATATGCTTATAATTTCTATCAAACTACCGAATTTCATGAAAATCTGTTGAAAGCTTTGACCACTATTACAACAACAAAATTTTGCACGTATTTCGACCTTTGAGCGGCCGCCATTTTGTTTCTGCCGTACCGACTTTGGATTTTTTATTGTGAGATTCATCACATACTTCAATGAACCTTTGTACCAAATTTCATCCAAATCGGAGCTACACTTTGGTCAGAACAGAAATCGCGATTTTTCGTCTAAAATGGCCGCCATTTTGTTTTTGCTCGGCCGGTATAGCTGGTTCACGAACTTAACCGAGATAATAACCCAATACACCTTTCCTGAAAATTTGGTGCAAATCGAAGCAAAATTGCAACCTCTAGCGTGGTCACAAATTTCGTTATATCCCATATATATATATATATATATATATATATATATATATATATATATATATATATATATATATATATATATATATATATATATATATATATATGATGCTCTCCACAAAAGGTAAATTTCTCTCGAGAAATTTACCTAAAAAGACAAAAGTGAAAAGTCTTAAGGCGTAATTGCAAAGGTTTAAAAAGCGAAGGGAATATATTAAATTTAAACTTCGAATGAATTCAGCTTTGATAGGATCAATAAACAACATGAATTGCTAAACAAACCCTTCACTTCCAGCAGGAATGGCAGCGAGCGGTAAGTATGCCGTTACAAGGGTAGGGTTTTAGAAATCCGCAGATGGCCGGTTTCGTGTCGCGTTCGGTACGCGGTACCATAAGTTGCGTTGCGTTTTTATTAGAGTAGAGTTTTTCAGGTTCGGGTTGGAGTAGGATATTCTTCGGTACCGCACCGGTGATATTCGGGAACGCGGAATTATACACATTTTTTGTTGTTGTCTGAATGTATGAAAGGAATACGGAATAAAGTAAAGTAGGTTTCTTTTCCGTATGTTAATGTTTTCGACGCGTTATTAAAACGGCCATGTGAACTTGTGGCCGAATTTTTGTATTCCGGACATAGTCTGCTCGCGCAAGACCCGCGACCAAACTCCTCTCCGAACTAGCTAGCTAGCCAGCAGCCACCTCGGAGTAGGCTAAGGATGTCCGGACTTGTTGACCTGAAGGGTACAGTCCGTTGGCACGACTCAGACTTCACGTCTAGAACCGATGAGAGGTCGGTTTCGATTTCGTTTGAGCGATCTTAAACGAAAATCATTACAAGGGTAGTTCAGAACGGGTTCCACCTAAATCCTGTATTCGATACCTCGGTGTTCATCTCGATCAGTATTTGTACTATACTGAATATGTCAAAATCATGCTCAGTAAGGTACAAAAAGTGGTCACGGCCCTTTGGCGACTCTTTCATTCCAGATACATTGATCAAAAGATCAAAATTATCTGTTACAAGACCCTGGTTAGAGCAGTTTCGACATAGGATGTCAGATCTGGTACAACCAGAGTACTAGTACTATGGAAAAATTAAGAGTTTTCGAAAGGAAATGTCTTCGTGCATGTACTGGTTTGTACAGAAAGCCTGAGATGGATTGGAAGCATTATATATCGAATAGAAGAATTTATCAAACTGCTAAAGTGACGAGAGTCGATATCTTCATATTAAAACTTCTTCGGAATCATATCACAAGATCTGTAACTGTGAGTGATTTGGATTTGGATTTCACAGCCATTCCACCCTACAGACGGGTATATTGTGACTTGCCTCGCTACTGGCTTCATTTCTCTAGAAGCATGCATGTATTTGGACATGAATCGATATGTTTTTGATTTTGATGGCGTCCCAGTCATACATCACATATATCAACGGGCCACCGATAAGAAGATAAAATATCCTCCGAGTTCCCAAGACCAACAATTCCAATGGAGATACACATTTACTAGATTCGTTGAGGCTGGTCGACCTGAGACGAGGCAATCTAGGTATTGGTGGCTGAATGACAATGTCTAAATTATTTGTGTTTATTTTTAGTTTTGTGTTTTTCGTTACTTCGTTTTTGAATTTCAGCTCATTATTGCTACATTTAGTGTTGTTGTTTATTTGTGCTAAAAATTAGGGATAGGTTAGATATATATTATGTTCATTATATTATGTTTAGAGATAAGATTAAACGCGTAGGTTAGGGATGTTGTGATAGAGTTTTTGAGTATAAGTTAAAGTTTTTGATTGAATTTTCATTTATTGTGTAGGATCAAAGCTCACTGTTGTGTTAAAATTATAAATAATTTTGAAAAGTGTAGGTTGGTTTTTTCTCCTATTTTCAATCAAATCATAAAATATGTAATAATCTTAATTAGTTTGAATTTGTTATAGTTTATTTTATAAAATGTGTTTAACTGATAACGTATAAATTTAGAGAGCCATTTGGGCCATTAAGTTTTTGCTAGTTTATTGTTTGGAATTTGCTTTATATTCTTTCAAAATTTATAACGATTAGTATTGAATAAAGCACTTTTGACTTTGATTCATCTTAACACATTTCTATAAATGATCTTACAATTTACTGGAAAGATATACTGAAAAGAAGAACACACAAATAACGTAAAATCCATGTTTTTGTATCTTAAGGCTAATTGCATCAACGTCCAACAGCTTCTGCGTCTTATCTTATGCAGTGTGTTCCGATGCACTATTCAGTACGCTTGTTCTCCGTAAAATATTTACCGTACTTCGGATTGTTCGGGTCTAGCTCCTTACGGGCAACAAGCTGTGTGAAACTGTAGTCTATGATGCTTTGCATGAATTCTTTATCAGGCGCTGGCAGCTCCAGACATAGATCATCATTGTTGATGTTTTTGATATCGGATGTTGGAGTATCTGGCTTGGTATTCTCTGGTTCTTTCTTCATTTTGGTTACCTTTAACTTCTTTCCGGGAGGTAAGTTACCATCTTTCGCCGATTTTCGCGGTTTTTTGCTTTCCTTGGCCTGGCCGCTAACTCCGCCTTCCTTCTTTTTGGTCTTTGCATTGCGACCTTTTTGGGTGGCACTAAGAGACATGTCCCAAGACTCGACCCTTATATTCAGGGCAATGCAACAACTAGCGTTAACCCTGCGCACAAATTTTCATGCCACGTGTCTGAATCACCCAAGCGGCTTCAAGCAACTATATCCACAAGCGATACACGCAACTTCTCCACGAAAATAGGAAAAGACACAAAAATTGGAATACTGCGGTCTTACTCAGCCCACCACACGCTAAATATGCTTGCCTGCGGAAAATATGGAAGTTTTCATTTAGAAAAATGAAACAAATTTCCTACGTTTCTGACTGCATGCGAATTTTACGTCAACCCTAAACTCTATTATCCATAACAGGCGCTTGACTTGGCGCTCACGATACTGTAAAGCTGCAACCGTATCCAATCAAACGGAAAATTGTGCGATTGTAAAATTGAAGCAGAACGAATGGGAAACAGTGAGTAGAAAAACAATAATCCTGTCGGACAAACACTGTATACTTTACTGGAATTCGTATATGTGTCGTATATTTTAATTTTTTCCAAAACGACTCCATGAATTAGCTAAACTTTTTAATTGGATCATTTCACCCTTTTCACATCAACTTAATGTAAATCTATACGACAAATTTGCTCTACATTTGAAGCTTATCTAACGTCGCGCGGATATCGATCACTGTTTCGGATGGCTCCGATAGCTTTTTAAATTACTTTTTATGGAATTGTTTGCAGCTACATATAAATGAGTTGCATATTTTGAATAATAATTTTTCTGAAAAATTATTAGAGAAGAAAAATGTTAGAAGAAGGTGGTTTCGACGTGTGCACTAATTCTCCTCAGGCCATCACTCTTAGATACACACCGGTGATGGCGACCACCATGCTCAGAGGTGAGGGAGTTAATTTTTAATTTTTCTACTTATGCAAACTCAATATGTTTTTGTATCTGCAAGTTATATTCAAGGTAAATTTCTCTTGTAAGTACTTGTATTAGCTAAACTTTTTAATTGGATCATTTCACTCCATGAATACCTAGCACGGAGCTGGATTCAACCTGGCTGAACTGGACTAATCATAGACTGTTGGTTACTAGTCGAGAATGAGTCACTTGCGCAAATGTATTCCAGATGTGCTTCGCGCTCGAACACACCCAACCTAGAAATTCCTACATCACTACTCGGCCGACGTCAAGTGAGGCCTCGGCCGCAGAGATCTGTCATCCAACCTTTTCAGCTACTTGGAAAATTGTGTAGGGATGACAGATATCTGCGGGGTGTCCCTCCACGAGATTGGCGATTATTACAGATGAACCATTGGTTTTATTTTATTGCTGCATATTTTTTACGGTAATTTGACTTTCGCTCCCCTTCTTACATTATGTTGTTTTTTATTCTATTTTCTAGTATTATCCGATAGGGATTTAAAAAAAATATGTGATGTTAAAATATTACAATGTAGGTTCTGTTTGCCCACTATCTCGAAACCTTCATTTACCTTCAGGCAACGATGATGATCGATTAGCGGTTGGCAAGAGCTATAAGAATAAATGCTTAACCCATATAAATCAACCATTTATTTAAACAACAATTTAGAAGCTCCACAATAAACGTTCAGTAGCCTAATATTTTTTAAATATCTGAAATCAACTCGGTATCGTAGAACTTACAATATCTTCGTGCAAGTATGATTTCGCATTCCATTCAAGTTGACAATATGCTATTCTGACATAATCCTTCATTATTATATTTTTCATTAAGTTATCCTAGGTTGTAACGTCAAAATCGCGAAAACAAAAATTTCCTCCATATTTCATAATAGTCTGGTGAAAAATTTCAGTTATCTATTTGCTATGGTATTGTTTCATATTTTCTATAATATTGGTTGCTCCACGTTTGTTTCGAAAGTGTTTTCGTTTTGCTGATAATGCAAAGAGGATTAGAGCAATCTGAGGTGAGATTTTATCATGATGCAAGTTTTGGTAATGTAACACCTAATGGACAATGTTTACAGAATTTTCATACAGCTGACAATCCACGCCTCGCCGATGTTAACCAAACACTCAATTATTTTAAGTATGATTAATCAGTCCGATCCGATGTAAGATGCAATTTATAATCTTGAATAATTTATGTTTACAGTTACAATTTTTGTGAAAATTCTGAATCTTCACGACACGCTATTCCATCGAGTTCACCAAACTGTGAAAGTGGTAAGTGCTGAGTAAAATTTTAAATTAAGGAAAAAGTATACTTATGCTACATTATTATTGTGATAAAGTGTTGACGATCACGGTGTTCGTTTCAAAGTGATTTTTTGTAAATTTTTTCTTGCAATGGACAGTTATTAGTTAGTCATTAACATATTCACTTAAACTTTTATTATATGAAAGGATTATAGTTGGAAGTCTATATTTATTTTTTTTCACTTCGTTACATTGCATAGTTATCTCAAACTGTTAAAACATATATATATATATATATATATATATATATATATATATATATATATATATATATATATATATATATATATATACTTATATATATATATATATATATATATATATATATATACTTATATATATATATATATATATATATATATATATATACTTATATATATATATATATATATATATATACTTATATATATATATATATATATATATATATATATATATATATATATATATACTTATATATATATATATATATATATATATATATATATATATATATATATATATATATATATATATATATATATATATATATACTTTAATACCTCCATTCCCTACCACTCTCTCCATCATTCTTTCATCGTCGCATAACGCTCGTATGACAAGCACTTCACACGTCGTTGATTCCTACGTGTGTCTCCCAAGTAACACTGACACATCGGTATAAGCGGGCACACAAAATGCTGTGAAGTACTCCTTTCTTGCTGGTCTAGTTCCATTCGTGAATGGTTCTCAGAGATGAAAAAAAATATTATAATACGACGCAGTCCAAAGCCTCAGAGTTGATAAGAACTAGCTGTCTTTAAGCATCTCGACTGCCCTAAGATACTCCATTTTCAATCCTCAGGACTTATCATTAATTTGAATTCATTAGATGTTCCGTCAGTCTTTTCTTAAGAACCAATAATGAGTTTGCGTTTTTCACTGTTTCTGGCAGATTGTTGCATATACGCAGAGCTTCATTCTTTGCATCATTCTTTAGTCGATCAGTTCCGGCGTAAGATATTACAAAATTGTTCGCATTCCTTTGATTCAATGGATTTATTTGTGATACTTTTATAAAAACGTTTTGTTCCAATTCACTGGAATTTAGACATTTGAAGATAAACTTAGCTTTCTCCATAGTAATGATTTGACTGAAGGTAAATGTATTGGTCCGTTGACACACTAGTTTGTTGGAGTGAGAATTGGAAGATTTAGAATATTTTCATAAGCTTTAGTTAGCATCCTGGATATAAAATTAAGGTTTTGCTTTGACGATTGACTCCAAATAGTCGCCGCATAATGTAGCTTTGTCAATACAAATGCATTTAATACAAGTTTATTTATAAGCATCGGAAAATCTCCATCTCTTCTCAATATTCCTATCATTGGTGCGTTATCTCCTCAAATAATTTTTTTTAAATACCTCCATTCTCTACCACTCTCTCCACCAATCTTTCCTAGTCGCACAACGCCCGTGCGATCTGCATTCACAGTACGTCGCTTCGTCCTTTGTGCCACCCAGAAAATGTTTAATGCATCGGTATAAGGGGGCACACAAAATAATGTGAACTGATCCTTTTCATGAACATCTATTCCAAAATCATGATCAGCTCTCAGAGATAAAAAAAAATTCAATATAATACGGCGCATTCAAAAAAATCTCTGAGTAACTGTCTCTTCAGTATCTCGCCGATAGGGTCAAAAATGCCCTAAGATACTGAGCTCATAAAAGCAGAACTACAGGTCAACGCTTCAATCAGTGCTCACTAAATGTTCCCTTAGTCTTTTCTTAGATACCAAAAGTAAGTTTACTTTCTTAACCATTTCTGATAGATTGTTATATATACTCGTATGTACGCAGAGCATCATTCGTTGCATCGTTCTTTAGACGATCCATTCTGGCAAAAGGTATTACGAATTGATCTGCATTCCTCGCATTATATGGGTTGATCTGTGATACCTTAATTAATGGTGTTCGTTCCGATCTATTAGTTTTTAATTTTTTGTAGATAAACTAAGCTTTCTCCATCATAACGATTTGACTAAAGGTTAATGATTTTGCTAATTGGCAAACCAAACTAGTTTGAGTAAGCATTGGCAGTTTCAGAATGTTTTTATACGCTTTGGTCAGCAGCCTGGATATACTAATTAAATGGTTTTGCTGATTGACTCCAAATAAGTACTCCATAATGTAATTTCGTCAGGACCTTTAGAACAAGTTTCTTGATGTGCATTGGAAAAGACTCATATCTTCTTAACTAGCCTATTATTGGGGCTAATTGCCTCAAGCTATTTATGTGTGGCAACCAGGTCATACGATGGTTTATGATAAGACCAAGATATTTCATTTCTAGCACTCTTTGCTCTTTCGCCGTTAATATTAAGTTCAGCATCTATGTGTCCTTTGTTCTTTTGCTCGAAAATAATATATTTTATCTTTTTAGTGTTCCATACTAGTTTGTTTTCGATTAGTCACTGATGGAATTTTCCTAGATCGACGTTGATAGTGTTCTCAATGGCAGTTTTGTCTCGTCCTGAATAAAATAGAACTGTGTCATCAGCATATAATGTGTGATATCCCGTCAGCCCACATGTATTTAAATTATTTGTGTATAGTAGGAACAAAGTTGAGCCAAGTATTAAGCCTTGGAGAGCTCCTGGTTTCGTAAGTGCTCGATCGCTCAGGACATTGTTGATCAAAGTTCTTTGCGATCTTCCCTCCAAGTAACTCTTAAACAACTGGTTTGGACTACCCTGAATACCATACGATTCAAGTTTACGAAGCAAGAGGTAATGATCAACTGTATCAAATGCTTTTTTCAAATCCACAAAAATTGCGATGATACAATCACCTCTTTCAAGTCCTAGATCGACGAAACGTGTGGCAGAATGTAGGGCATCCAAAGTACTCTTGTTCTTTTGAAGACCAAACTGATGTTGGCTTACGATAGTTTTCAACTAAGAATGATGTCAATCGATTGCTTAGTATTTTTTCAAATATCTTACTAAATCCCGTCAGCAGTGCAATTGGGCGATAGTTATTCGGGTCGAGATGATCACCACCCTTAAACATCGGAACTATATTTGCAAGTTTTTCTTCTTCCGGAAATGACCCATTCCTAATGTGTACGTTTATAAAATTTGCCATAAGCTCGGCTATGTCCTCCTTTATTATACTAATCTCATTCATCGTGATGCTATCGATGCCTGGCGCCGTGTTCTTTTTCAATCCATTGCTTACATTTAAGACTTCCCTTTTGTTTGTTTAATGAATGTGAAGGTTGGAATTTATTGAGATATAATATTTGTAGTATTTAAATTGCTTTCTGAACTGGCAACGATTTCTTCAGTGATTCTTCCACCAATTGTTGAAAAAAAGTTATTTAATGAGTTCGCCGCGTCACGCGGATACGATGTATTAGAGGGCCCATCAGGATTCAGTTGAAAGTTTGGTGATATACCCCGAGGTGAAAAGTTATCCTTTACTTCATTAATTTCCATATTTCATGGGAGTTGTCAGCCACTGTTTCCATTCTTCTTCAGAAATATGAGAATTTGGCCTCTTTCACCTGTCGTTTCGATTCTTTTTTCGTTTGCATATATACAAACTTGAAAGCCTGGTTTCCATTGTTCTTCCTATAGACCATATATGCATTCCTTTTTAGGGTTTTGTACTGAAATACAAAACCCTATTGCAATCACGACCTGTGTCCGTCTGCCCGTCCGTCCGTCCGTCCGTCTGTATGTCACAGCACTTTTTCTCCGAAACTATAGAGGCTACAGCCATGAAACTCAGAAGTCAGAAGTGGTGACCTCTTGAAAGTTCAAGGGTGGAAAAATTTTTCAAAGGGATTTAAGGGGGGGTCTCCCCGTATAGGGAGGTGACCCTTAAAAAAAAATTTCACCATTGGTAGTCGAGTAGGGTGTCATTGGAAAGGTCTCAATACATGAAAAATGTATTTCTAAAAAATCCTTAAAAAATTATCAAGGGAGATATCTATGGGTATAAGTAAAACAAATACCTCAGAAGTCACAATTCTTTCAACTTTGTTAATAATAGTATGATCCTCGAATTTCACATTTTCTCCAATAAAATCGTCTTTGACATGTTTCTTGATTTTATTCGTTGCTGGTTACTGCATTTTGTAAGTTGAGTACAAAACCCTTCTGACATGAGCATAGGTCTGTCTACCCAACTTGTTTAATACTTGCATCAATTACTTTTTTCGTTATCCAAGTCCGTTGTCGACACCTGATTTTTTTCTCAATTGTAGAACGTTTGCTTAGTTAGCAGCTATGATGATATTTTTGAGTTCAATAATACTATTTGGTTTCTGCTTCTTCAGTAATTCTCGTATGTTTGATTAAAAGAGCTCCTTGTCCTTGTTTTGTAGGTTGACTTTTGTTTGTTCAGAATTTGGTCTTGAATAGCTATTTTGAACACACGGTGATCCAGCTCCGGCCAGTCCTCAAATGTGTATGTAATGTTTTCAGCCACTTTTAGATCATTGGTTATTACTCGTATATGATCCAGACAGGTATTTGAAACTGCGCGAGTAATTTTGTTGTTATTTTTGATTATCACTCCATCCGTTTCTAGCGTATGCTTATAAATTTATTTGTGGCAACCATGTCAAACGATAATCTATGGCAAGACCAAGATATTTAATTTCTAGCACTCTTAGTAAAAATTTGATTTCATTAATTTAATAATTTAACATATGTGAATTGAATATGTGAATGAATTTTCTTACTTTTGGGAACATCTTACAAAGTGATCGTAATAGATTTGATCAGTTTTCCAATATATTTGACCGATTCCTTATATTCCATTTAGAAACTACTTCAAAAAATGTTAATCAACGCAATAACCTTGTTCGTAGCAATTAGTAATCAGATGGTTTATATTATCACAATTTCCGTTATTGTTTATATCCTCTTCTTCTTCTCTGTAGCGTTACACCTTCTCGCGGGCCTTCACTGCCTGCAACAAGTACTTTCAACAGTCTCGGTCCATTGACCTCGTTCTCCAGTTTAGAAATCCACGCAGCGATTAACTGTCTTCGTCAACCGAATCAAATCAACGTTTCCTCGGTTGTCCTACTGGTCTTTGGCCTTCAGTTCTGCCAACGAATACCTTTTTGGGTATTCGTTGTTCGTCCATACGATTCATATGGCCAACCTATTGCAGCTTGTGTAGTCTTACAATCGTTGAGGCCTCCGGCGCGTCAAAAATTTCATGCAGCTCATGGTTGTATCGGATTTTTCAACGTTTAGGCCAACATGCTTCAAAAAAGTTTGCCATCCAGTCACATTTCCATGGATAAGCTTCGTCCCATCTCGATCAACGTCAACTGCATTGTTACTCTACATCGACGTGACTATTTCCTTGAATTCATTGTTAAGCAAAAGCCTGACATCATGCTTCTCACTGAAATCTACCTCAATTCATGGCACTCCCTGGCATTCAAGAATTTTGATAATAGGTGATAGGGGAGGTGGCACCGGGATATTGGTAAGAAGACCCTATTGTTTCCAAAATATTGAAAAAGTCGAAGTCACAAGCTTTGAATCTCTTGAAGTATCTGTTTTCAAAATCTGACAGCCAGGTGCGGATAACCTCTTCGTTAACGCTGCCTATGCGACTGGTTGAAATATTCTCAAGTTCAAGGAGGAGCTCAATTCATCATTTGAAATACTCGAACTATACAGGTTGAATAGTTATTATATTCTTGCTGGTGACCTGAATGCCAAGCATGCATCATGGCTGAGCACCAACTATAATCAAAGAGATGTATTCCTGAAATCGTCAATAACAGAGAACCAAATTGAATATAGGTGCAATCTATATGGGTCGGGGCTTCCAACATACCCTAGGACAAATTCATATTTGGACCTCTGCATTGCTGACGCAAGACGAAAACTGCACGTGCTTCCTTACGATTATGACCATAACGCAATCGTAATGAAAACCAATCGTCAAAGAGATGATGTCTTCCTCATTCCAGTTCAACATGAAAATCATCGGTTGAATTAAAAAAAAAAACGGATTGGAGAAAGCTTCAAAAGAAGTTTAATCGGGATTACCAGAAGGAATGCCCTCCTTCTGATGATGGCAATGCTTTCTGGCTAACAATCAAATAGATCCCTATTTGCCGAAGTTAGAGAAGCTGATGTTGGAAACGATTGAGAAAGTAGTTTCCGAGACAATATGGAAGGATATGAAACGCCAATATGAAAGGATATGAAACGCAATATGGAAGGGTATGAAACGCCAACCATCGCACGCTTAAAACAAGTTGGGTAAACAAACCTACGCTCATGTCAGAAGGGTTTTGTAGTCAACTTCTCAGAAATGCAGCCACCAGCAACGAATAAATTCAAAAAATATGTCAAAGAGATGTGCACGTTTAAAAGAAAATCCATTACTTTTTTATTTTCAATGGTCGCCATTCTCTCGAATCTCTCGAATCATAAATTCCCAAAAATATCAGTATTATTTATCTTATTTGAAAATTTCAAGAAAATCAAATCAAAACTGCAGTGGCTGATTCAATGGAAAGTCCATAAAATACCAAAATCATGTGTTATTGTAATTCGAGAAATTTCAAATGGCTATAACTTCTGTGTATATCATCTGATTTTCATCAAACTTACAAAGCTTAAGGACATTTTGTAAGACTACTTAAATAACGAATTTCGTTAAGTTTAAGGGTACCTGTACGATTTTATTGGGGTAATGTGAAACTCAAATATCATACTATTATTAACAAAGTTGAGCGAATTTTGACTTCTAAAGTATTTGTTGTTGTACTCATAAACATCTACCTCCATGGTTTTTTTTTCAGATTTTTCAGATCACAGGTATCCAATCACGAAGGACGGGGAGGACACAAATTTTTCGTGTATTTCCCCTCCTGCGCCCCTCCAAGCAAAAAATGTCAGTTTAAGACATGTTTTGAAAAGTTCTTATCAAGACCTTTCATTTGATACCCATATTGGCTAACTTTGATGAAATTTTTTTCAGGCGCCACTCCCCTATATGGGTAGATCCCCTGAAATACCTTATAAAAATTTTTTGTAGTTGAACTTTGAAGAGAGCACCACTTTACACCTGCATACAAAATTTGATGTTTCTAGCTTAGGTAGTTCACGAGAAAAAAAGCCGTATTTCCGAGGAAATAGTTCACCAGCAGCACGAATTACGTCAGTGAGTCTTGCTTTGATAGGTTTCTCTAGCAATTTCCCAGCCATATCTAGCCTGCACAACGAGCACTATGCAGACGGTGAGCCAAGACTTCCCTTTCCCTTGTTGGCCAGTCCGAGCCTCACTACGGTCCAATGGTTTGAAAAAACCCCTTCCTGCAGGCAAGCCTTGAATATACTGACCAGCAAGTTAGGGCAATGGTGAATGACGAGCTGCAACACCTCAGCTTGGACGTTGTCTGAACCTGGAGCCTTCCTTAGTTTCAATGTCAAGACTGTCTCTTCCAGTTCCAGCCATGTGGAGAGTGGGCATTCAACCGCTATTTCACTATAGACAGCGTCAATATGGACAGAATGGGTGGAAAAGAGTGCCCGCACTATCTCGTTCTTTTTTTTGCTTCATATATGTAGAGCTAGCGTAAGGTACCAGGTTTCCGCATAACTAGCTTGAAGCCAAGGCCTCACGAATCCCTGTTCACATTGCCACTAGATCTTGCCAGCAAAGAGCCTTACTGCTGTTAATGATTTTAAGAAGTCAATTCCTGGCTGATTTCGTATATATGCTACTAACCGGTTGCATGCCTTCTTGTGTTTCCATGCACGGAGAGCTTCACTTCAAAGCTTGTGACATTCCCTTCGCTTGCCAGTGGTTTCAGTTGATCATGTAACCGGGATCTGCAACAGAGTATTACTCAGAGGCTTGTTTGGAAAGCTTCGTTGGTGAATTGGTTGGAGTATCACTGACACTTACTAGCAAGCTTTGATGTTTGTGTTGACGCTGTCCATGGTGAAACAGCAGTCGAGTGCCCACTCTTCACACAGCTGGAACTGGAGGAGGCAGTCCTCTCCTTGAAAGCGAGGGAGGCTCCAGGTCCAGATGGTGTTCCAGCTGAGGTGTTGCAGCTCGTCTAACACCATTGTCCTGACTTGCTGCTCAGCACATTCAACGCTTGCTTACGGGACGGGGTTTTCCCGGTACGATGGAAGGTGGCGAGGCTCATGCTGATCAGCAAGGGGAAGGGAAATCCCGAATCGCCGTCTGCATACCGCCGGTTATGCATGCTAGACACGGCTGGGAAAGTGCTAGAGAAACTCATCAAGGGAAGACTCACTGACGCGATTCGTACTGCTGGGGACCTATCTCCTCGGCAGTACGGCTTTAGAGCAGGATGTTCTACCTTTGATGCGATTGCAGAGGTGGTGAACGCAGTCCAAAAGGCAGAGGCATATAGTCACACCAAGCGACGGATCGTCCTGTTGGTGACACTCGACGTCAGCAATGTCTTCAACTCCGCTAGATGGGTGGATATTCTGGATACGCTGGAAAACTCTTTTCAAGTTCCAGAATATCTAATGCGGCTTTTTAGGAACTACCTAAAGGACCGAAGCCTGCTCTACGACACGACACAGGGCCAACGAAGGATGGAAATTACATCGGGTGTTGCCCAGGGATCTATCCTTGGTCCGGACCTGTGGAACGTGTCTTACGACGGGCTACTGAGACTTGAGATGCCAGGTGAGTCGCGCTTGGTCGGCTATGCGGATGATGTTGCGGCTCTGGTCACCGGACGCACCGTTGAACAAGCGCAACTTAGGCTAGGTATGCTAATGCGCCGAGTGAGGGACTGGATACTGCTCGCGGGCTCAGTTTAGCACTGGAGAAAACCGAAGTAGTCATCTTGACAAAAAAGAGAATCCCTAGAGTAAGGATGATCAGTATTGGAGACATACAAATCGAATCGAAGCCAGCGGTGAAGTACCTGGGGCTACTGATCGACTCGAAGATGAGTTTCTCTGAGCAAATTAGGGCAACGGCTGAGAAGGCTGCTTCGGGAATATCGGCCCTGAGTCGACTTATGGCCAACGTAGGGGGACCCAGCCCATCAAGAAGACGCCTCTTGATGAGTGCTGTAGGGTCAGTGCTATTGTACGGAGCAGAGGTATGGGGCGACGCTCTCAGCAAGGAGGTATACCGAAAACGTTTGGCACAGGTACAGAGAAGGGGAGCACTGAGAATTGCATCTTCGTATCCAACAGTCTCCGACTCGGCGGTGAGAGTGATTGTAGGCGTGATACCTGTCGCCCTCCTTGCTAGAGAGCGCCGCGCTATTTACCTGCGCCGAAACGAGGATGCGACGGAGATAGCTGCCCGCGAGGAGAGACAGCGCTCGCTCAATGATTGGCAGCAGTCTTGGGTGAATTGCACGAAGGGAAGGTGGACTGCGCGCCTCATCCCGGATGTGAGACCGTGGCTAAATCGAAGGCATGGTGAGACTGACTTCTATCTGACCCAGCTTTTGAGCGGGCACGGGTGTTTTCAGTCTTACCTGCACAAGATCGGTAAGTCATGGTCTCCCGATTGTCGGTTTTGCCCAGTAGAGGAGGACAATGCCTGTCACACATTTTTTGCGTGTACAAAATGTGTCAGGCTGCGAAGGGACCTCTACAGGGAGACGGGAGAGCTCACCCCGGATAATATAGTTGCGGTGATGCTCGAATCGGTTGACAAATGGAACCAGGTGGCACATTATGCTCGGGCAGTCCTAAAATATAAAAGCGACTCTCAGCAGCCGGGGCGCTGGGGCGGGGGGATCGCTCTTCTGGCATTTCCTCTTCCCCTCTCCCCTCTCGCTAGAAAAGGGACTCCCCAGCTTGAAGGCGCCCCACGGTGTAACAAAACGAGACCTGGCCCGAAGTAATGTGTCAAAAGGTTCCAGGCTGGGTTCTTAGGTTGACATGGGAGGTGTTTAGTGGGTAGTCCAGTCGCGCATGGAAGTCCCACACTCTGTGCATAAATAGCATTCACCTCCCTACCACAAAAAAAAACGTTTTTTGTCAAATATTGATGCTTTTACGTTTCAAGATGAGCTCTGGCCGACAGTCGCAATTAAAGCTGATGCACTGGTTACCATTACCTTTGTCTGCTCTTAGTCATTGTTTACCTGTTTAATCTTTCCTCGACGCATTTGATTTGTGCCGACTACCAAACTCTGCTTTTATTCTACTAATTGCTGCTCTAACTTCTAGTTTAAGCCCGTCTTTATTTCACTGGATTGTTGATCGACCTGTTGATCTAGTTTAGCCTATTGTTTGTCTAGCCACGGATAGTTTCACCAATTGTTCATCTAACTTCTGGTTTAAACTTGTTGGTTCCTCCCTAATTTCACCTGATTAACATGAATATTTGCTTTAACAATTTTTTTTTCACTTCTGTTTCTTCCTCTTCAGGTTTCGCACAGCCCTCTTCTTCAGGAAACTTGACCGACCCAGGATCTCGCTTTTCCGCTTTGAGCAGCAGAGGTCTTCCACTTTTCCATTTTTTCTTTTAACTGGGGCAAACTTAGTTCGTTGATTTTCTAGGGCGTTTTCACAGAAGCGATTTATATTTTTTGAAATTTACAAAGTAATAAAATTCAATAATATTTCTTTATAATTTTAATGTTCTCAAGTTATCACTTCTTATGGAGTTTAACTTTTAAAGTTTTTACTTTTTCACTTTAAGTTAATTTTCCAATCAAGTTTCCAATGTTCACTTTTTTAACTTCTTTTAATTTAAATTAAAACTTTCACTTGGTTTACACATTTGTGAGAACATTTTCAGTTTTGACACCAGTGTTGCGCGTATCAGGTGCGCAGCCTCTAATATATGGTTTTCGTGAAAGTAAACACCATCTTCTTTGAAGTAAATATTTTATTTATCATAATTTTGCCTCAATTCAGTTCACTAGAATGCATTGCACAATTACTAGCACTTTTATCGTATTTAATTTTCTTATCGAATGATCATAATACGCATCGACACTTGGTAATATCGCGAGTCTAGTAATCTCCCGACATGTGTGTCGCCGCTTTTTACATAGGATAATCAACGTACATATCTCGAAAAATCGCCGATGACTTCATATGTTTTTACGAGTAATTTCCAGCCACGTCCTTGTTGTTATAATCACGTAAGCGTCAATGACGTCATTCGTGTTTTTAATTGCTAATTATTCAAGTTCCGGTGATAATTAATTGTTTACCATGTACTTCGTTACTTAGTGGAAGATGAAATTATAGTGTTAATAAGGCGAAGCAAATTTATCTGAACATGTAACAGCATTTTTACAAAAGAAAGTAATTTTTTAATAGGCTGGTTCTCGAATTTTAAAATGGTGAGCAATCTGTGCTTGTATAAGCCGTAATTTCCATTCAATTTATAACAGTAGATGCTATTGTAATACAATCATATGATCTTTCAGTCAAATTGGCTCAAATTACGGCTCATAAATAAAAAAGTTAAATAAGTCAGTTTTCGTTGTTTTTTTTCGTTCTTAATAATAAGAATTCTAATAACCTGCAAGCCTATTTGTTATCGTAATCTTGTAGAGTTTACCTTTTCGGCTGCTTGTGTCCACAGGATTTTTTCCCCTCTTTTGTTTCGTAAAATTTTAGTTGCTAGCTGGATTCAGAGAATTTTGAAGCACCAAAGCCTCTATGATTCTGTTGATTTAAATTGTTTTCTAATATATCTTTACATAAGAATAATTTTCAAGCTTTTTTAACTTATAAAAATTTACCTTGAAAAAAAAAATCTTACATTTCAGCTCCATTTGAGTTAGAAGTTGAATCCCGACAAAATATATCGTTCGGATATCATCAAATACAAAAACCATCGAGCAAGTTCTTTTCCATGCAACTGTTCGACAAAAACATGCCTGGACAACAAAACTTCAAGGAGAAATCTCTTGCCGAAATTGGCTTCAATTCCACTGAAATAGCGAATTGGGATAAGATCGTGCAGCCGCATAAAACCGATTTGCTAGTGCTGTTGGATAAAATGATTAAGAACTACGAGAAGACAAATGTTCAAATTCGCATCAATGACACTACTTTTAATTGCCATATGATGGTCCTACAATGCTACTCCGACTTCTTCATGGACCTGAACAATGAGCAACTAGTGGTCCTCCCGGCTGACAAGGTTACCCCACAAGCATTTGTGATGGTCTATGATTGGATGTTGTCATCAAAACCAATGGTGCAGCGCGAAGGGATACTGGAATTGTTCAATGCTGCACAGTTCCTTAAAATCAAGGGACTTGTGGATCAGTGTTGGGTATGTTTGGACGACGATGAACGGTTTTGTGAAGACGCTGCATTTCTACTGTATCTTGAAGCAAGGAAGTTCGGGCACGAGCTCATTCAGCAACTGATGCTTACCCGCATTTGTAAGTTTTTTCTTACTCTAGTAGCGTCGAAGGAGTTTTTAGAATTGACACCAAAGGAAATTTGCACGCTCCTACAATCTAACTCCATAGGAGTTAATACTGAAACAGAGGTAAGATTTTCATACACACTTGACACTCTAAACAAGTGACTCAATCTTTTCAAGGTGTTAATGGCAGCCGTACGGTGGCTTAATTTTAATTGGGCTGAGAGAGAGCAGTACATGTTGGACGTCATGAGTTGTGTGAGATTTGGGCTGATGACTCCTTGGCAACTTGTCGAGCTAAGGAGGAATTCTGATTCACCAGAGATACAACGTGTTGTGGAATCAGCTGCCGTTCAAAAGATGATTGATGATGGTCTATCGTAAGTTTTTTGGTATCATCGCCACTGAAACTATTTTTTATCATAATTAATTTTCCACAGCTACGTTACAACAAAGTATTGGTATGCAAGCAACTCAGAAAATCTGTTCCACTTCATGGAACGATTGAATCTTACCGAGCCTGTAGAAAGACAATGGGTGCGAGACAAAACGTGGTCCGAGCATTTTGAATGCCCAAATCAAATGTACAGTTCGTATAATTCATTTTTGGAATATTTGGAAATGATTCGCAACATGGGCAAAGATCATTGGAAAACTCTTCAGTGCCACGAGGGAACTCCAAATTTGGTATTCCAGGGACATTTCCCAAATACTTTAACTAGTAATGATGATCAAACAAATAAGCTAGAAGAAAATTCTTCTCCTTATAGATCAACTGATAAGCATTAAAAATTGTGAAAAATAGAATAAACATAATAAAAATAATATAAATAAATGTAATGTCTGTCAAACCATTCTATATTAGTTCTCTTTTGAGGGATACTATACTTTAAATTTGATTTTGTTTGGTTTAAGCTCGGAACCTCATGTTAAGAGAAAACTTACCTTTTCTAAATGAAGATTTACTTAAAGCATATTCAATTTGATCGTCATTGGATTTCCAATGTAAGAAAACATTCACATAGCAAAATTTGTACTTGGATGACACAACGAGGACTCAAAGTGCTGCATTACACCATCTTACCTTGGGAATCCAGCAAAACATGTAACTATGCAATAGATATTAAAGTTTGCTAAAACATTCATTTTCTGTTTACTTACAGGCCAACCTACCACCACCGCCCATGATACGGAAGGATCAATGCACTCAAGTGAAAATCAATCATGCACATAAAAAACACACGCATCCAGGTTTGTGGTCTCGTTCCGTTCCTATAATAACAAGCTTTATGAGTAAGACACCAAAAAATAATATTATAGGCAATTCATATAGCCTTCGCTTACAATAATCTGATAGTTTTTACCGAAAACAATTCCCTATTAATGTTTGCTTCAAAGTATCAAAAGTAAGTTAAATTTAGGAATGCATATTTTTTTATTGTATATTATTGACCGTTAATTTAGTACAGGACAATATAAGAACAGTTTTAACCTGTTTTGATTACTACGACAATAGGATATTATTTAGAGAAAATTCTAATAGATTCGAAGAAATTGCAGTGAAATAGGTGTATTATAAATGTTCGCAAAGGACCGCAGCGATGGTTTGCTGCCTCGGCGAAAGATGATGGTGAGGTCCGCCGAGATTGACCTTGTCTGTGGATGAGTGAATGCGCTGGCAGGCTAGCATCGCGGTGTCGTGGGGCGTGTTCTTTTCCCCAGCACAAGGATCCACTGCAAAAAAGGGTCAAATGAATATCGACCGAAGTCGAGAATGAGGTAACCTACTAAGGGTTAAAAATTGCTGACACAGAGGACAAACCGGGCCTGGAGAAAACAGACGGACTTAAAAGGACTTCGTCGTTACCGACGATACTTATGGCCCCCAAAATAAGAGTGAGGCATCTAGGTGGAAGTGGTGCCTCCTTGCACCCTCCCAACCGGATCAAGATCCAAATGTAAGCGGGGCCATATTTCCATTTAAGTGAAAAACTCATACAAACATAATTTGAATGAATTTTTCCTTTAAATGAAAAATATAAACGTGGCAAATTTATGTTATAGTATTATGTGATGGAATCACATAACACTATGCCATAAATTTGCTTTTACCCGGATAAGGTGGCCGTCCACTCGTGTGCCTATTTATGGCATAGTGTTATGTGATTCCCTCACATAATACTATGACATAAATTTGTCACTTTTATATTTTTCATTTAAAGGAAAAATTCATTCAAATTATATTTGTATGAGTTTTTCACTTAAATTTTAAATATGGCCACGCTTACATTTGGACCTTGATCCGGTTAGGAGAGTGCGAGGAGGCATCGCTTCCGCCTGGATGCCCCTCTTATTTTGAGCTCATAAGTATCGTCGGTAACGAGGAAGTCCTTTTAAGTCCGCCTGTTTTTACGGCAGTTCTAGCCTGGCAGCGCATTCACGCGTCCTAAGACAAGGCCAATCTCGGCGGATCCCACCATCCTCTTTCGACGAGGCAGCAGGCCATCGCTGCAGTCCTATACGGACATTTTATATCTACCCACTGCACTACAGAATTGATAAACCTAACAAAAAACTGAAATGCAACCCTTTTCAAATGATAATTCTATTGAATATATTTTTATGATTGTTAAAGAGTCATAGGTACACGAATGTTAGCTCCCTTGTGATATTTAGTGTTCAATTTGATTTCTATTTTGATAATTTTGTTTTCATTTCGTTAGATCGAAAGTGTGATCAAGAGAAAGAAAAATCTTACAAAACCACGCAATGCCATTCTCCAATTAAAGCAAAAGATATACAGACAATCTATACGGAACATTCACCTCAAGTGGAAATGATGACCAATAAAATGGTTATTCACGAAAACGTTGGAGATGTGGCCAAACCCACAAAAGATGCAGAGCAAAAGAAAATTTTAACTTCATTATTTTGGTCGAAAAATCCGCATCCATATTTTAATACACCAAACGCTGATTGCACCTCAAAACCAAATCCAAAAACTGAATCATTTGATGTGTGAGTATACATGTTGGCATACGAATATGTTTGTAATATTCTATTTCAATGGACTTAGAGACTAGGTCGTTTTTAACTCGAAATCCACGGTTGTACACAGCATAGGCCAGAATTGGCCCTTTGGTACCCGCAAATATGTAGTATTAATTTTACAGAGCGTCCATCTGTTCACCCTACAATAGCCAAAGAAAGCCTCTGGCTCCTTGATCTCCAGGTTTTCTAACTCTGTTGTGTGACTTCACCACATCCACTTGAGGTACTAGTAAGTAAGGCTTGAACAAAGCCATATAAATAAATGGATGAGCAACGAGAATCTGTGTACTCGTCCATGTGAGAAGCAAATTTGCCACATACATAAGTTATAAATAACACGCTCTCAAAACTATATGATTCCCTCTGCTTCTCCTTCTCCTTTTTTTCCAGACAGGTTTTTCTTTTCTCTCTTCAGAAGAATCGCTTCCCCCACTGACACCCGCGCACACCAACGAAATTTCATTTCACGTGCACACGATCGCGCCTTCGTTATCATTCGGAAAACAACAAACGACTCTCACGGAAAACTCGATCGTCAAAGCAAAAGAAAATCGAAAAGAGCGCGAAACACGCGGGAAAACTCATGTGTCAAAGCGGATGGAAATTTCGTAAATTTTTAATTAAAACAGTGAATTAAAGTTCCGATTACGTACGCGCGATCTTCAAAAATAAAAACTTTTTAAATGTGAACGTGTTTCGCCATGAAAAGAGTGCTAAAACAAAAGCATATCACTTCAAACATCAACTTCACACAACTGTAGCGAAGGTTGCCAATTGCTTCGGCTCTCACGACTGGTTGCGAATCCAGTACTCTCTATATCTATGGCTGTAGCGCTACAAAGAAGAAGAAAGAGAAAACAGAGAGAAGTATCCTCTTCCTGGTTACAAGCTTAGCAAATATCATCGATTTGAATACCTATTCATTTGGTATGTTGAATCAGAAGGCAACAGTTCTTACCATAGTATACTCAAATAGTATCCACACTCCATCAACCCTCCGGAAAAATCCGAACACAAGCCGAACAGCGAGCCATAAATCTTCGGTAACAGGTAGGTAGGTTAAATGCTTACGCGAGGATTGGTGCCAATATAAACATATGGTTCGATGAGAGATTACAGGATTACCATATCTCAAAAAATCAATTCGTTCCATGCAATCTTTTAGTTTTTTATTTAGACCTGGCAGCACTTTCATGTTCTGAAATGCGTCAAAGAACACGTGCGTCGGAAATTTTATTTGCTTTGTTTCTTGAGCGCGCCAGGCCTGGGCTCAGCTGTCGTGTCCCGGATCAGCTGACGTGCCCCTGGGGAAAATTCCAAAAGTGTGCAACACGGGGTAAACGAAAGGTGTGGGTAATAGGTGAATGTACTATGGTTCTTACGCCATTTCTGTTCCTCACTAGAAGTTGTTTGGTCTTCATTTTTTAGAGCAAGGCCAGAAAGCTCGGCTCATCCGGTTGTCATTCTTATCATTTTCAACGATGTCTATCTCTTTTTCAGAGGCTCTCATCCAATTCTCTTTTCACCGTATTTTGATGTACCTCAACTGTGTTCAATCTAGCTGCATTCTGAACAGCTAACCCAACCGTTGCTTACTCATTCGATCATTCATGTCTCTCTACGCCGATGCCATTTCATGCCACCAAAACTTGCAGCTATTTGTACTCTTCGTGGCATAGTGGACAATAATACTTATTTTTGTTTTGATTTTTTGGTGGTTTTGAAATTTTTTCTTCTGTTCTATAATTTAATCTTGCATGCTCTTCATCTCATCTGATATATCTTTACTTGTTGTCATACGTTTAATTTTCGGCTTGCAAACTGTAATGAATTGAATGGGTTTAAATAACTGCAGAGGACTGCAGAGATGGTCTGCTGCCTCGGCGAGCCAAAATGTTGGTGCTCGCTGGAATTTGCGTTGTCTGAGGACGCGTGAATGCGCTGGCAGGCTAGCATTGCGGTATCGTGGGGCGGATTCTTTCCCCAGCACAAGGGCCTACTACAAAAAAAATCACATTCACGAATTAAGTTGTCGTAAGACTCGGTTCGACTGTGTCGAGGCCGAGGTAACCTACTGAAGGGATGGATTGCCAATGCAAAACGACAAACTGGGCCTGGCAAACGTGGGCGAGGCCAGAGGATCTCGTCTTTACTATCTATACTTACGACCCCCCAACTAGAGTCGGGCGTCCAGGTGGAAACGGTGCCCCCTCGCACCGCCCATCCAGATCAAGATTCATTGTAGATGTGGCCATATATTTTTCATTCAAATGTGAACCTCTTACAAACAAAATTCGCATGAATTTTTCCTTTAAATGAAAAATATGAACGATTCAAATTTACGTTAAAGTTTAATAAGATGGAATCGCATAATACTTTAGCATAAAGAGGAAACAAGCTGAAGGCCACTCTACCCTGCGAGAGCACCTGCAACGCCAAAGGAAAAGCGGGGAGCTCACCTGATGGCTAGCTCATGAGTGGAGGTGCCAGCCAACGTGGCCGTTCAGGGTTTCATGTAAATGAAAAGACCAAGGTTTTTGTGTTTTAGCAATTCATTATTCAGATGTTTCTATGCAATATTACTGTTTCAATGCTGCTGTTGTTGTTGTTCCGAAAAAAACTAAATTTTCCACAAAACAGTTTTCAAGAAAATCTACGACACATGTTGTTAATATTTGTTTAAAATTCGCATGTCAATCTACCGTAAAGATTCACAAAAAAACTTGTTAATTTGTATGCAAATTGGAATATATTCTAAAATGCAATTACTAGGAAAGGTTTGGACACACATTCTCTTATCGGTTTTCCATATTTCTCGTTTTTTTCTCCGATTCTTCGATTTTTTTTTTCCTTTTGAAATTGTTTTCACCGTATCAGGTTGTTTATGCATGAATACAATGATTGCAATAGTATAGGTTTATCCATTTTACGCTTGGGAAAGTAAAGCTAAAGAAAATACATAAAATAATCAGATGAAAACCAAAATTTTTATTCAATATAAAGATTAATTCTTGCCATTATACGTAAAACATACCATTATTCAAATGTCTTCCACGGGATCTCTTACATACCTCAATCCTTTTGAGATAATTTTCAATGACTTTTCGGCACATTTCCGGCAATATCTCGGCCATAACTTCACGAATATTGGTTTTCAATTGCTCAAGATTTTATGGATTGTTCGCATAAACACGATCTTTTGCATATCCCCATAAAAAGAAATCCAAAGGTATTAGGTCGCAGGATCTTGCATGCCAATTGACATCACTCAACCTCGAAATTACGCGTCCTGGAAATTTCTCTTGCACTTTTGCAAGCCTGTGTTGCCAGTGTCGTGTGGCTTGTGGCTCCGTCCTTTTGGAACCACATGTTCTCCAGATCATATTCTTCAATTTCTCTCCAAAACAATAAGCGGTCAGAGTTGACTGTAACGGCTCTTCCTTGATTGTTTTCAAAAAAATACGGGCCAATAACACCACCAGACCATAATGCACACCAAACGGTTACTTTTTCAGGATGCAAAGGCCTTTTTGCGATCATCTGAGCATTTTGAGAGCCCCATATGCGGCAATTCTGTTTATTTACGTAACCACTAAGCGAAAAATGAGCCACATTCACAAAGAAAATTTTGTTCGAAAAATCGTTATCAATGGCTTATTGTTCAATCACCCAATTCGCATACATTCTGCGTTGTGTATGGTCTTGAGGCTTAAGTTCTTGAGTGAGTTGGATTTTGTACGGATGGAGATGCAAATCTGAATGCAAAATCCACCACAATGAGCCGTAAGACAAGCCCAAATGTTGAGCACGTCGAGGAATCGACAAATGGGTCTTCCTTCACACTTTGAGCAAAGAAAGCGATATTTTCAGCAGAACGAATGTTGCGATGATGCACAGGCCTTGCGATATCAATAACCGATCCAGTCTCATCAAATTTTCTCACTGTGTTCGAAATTGTTTGCTGTGTAGGTCGATTATGTTGACCATAATCGGCTCGTAAAACCCTAAATGTTGATACAGCAGAATCACCATTTTCATAATAAAATTCAATAATTTTAACGCGTTCTTCGACTGTTAAACGATCCATATTTCTAAATGGCAAACCTTCAACTGAAAAAAACATGCTTTGGATGATATTTGATTCTGACAGATGTCAAATGGCAGGGTTATACTTTCCTACCACGAAATGGATAACCCTGTACAATATTATTCTCATTACGAAAACGCAACAAATTAGTCAAACAATATTACTATTAATTTAGTTCATTCTTTATTAACTTTTTCTTGGAAAGAGACCACAATAAGGTTCTTCACTTTTGTCGGAGAAATTGAACTATATTTGGCTCTTTTGGATTTTTTGAAGAAAAGAAAAAGAAGGGTACTTACCCAGTCCTCCTCTGACGAGCGCTCGTTGAAGGGGCAGGTAAGGTCTGCAATCACTAAAATTTTCTGCTTTTTGTGTTCTAGTTTAAATGAATGAATCACCAATAATATTCGGGATTGCGATGTGAATTATAATAATTAATAAAATAATTCAATTCATAAATCTAATTATACAAAACCCTATGGCGGTAGCTGTAGCAATCTCCTGAAATTCTCCACGATTGGGTGTCATGTGACAATTAATTAGACGAATTGAATCCTTAGCAAAATGCACGTCTGGGTTCACAGTATTTGATAACTTTATCCATGTTATTTTTTTCTTCTTTCATAGCTATAAAGGAGTCGACAACTAAGCTTACAGATTGTGGATCGTATATAAAATTAATTCCCGTATAAATGGAAAACTTATTCGCTTATCCGCACACCTAGAAGATGCGAAAAAACAGATCGCGACCCGCCATTGCCCGAATGAAGACAAGATTTGTTTGGTTCAATCATAAATGTCGGGGAGAATGAATGAACATTTTTATCACGTTACATTCACGCGAACCCGATACAATTGCCTACATTAAATGCCAGCGACAACAATCGAATTATATTGAACTTTTGTATTGTGGAACCCAAGAGGCATATTTTACTGCCCACAACAATCTTTTATAACCACTGCCGGCATCCAGCGACTGTTGGCCAAGTAAATTCACATTATCACTATAACTAAGAGCATTTGACCGATAATTTATCTACGACCTTTGCCGATTATTTAAAATCACATCCAGACCCAGCGGAAAGGACTCACAATTGCTCATTCGTTTACTGTTACGGCATTACTTTCAAATTGTGCTAATTAGATACACGTCTGACTGGGAACATCCTGAACATTGCTTCAAGGGCACTGGATGTAGGGGTCCTGTTTAATGATTTTTTTAATGCCCGTGTAGGACATGGGTGCCGATGGTCTGGCATAAGTGTCAGCGAGCTATAAACAACACCGAGCTCAGCTAACTAGCTTCGCTTAACGACCGCGTACGCGTGCTTGACGACTAGCATTTGCGGGATCATATGAGGCGGGTTCTTGTCGAGCCACGAAGCTACACTACAAAATACTTATCACGCGTACTCTACTCTACAAGACACACCGATCAATTTTTATTGTCTTTAGAAAAGTTCTATTAGGTGTCAATTAAGCTACTCTACAGTAATTCAATATTTTTTTGCCTCGTTAAAGTTAGCGAACACGGAGGCTCGAGACAAACGCAAACATTACACAAAAAGCAACCGTTACTTTTACCGAAGAAGGTCGTTGCATTACAAGGGGAATGTCAAACCTAAAGATGTTTAAGTGGCTGAAGTGAACCACTCATCTCTGCCTAAAGGATGGAAACTTGACGGATGCAGTTTACTTTACACTAGTAAAACAACAAACTAAGCAGTTTCGACGGGGAGACCACCTTCTCTCTTCAGGAGCAGCCACTCCTGATCACCACGGGGCTGCTCGACTGCTTATGTTTATTACAGGATAGTCTCTTCGATGCCGACCCAGACATGGAGAGACTGAAGGGTTTCGCACTTCACTAGTAAAGAAACAATTGTTTCCGCAGTGGAGAGATGGTTGTTATAATTTTAGGCACCTCTCCTTGAATACAAGTCCCTGTCTTCTACGAAAGTATGCTAATAAAAACCGCTAACCAATCATAAAAACAAATCGGGTGTCGGTCAGGACTAATTGATGATGCGGATTTTATCACTGCCGGTGATCAGATTAGCTCCCAGCAAAAACTGACGCAACTCCAAGCAGTGTATTTGAAAACCCCTGGCACCATCAGTTTGTCCAAAATTAGAACTTTCCGACTACAAACTTTATAAAAATGTGCAAACCTTTCTTTTGGTAACATTAAGGGACGAACTACTCTATAACATCATCGGCAGGTTCAGGCGGCAGAGCCACCACGAACAAAAAACTCCAGAAAATGCTATAGACCTTATTATATCGAAGACAAGACAAACAACACCAAAAGAAAGTTTATCGGTGACTCTATCTTTACTTTACGGAACCCTCCAAAGTATGCTACGTTAATATCAAATGGTGAGGGCGACAATAAAAATTGAGTCGGTTCATCTGCCGACAGCAAAATTAAAAATGTGAGAGCTCGAGGGAGAGCGATGTTGTTTCCCCTTCGGGCCCCACGTTGGGCGCCATTGTAATGATTTTTTTAATGCCCGTGTAGGACATGGGTGCCGATGGTCTGGCATAAGTGTCAGCGAGCTATGAGCTATAAACAACACCGAGCTCAGCTAACTAGCTTCGCTTAACAACCGCGTACGCGTGCTTGACGACTAGCATTTGCGGGATCATATGAGGCGGGTTCTTGTCGAGCCACGAAGCTACACTACAAAATACTTATCACGCATACTCTACTCTACAAGACGCACCGATCAATTTTTATTGTCTTTAGAAAAGTTCTATTAGGTGTCAATTAAGCTACTCTACAGTAATTCAATATTTTTTTGCCTCGTTAAAGTTAGCGGACAAGGAGGCTTGAGACAAACGCAAACATTACACAAAAAGCAACCGTTACTTTCACCGAAGAAGGTCGTTGCATTACAAGGGGAATGTCAAACCTAAAGATGTTAAAGTGGCTGAAGTGAACCACTCATCTCTGCCTAAAGGATGGAAACTTGACGGATGCAGTTTACTTGACACTAGTAAAACAACAAACTAAGCAGTTTCGACGGGGTGACCACCATTATCTCTTCAGGAGCAGCCACTCCTGATCACCACGGGGCTGCTCGACTGCTTATGTTTATTACAGCTGGCCTGGTATAACACTTTCCTATTGCTTGGTACTGCACTAGATATAGACAATACACGGCATGAAGAAAACAAGTGTAAAACCCAACAAAGTCACTACACGATTTCAAATACAAATGTTCATATACAATCTCATTTCAATAGCCGGAACTTTACAATCGGTCGAAGTAATGTTCGCTTGCTAGAAATTCGTATAGCGACAATCATAGTCCTAACTTCCAGAACACGGCTGAAATGTTACCACATCCAACGGAGGAACAGCACACAAAACACGGCGAACAGCGCCAACTCCTTCGACCAACTGCTATCCGGGTCCCACCTGTCTCGAGAACCCTCTACATCACGGCGACAGAGCTTTTTCTCGACGAGAAAAACTGCAATTCTTTGCTAAAGTGCGTCGCAAAGGGAGTCGCCGTTATAATTTTTTTTTTGTAATTTTTATTTAATTTTTCGATTGTTTCGTTGGAGAGCAATTTTTCTGGTGATAATAATGGCGGGTTTAGTACGGGGAGTGCTGTTTTCTCCGATTACTATAAAACCTTGCATGCTTTATAATCTATTTCCTTTCGTTTTTCTTTCAACTTATTTTTGAAGGGACTAGAAGTAATTATTTGCGATTTTCTTGGATTTTTAAGTCTTGTTTGAACATGTTTTGCGTTTGATTATTGGGTTATTGTTAATAAAGGAGCATGAACACTGTACGACACTGTACTACCCATTTCGGGCTAATAGCACCTAAAATAAATGAAAAATTTAAAATGTTCCTTAACAAGCACTATTTTTGTTTTTCTTTTCTGCCTGATACTGATATTTTGGGAAGTAATTATCTCCTGTAACCGTGGCGATATTTTGAAGCTATATCCTCTTTACATTGGCTTCCATAACAAAGGTTTTATTAAGGTCTATATAAGGTACCTGATCCATGTAGTTGGCATTATTTCCTTGTTTTCAAGCTCCGTCTCCGGCCAGTCCATGAAGATGTCGCTTAAGATAGATAACACAGGAGCAACTGATTGTCATCAATAAAGGCCTCAAATATGCGCTAAATAGCAAAACATTCCTGGTATAGGATAAAGGACCTAGAAGCAGGCATCATTCATGAACAATGAAACAAATCAAATAATTAGGCAACAAACGGTGAGCGCAATTAATGCAAGGTAGAATGGAAAGTAGTCAAGGAACTGAAAATGAAACCAGTTTGTTGTCTGAGGGCGGATAAGGGACATTCGATCGTGATAATGGACCGAAACCACTATGACTTACATGGGAATGAAAAGCTTAATAATGGAAACTACCAAGAGCTATGAACAGATCCACTCCCAGACTTTCAATAAAGTGGAAACAAAAACTTTAAAAGAATGTAAAGGAGTGATTCAGGATATCAGAAGATTAAGAGTATCGAACCCATGTCTCCAATGAATCAAATGTGAACCAAATGTCCTTAAAAAAGCGACAAAATGAGGGAAATAATTACGGCGACAAACACTCCAACAACAAAAATCGCCAAGTGGTTGGTTGATGAATGTTATAAACTCCCCTACAAAACCAGTAAGCGCTCCGTCAAAAAAGGGAACAGTTACTAGAGATTCTTTTAACAGTGGAAATAGCAGAGGAAGACATAATGGTTTGATATGACGTTAAGTCTCTGTTTCCGAGCCTACTAGTAAAGCAAGCCCTGGCACTGTTTGAAGACTGGTTGCTTAAACACGACAAAGCCCCGGAATGGAAAAAAACACCCGTAAGATGCTGTACATAACTAGCCCCCTGATGCATGAGTGACAACTATTTCGTATTTAGAGGAAGATATACTACAAAGCGATAACAGGAGCAGCAATGGGTAACCTTCTCTCCCCTATCTTAATCGACCTGCTCATGGACTGGCTAGATATGGAACTTGAAAACAAAAAGATAATGCCCACTACTTGGATCAGGTACGTGGACGACATCATAATGGTGATCAAAAATGAGGAAGTGGAAAAACTTTTAAAAGAAGTGAACAACATATAGCCTCGGAAAAGCTTTACATGGAGAAGGAGAAGAACGGCCAACTATTTTTCCTGGGCATCACAAAATAATAAAAGGCTCGGAAAAACTTGAATTCAACATACATACTAAAGAAACGACCACGCAAAGGATAATACCGAGCGAGTCCAACCACATGCATGAGCATGAAATAGCGGTGTATAATACGGTTACGTTACCAATGACGAACGAACTATTAAAATTGGAGAAAGAACACATCTTAGATACAACAGTTAACAAGTTGAGTAAGCAGGAGAGTGCTCCTACCAGAAGGTCTTTGTAAACATCCTAGGGTTAGAAGGAAGTTTTTTAATGGCGTGAATCGATAACTTGAATTATTCATCCAATACTTAGATATGAAATCGTTCAAATTTATACAAAAGATGCACAGTTTCTTTCATAAGCACAGTGCAGCCGCCATTTTAATCTAGCTTAAATGATTTTTCTGAATGCTTGGCCGATTGAACATGTTCAAGTTAAACACTATTCCTTAAATTTTCATGAAAACTGAAAGAAAATAAAAGTACCTAAGTCAATTTTAAATATATATAGGGTTTTCCAATAAGAGGTGTTATTTTGAATAGATCTTCTGATTTAACACCTTGCGACTTCTTCCTTTGGAGCCACGTGATAGAGAAGGCCTATGCCCAGCGTCGATTCAAGATCTCAAAGATGAAATTCGTGAGGCTATCGAGGACATAGGGCAGCCACTTTGCGATTTGGTAATGGAAAATTTCATGAAGAGGATATGGTCCTGTAAGCGTGTCGTAGTGGTTATTTGCCCAATGTTAGTTATTGTTATTAACGGCATATCTTCATCATTTATTTTAAAAAATGGCATTTTTCTTTTAATATCAAAATAACACCTCTTATTGGAAAACCCTATATGAATCATAAACACGTGTTATCGTTGTTGTAATTCCATATAATTGAAATGGCTATAACTCACTTGATTATGATTCGATCTCAACTAAATTTTGTGAACATATATATCTTATGTCAGTCTATATAATTGCAAAATTTAAAAAAGTTTAAAGTTACCGTTTTGATTTTATGGGCAAAAATGTAAAATCTACAAATCATACTATTATTAACAAAGTTGAGCGAATTTCGATTTCTAAGGTATTTGTTGCCCTTGTACTCATAAAGGCCCACGTTCGTGATAATTTTCAGATTTTTCGGCTGAAAGGTGTCCAATCGCGAGGGGGGGGGACACAAATTTTGGGTACATTTTGCCTTCCCGTGGACCCCCTAATTCATCAAATGATTTTTTTATTTCAGATTCTAAAAGTTCGAATCAAGACCTTTCATTTGATACCCCACTCGACTACCTTTGATTAAAAAAAATTTTTAATGGTCAATTCGTTATTAGGGGGGACCCCCCTTAAACATTTTTTAAATTTTTGTCAAGGCCTAAACTTTTGAGAGATCATCACTTCTGACCTTTTCACAAAGTTTGAGCATTCTAGCTTCTATAGTTTCTGAGGAAATCAGCTGTGACGCACGGACAGACGGACAGACGGACGGACGGACAGACGGACGGACAGACGGACAGACAGGTCGCGAAACTAGTAGGTCTTTGTAAAAAAATTTTTACAAAGACCTAAAAAGGAGTACAGCCGGGAAACAATCGAACAACGGATATGGAAAAGGGAACAGAAGCGACGAAAAAATCTGGTGATGAAATTTTTCAAATAGAAACAAAAGCCAACAAGGATTCTCCTTACGCACATAACAATCGCGAAAATGCTCGGACGGATAGAAGGAAAGACAGTCCAGCCTACACCAGCAGAAGATATAGCCTAGAAGTAGCACTAGGGTCAGCGAAGACTACGAGAAACAAGGAAGAAAAGGAAGTAACGATTAGTGAAAATCAGGTGGCAAGAACACATCAAAGAAGTGGAAAAATTACCCAACGAGGTTCAACAGAAACAGCAAGATCTGCGGTAGCGAAGCATATGATTGAAGAAAAACATAAAATCACGTGGGAGAATCTGGAAATAGCGCAGAAAGTAGAAAATTGGGGGAAACTAGATGCATGCGAAAGTTTATGGATATTGCGAGTCCAGGAAGAAGAAGGATGAACACGGCAGTGGCAACGGCAACAGTGACTTAACGAAGTTAGTGTAATTGTCATAAGATAACTTTTTAATTGTAATAAGTAATTTTTCTGTCAAATCCTTTAGGTCAGTCACTTTAATTACCCTTGAATTAATCATTGCTTAAAAAATCCTTTGAGTTAACTACCTTGTATGGACCTGAATAAAACTTTTGTTATAAAAGCCATTATAAAGAGGACATAGGTTCAGAATATTGCCACTGATGAAGGAAACAGTTAATCCTTGAAATATCGGTATCTAGCAGAAAAGAAAAATAAAATATAGTGCTTGTTAAGGAACATTTTTACTTTTTCAACTCCTTGCATTGCTTCTCTCTAGTTCGATATCCAAGTTCAGGAGCTAGTACCGTTATTTCGGATGTAGCGTTGAAATTGTTTTGAGTTACAGTTACAGTGAGATCATTTCCAATAGTTTGTTTTCCTTCCAAGCTGAAGGAAAATGCGATATGCACTTGAGAAATACTTAGTGTCTTGCCTTCTCTTGTGTTGCCAGAATAAGTAGAACCGTGACCAGATGGGTTAGGGTTGGCGGCTCGTTTAGTTGTGCTAAAGATGTCTGCAATAGAGGATGAAGTACAACATTCTTCTTCGTAGCACGACAGCTCCTCTCGGGAGCCCTACGAAAACTCTTTCATTTCAAATACATTGATCAAAATGTCAAAATTATCTGTTACAAGACCCTAGTTAGACCAGTTTTGACATATGGATGTCAGATCTGGTACAACCAGAGTGCTAGTACTATGGAAAAATTAAGAGTTTTCGAAAGGAAATGTCTTCGTGCATGTACTGGTTTATACAGAAAGCCTGAGACGGATTAGAAGCACTATATACCGAATAGAAGAATTTATCAAACTGCTGTCGATATCTTCATATTGAAACTTCTTCGGAATCATATCGCGAGATCTGTGACTGTGAGTGAAAATCCTTAGATCTCGCAGCCGTTCCACCCTACAGACGGGTATATTGCGACTTGCCTCACTACTGGCTTCATTCCTCCAGAAGCATTCGTGTATTTGGACATGAATCGATATGTTTTTGATTCTGAAGGCGTCCCAGTCATATATCACATATATCGACGGGCCACCGATAAGAAGATAAAATATCCTCGGAGTTTGAGTTCACGAGACCAGCAATTCCATTGGAGATACTCATTTGCTAGCTTCGTTGAAGCTGATCGAGCTGAGATGGGGCAATCTAGGTATTGGTGGCTGAATGACAATGTTTAAATTATTCGTGTTTATTTTGAGTTTTTGTGTTTTTCGTTACTTAGTTTTAGAGTTTCAGCTCATTATTGCTACATTCAGTGTTGTTGTTTATCTGTGTTAAAAATTAGGGATAGGTTAGGTATATGTTATGCTTATTATATTAGGTTAGAGATAAGATTAAACGCGTAGGTTAGGAATATTGTAATAGAGTTTTTAGTATAAGATAAAGTTTTTGATTGAATTTTATTAGAATTAAGTTAAAACATATAAGGTGTATGATCAAAGTTCACTGTCGTGTTTAAATGATAAATAGTTTTAGGATAGTGTTGGTTGTTTTTTTCTCCTTTTTCCAATTAAATTCCAAAAATATGTAATTTTTTTTTGTGGTAGGGAGGTGAAGGCATTTTCGGCCGCCGAGTCTGGCAGTGTGGGACTCCCATGGAGGATACCCTTGGACTACCCACTAAACACCTCCCCTGTCAATCTGAGAATCTAGCCTGGAACCGTTTGACACATTACTTCGGGCCAGGTCTCGTTTTGTTACGCCGTGGGGCGCCTTCAAGCTGGGGAGTCCCTTTCCTAGCGGGAGGGGAGAGGGGAAGAGGAAATGCCAGAAGAGCGATCCCCCAGCCCCAGCACCTCCGGCTGCTGCGAGTCCCTTTTATCTTTTAGGACTGCCCGAGCATAATGTGCCACCTGGTTCCATTTGTCAACTGATTCGAGCATCATCGCAACTATATTATCCGGGATGAGCTCTCCCGTCTCCCTGTAGAGTTCCCTTTGCAGCCTGGCCCATTTGGTACATGCAAAAAATGTGTGACAGGCATTGTCCTCCTCTCCTGGGCAAAACCGACAATCGGGAGACCGTGACACCGATCTTGTGCAGGTAAGACTGATAACACCCGTGCCCGCTCAAAAGCTGGGTCAGATAGAAGTCTGTCTCACCATGCCTTGGATTTAGCCACGGTCTCACATCCGGGATGAGGCACGCAGTCCACCTTCCCTTCGTGCAATTCCTCCAAGACTGCTGCCAATCGTTGAGCGAGCGTTGTCTCTCCTCGCGGACAACTATCTCCCTCGCATCCTCGTTTCGGCGCAGGTAAATAGCGCGGCGCTCTCTAGCAAGGAGGGCGACAGGTATCACGCCTGCAATCACTCTCACCGCCGAGTCGGAGACTGTTGGATACGAAGATGCAATTCTCAGTGCTCCTCTTCTCTGTGCCTGTGCCAATCTTTTTCGGTATACCTCCTTGCTGAGTGCGTCGCCCCATACCTCTGCTCTGTACAGTAGCACTGACCCTACAGCACTCATCAAGAGGCGTCTTCTTGATGGGCTGGGTCCCCCTACGTTGGCCATAAGTCGACTCAGGGCCGATATTCCCGAAGCAGCCTTCTCAGCCGTTGCCCTGATTTGCTCAGAGAAACTCATCTTCGAGTCGATCAGTAGCCCCAGGTACTTCACCGCTGGCTTCGATTCAATTTGTATATCTCCAATACTGATCATCCTTACTCTAGGGATTCTCTTTTTTGTCAAGATGACCAATTCGGTTTTCTCCAGTGCTAAACTGAGCCCGCGAGCAGTATCCAGTCCCTCACTCGGCGCATTAGCATACCTAGCTTAAGTTGCGCTTGTTCAACGGTGCGTCCGGCAACCAGAGCCGCAACATCATCCGCATAGCCGACCAAGCGCAACTCATCTGGCATCTCAAGTCTCAGTAGCCCGTCGTAAGACACGTTCCACAGGTCCGGACCAAAGATAGATCCCTGGGCAACACCCGAAGTAATTTCCATCCTTCGTTGGCCCTGTGTCGTGTCGTAGAGCAGGCTTCGGTCCTTTAGGTAGTTCCTCAAAAGCCGCATTAGATATTCTGGAACTTGAAAAGAGTTTTCCAGCGTGTCCAGAATATCCACCCATCTAGCGGAGTTGAAGGCATTCCTGACGTCGAGTGTCACCAACAGGACGATCCGTCGCTTGGTGCGACTATATGCCTCTGCCTTTTGGACCGCGTTCACCACCTCTGCAATCGCATCAATGGTAGAACATCCTGCTCTAAAGCCATACTGCCGAGGAGATAGGTCCCCAGCAGCACGAATCGCGTCAGTGAGTCTTCCCTTGATGAGTTTCTCTAGCACTTTCCCAGCCGTGTCTAGCATGCATAACGGGCGGTATGCAGACGGTGATTCGGGATTTTCCTTCCTCTTGCTGACCAGCACGAGCCTCGCCACCTTCCATCGTACCGGGAAAACCCCGTCCCGTAGGCAAGCGTTGAATGTGCTGAGCAGCAAGTCAGGACAATGATTATAGACGAGCTGCAAAACCTCAGCTGGAACACCATCTGGACCTGGAGCCTTCCTCGCTTTCAGGGAGAGGACTGCCTCCTCCAGTTCCAGCTGTGTGAAGAGTGGGCACTCGACTGCTGTTTCACCATGGACAGCGTCAACACGGACGGGATGGGTGGGGAAGAGTCCCCGCACTATCGCGTCCATCTTTTCCGCGTCATGTATACAAGGCTTCCGTAGGGCACCAAGTTTCCCCATGACCAGCTTGTAGCCAAGGCCCCACGGATCCCTATTTACATCGTCCACGAGGTCTTGCCAGCATCGGGCCTTGCTCTTGTTAATAAGCCTGCGAAGATATTTCCTGCCGGACCTGTATGCTGCTAGCCTAGTGTCTGCCTCCTCCCGTGTTCGCGCCCGCTGGGCCTCTCGCCGAAGTTTGTGACACTCGCTTCTTTGTTCAGCGATATTGTTTGACCACCAGTATACTGGAGGCTTACCGTGTCGGGGTCTCCGACGGGGCATGGAAGACTCGCAAGCAGCTATGATGGTACTCATAGTTGAGTTCACCAAGTCCTTGGCTGTAGGCCCTCCACTCCCTGGTGGAGCCCCCAGCAACGGTGCGCCTGCCGTAAGCGCGTCAGCGAACCTCTCAAGGTCCATCCTCCCAGTCCTCCATCCGAGGATTGAAGTTTGGGCATATGCACGCAGAGTGGCACTGTCGTGAATCTAAACCGCTATATACTGGTGACCACTAGCCGAGTAGTCCTCTAGTACTCGCCAGTTGTGTACTCTAGGTACCAGGGACTCCGAAGCGAGTGTCACATCGGGTATGGTTCCTACGCAATCCCAGCGGCGGAAAGTAGGGGTGTTACCAGTATTTAGGACAAAAAGCGCTGTTCTGGCCGCCATGTCCAAGATTTGCTTTCCCCTTGGGTCGGATTGTGGCATACCCCATTCAATGGCTCTAGCGTTGAAGTCTCCCCCGACCAGCATGTGGCCCTCTGTGTTCGAGACAGCGTCCTCCAGGGCATCGAGTTTGGTTCGAAAAGATCGCATTGCCTCGTTAGGCGTCAGATAAACACTGAAATATGTTATCCCTGAACACCGCACCCACACAAAACCATCCCCGCGTCCATAGCCCTGCACCTGAAGGCGGGCGCTGTCTCGAACCCAGATGGCCGAGGTACTAGATTTGTCAGGGTACCACGCTTGCGAGTCCTTGTTATGATGTTGGTCGCTCAGCAACAGGAGGTCAGCTTTCTTATCCCTCGCAAACTGCTCAAGTAGGTCCTGGGCGTTTGTGCTTCGGTGCAAATTGACCTGCAGGATACGGACCATTTGAGTATCGATTTGGCTTTAGTTAGGGCCTCCTTTAAAACCCAGCATCTCCCTGTCCCCGGCTCATGTTTGAGGTCACCGGGTGCTAGCTTAACATCCTTGCAAAGAATGCATTTTGCCTCGTTCATGCACTCCTTCCTTTTGTGCCCCGTTTCACCACATTTGTAGCACAGAGATCTGTCGGGTCCCCTACAGCCATACGCGATGTGTCCGTATTCGAAGCATCTGAAGCAGCGGATAGGGATCGCTCTTCTCCGTATCCTGCAGATCACCCAACCTATCTTAATTTTGCCCTTCGCCAGGATTTGCTGGGTGTCTTTATCAGCTAGTTCGACAATCGCCATGCGGTTGCCCCCTTGTGTTTTCACGTGTCAATCTTGCCTTGACTTCACTTAAGCTGGGGAACTCCCTCCTAATGGCATCCTCTACTTCAGCTTTGTCCGTGACGCAGTCGAGGTCCCTGATTTCCAGGGTGGCCATTGGTTCGAGCGAGGCAACCGTTGCCGCATCTCCAAGAACCTTTTGAACCGCGTCACGGAATGCATCTTTGTTTGTGGCCTCTGGCCCGAATTCCACCAGCAGGCCACCGGTCCGGGTTGGTCGATCTGCTTTGATGGCAGTTTTGGTGTCGTCTGGCTTGACCGCTCCTTTAATTTCACGGAGGACATCTGCGTAGGTTCGGCCCTTAGTGGGTTTAATAAGCAGTGCCTCTCGCAAGGGTTTGCGCCGCGGTTTGCTTTTTGTTTTCTGCGGTATATCGGAGGGTTCTTTGTTCTTTTCGTGGTTGAGCTCTTTGTCTGTTTTTTCTAGGAGTAGCTTTTTGGCCGCTTTTTTCGCTGCCTTGTTTCGCACTACATGAAACTCCTCGCCTGGAGTGTCAACTTCGTTTATGGTCTCGTCCTTCCTCCTTTTCTCACGGTCGCCTTCAATTGGGCTACCGGCCATTCTTTTGCTGCTGCTAGGGAGAGCGTGTCTTGTTGGTGCTTTTCAGTTGCAAGCCACCTCCGCCTGTAGTGCGTTATGCGGCCAAAAAGCTCCTCCAGTTCAAGAATGCCATTCTTGACACTCTTGCCTATGTTTTTCTGCACTTCGCAGGCAGCCCTCAGTTGTTTGACGATAGTCCCCGCTTTCCGAGTAAGCCGCTCCTCTTCGGCGCGGTCAAGGGCGATTGTGTTATTTGGCGCCACCTCTTGAGAGGCCCCCGTTTCCTAGCCCTTTTGCTTCTATCGCTTGGGTCGCGTTTGAAGTGGCGTCGGCCAACGGCAAAACTTCTCCCTCCCCCAGTCTTACACTGGCCTCTGTTGGTGTCGCAGCTTGATCCGGATTGTGTACGTCTTGCACTGGACGCTCCGGGGTGCGCATAGTCCTTCTACTGCGCCCAAAGGCCGCAATGATGCCAGGTTGCACAACGCACTCTGCCTACTTTCGTTCGTTAGTCCGCCTGTGGTCTGTCTCCGATGATTTAACCTGTGATGTTGACTTTGACAGTGTTTCTGGGGTTTGCTGCCTCCCCCCGCAATCGGTGACTTGTTTTATCGGTGTTCTTGCCAACAGCGGTTTTTGCCTGAAAGGGTTCTCCGTGCTAGCGTCCTGTTTGCTTGTAGTTATATCTGTTACAGAAGCCAAGTTCACCACTTCTATAACATTGCAGTAATAATCTTAATTAATTTGCTATAGTTTTTTCTGATTAAATGTGTTAATGATAACGTATAAATTTAGATAGCCATTTGGGCCATTAAGTTTTTGAATTGTTATTGTTTGGAATTTGCTTTATATTCTTTGAAAATTTATACCGAATAGTATTGAATAAAGCGCTTTTGACTTTGACTTTGACAGCTCCTCTCGGGCCTTCGTAACAAGTGCCTCCAGCTGTCTTGGTTCATTGACCACGTCCTTTAATTTCGAAATCCAAGCAGCGCTGAGCTATTTTCCCCTACCGAGTCGGTCCAATGTTTCCTTAGTTTCCCCAATAGTCTCCCCCAACCTTTTTCCATACGGCTCACGTGGCCAACCCATTGCATCTTCCGCAACCTTTAAATCGTTGAAACCTCCAGGGCGTCAAGAATTGCATGCAGTTCGTAATTGTATCAAATTCCCTATTAGCCTCCATCTAGCTTCGTTCCAATCATCTGCCTCAGGACCCGTCACTCAAAGACGTTCAATATATTTGCAGATGCTTGGGTTAGGGTCCATGTTTCATACCCATAGCATGGAGCAGATCTTATCACAGATTTCTATACTTTGAGCTTTGTTTTTGTGTGTATGCAGCTAGTCTTCAATGTCGTCAAAACTGAATAAAATATTTTATTTGCGAGTTGTCTTCTTCAACGTAGTTTGTATCTTTCATCCGCATTTCTAGTTATTTTGGCGCCTAAATACGCAAATTTTCCCACATTTTTGACATTGTATTCGCTAAGTGTGATATTTTGTCTATCTGAAGTATTTTTCTCAATTGGGTCATGAGCTTTGCTTTCTTCTCATTGATATGTAGCCCTACTAGTTTTGCTTCGCTGTTGAGTTTCATGAAAATTTATTTGGTGATTGTTATCGACCGTGCCAAAATGTTGTTCATCTGCATAGGCTACCACTTGGCTTGGCTTGTTTCTAATGACATATTCTAGATCCAAATCGAAAAGCAATGGGGCAGCCCATCTCCCTGCTGTAGTCCGATATTTGTGTCAAATAGGTCGGTGAGTTGGTAATTGATGTGAACTAGGGAGATTGTCGATGTCATTGTCATTTTGGTCAGAAGCACTAATTTGGCTGGGATACCAGAGCATTATTTGGTACAGTATGTTACGATCAATACTGTCGTATGCTTGCTTAAAGTCAACGGAAATTTTATGCACGTCTATGTTGAACTTCCAACATTTCTCAAGTACCTGCTTGACAGTGAACAATTGATCTATTGTCGATCTGCCTGCTCTAAAGCCACCTTGATACTCGCCAATATTACTATAAGCATATCATTTTCGAAAATATTTTGTACGCCATCCAAACCAGTGATGTGCCTCTATAGTTTTTGCACTGTAGCTTGTCACCTTTTTTGTGGATAGCGAATATAATTGATTGGCTCCGCGCATTCGACATATGTTCTTGTTGCCAAATGCGCTGGATGACTTTGTAGATAGGCTTCTGAAGACCGCTGCCACCATATTTTATAAGCTTCACTGGAATCTCATCGATGCCCGGCGCTTTATTTTTCTTTGGGTTTTAATGGTGGAACAAACTTCATCCAGAGTTGGTGGGGCCAATAGAAGCTCTCCGCAAATATTTATAGGCTCCAATGTTCTGGAGCTGTGCGGGCGATTAAAGAAGAAGAAAAAAATATGATGCTCACGTTTTCTTAATCCTATTTTCATCAGCGGTATTGCCGATGTCATCACGGCTGAGCGTGGTCTTTGTATGCTTGCCTTGTTTTGTCGTTCACTAGACTTACATCGATATTTCTCAATTGGTTGTCACAGTATTAATGATCTACTACTTTTCTGAGGTTTTCATAATGTTCTCTCTTTGTCCTGGTTTTCCTACCTATATATTGCTTGCACGCCTTGATTCTTCTTATCTAACGCATCCTTACATTCATCATCGAACCAATCATTTCTTTTTCGCTGGGCTTGTTGTCTTAATCCCCGCTTCCACTTCTACCAGAGCTCGTTGCTTGTTTTCAGCGATGTATCCGATAGAATGGAAGCTAACTGGTTGTTGAGAGTCTCCGTGAAATTTTTAAGCCACAGACACCGTTTGCAGCCTTTCGATGTCAAATTTCTATAGAGGGCTGGTCTTGGCCGAATGCGCCTTTAGCATATGACATGGATAAGTTAATTTGATCAAGCAATGATCCAAGTTTCGATTGACTCCTCGGTATTTATGGACGTCAATGTTTGCTCGAGGCCCAACGTTGTTGGATCAGAACATGGTCGATCTGGTTTTGTGTGCTGCCATCATCTGGTGATACCCAGATCATTTTATGCATACGGCGATGTGGAAAGCAAGTCAAACGTATGACTTTATTTCTGCTACATGCAAAGTCAATCAGGCGGTGGCCGTTGTCATTTGTTTCATCGTGGAGTCTCTATCCTCCAGTCTTTCTCCGATGAGATAGCCCATTGCCAACCTTGAAATCACTCAGAATTATATTTGTGTCGTTTGTAGGCAATGAGTCGACTAGTCTTTCCAGGTGATTGTAGAATGTTTCCTTCATTTCTTCGTCATTTGCTTTGGTTGGAACGCGTACATTTATCAGCCAAATTTTGAAGAATTTTGCTTATATACGGATCACACATAATCGTTCATTGACTGCCTTAAAATCAATAAGGTGTGACTTGAATTCCCTATCCGCAACAAAGCTCACTTCAAAACCTCACTTTCCAGCAGGCTTCCCCATTTTTAATATTGTGTGAGATCTTTCTAGCCTATGTAAATTGCGAGAAAAAGTGAAGTGACACACGGACGGACGGACAGACAGAACGCGATTTTAGTAGGGTATTGTAAAATGATTTGACAATACCCTAAAAAAAAGAAAAAACTCATTATTATGCAATGAGGGATGATTTTAGTACAAAAATCGCTGATAAATATTGTTAACGCATGTGAGAAGAAGGCTTTTCAATCTTTTCAACCTTGCGATTTTTGGTGTTTCATATCCTTCCACATTGTTTTGATGTTTAATCTTGGGAACTTATTTCTCAATCGTTTCCAACGTCAGCTTCTCTAACTTCGACAAATAGAGATCTATTTCATCGTTAGTTAGGTTCCTGTCATTAGGAACCATTGAGCAAGAGTTGCCATCATCAGAAGGGGGATATTGTTTCTGGTACTCCCGATTAAACTTCTTTTCAAACTTTCCCCAGTCTGTTTTTCTTAAGTTCAACCGATGATTTTCATGATTGATTTCCATTACGATTGCGTTATGGTTGCTGTCATAAAGGAGCACCTGGAGTTTCCGTTGAGGACTATTAAAGCTGAATTCAAGTCTTGCGTCAGCAATGCAGAGGTCCAAATATGAATTTGTCCTAGGGTATGTTGGGAACTCCGAACCATATGGATTGCACCTGTATTCAATTTGGTTCTCTGTGATCCACGATTTCAGGAATATACCTCTTGGATTATTGGTGGCGTTCAGCCATGATGTATGCTTGGCGTTCAGGTTACAAGCAAGAATATAATAACTATGCAGCCTGTTCAATTCGAGTATTTCAAACGAGGAATTGAGCTACTCCTTGAGCTTGAGAACAGTTCCAGTTCCGAAGAGGTTATCCCCTCCTGGCAGTAAGATTTTGATAATGGACACTTCAAGAGATTCAAAGCTTTTGAATTCGACTTTTTCAATATTTTGGAAACAATATGGTCTTCGAACCAATATTCCGGTGCCACGTCCCCCCATCATCTATAATCCTATCGTTTCTTACGAATTCAAAATCCTTAATGTCATGGAGTGCCATGAGTTGAGGTGGATTTCAGTGAGAAGCATGATATCAGGCTTTCGCTTAACAATGAATTCAAGGAGATAATCACGCCAATGTATAGTAACAATGGAGTTGACGTTGATCGAAATGAGATGAATCCTATCCATGGGAGTGTGACTGGATGAGAAGTTATTTTGAGGCATTTGAAACCCCTAAACGATGAAAAACAAGATTAATTTTCGTATCTTGTTTATCGATTCTCTCCGACAAAGAATTTAGTTGCTGGTAAATGTTGAGAAGCAACTCATTATTGCCACTTACATTATTTACATTATTTACCGCATTTCCTGCTGGTCCTCTAGTGGCTTGTGCAAATGATACTCTGGGCTTGACGAAGTTCCGAGCTAAGACACTGCGGTTTAGTTGTGTTTGCTTTGGGACAAATTTTACTTTCGCATCTTGATATCGGGAGCATCCTCGATATGATGCCGGGTGACCAAAAACACCGCAGTTAATACAGTATAATTTCTCGATTCAATTTTTGGTGCTGCTTCCTTGAGCACCTGAAGAAGATCGACGGTATCTTCTCCGCAGTCCAAGCCCTTCAACAAGAAGGTCTGGTTCTTCTCACTTTTCGGGGTATATGTGAAGTGTGGAACCTCCCCAGAATTCAGAGCATTTTTTGCTAATTTTAAATCAACCAGTGAATTCGTTCTGATAGTCAACTTTTCGGCATTGATTCTTTTAATCTCGAAATTTGTTAATTTGTTTTCGGCTGCCAATAGCCAAACCATGTCCTTTCCGCTTTGACCGAACACATTAATTGGCTGAACTTTTTCTGTATTCTTGGCACCTCTTTGAGGAGGACCAACAGAATTACGGGCTGGTTAGTTTCATCTCCTTATTTTTTAAATAAACTATAAAATTATCATTATCTTGACTAACATTACCTTCAGTACATTCGTCAACGTCCATTTCTTGTTGGAGTCCTTCCAACGCTGCATAGTAGTTCTTGCTGTCGTTAGCGCCTCCAGCACTTAGTGCTTCTTCTGGGATGACTTGTTTGACAGCTTTCTTCTGCTTAGTTTCCGAACTTATCTGTTGTACAGGATCTGCATCTTGAATTTTCTTTGCTGTCTTGTACATATCTTCGAATGTTTTCAGTCGTAGTTCCAATTCCTGTATTTTAGCTTGAAGGCGACTTACTTCTTGCTTATCTTCGACTACTTGAGTCTTACGGCCGCTATCTGCGGAGTCCTGGGTACTCGTGTGTGTTCGTTTACTGACGTTTGCCGTCAATTTCGCATTGCTATTCTCCCCAGGGGCCCCCAACGGAGGGAAGCCGTCGGGCTCCTCCATACAGCAGTCCTGATTAGTCTTCGGCTTATTTGCTTTTGTCGATTTATCGAAATCAGATAATATTCGATGAATCCGTGGGTCGATTTCTTCGACGATAAATGCTTTTTCAATCAAATCAAAATTTGCTTTTGACTGACTTTTTAAAATAATTAACTCAATTTTTTGAAACTGACTTTTGTGAAAAATTAATTAATTTTTAAAATTAATGACGGGAGCGATTAAAAACACGTCTACGCGCAACAAATGCTAGACGTAGAATCTATGACGTTACCTACATCCTACGAAGATGCCAAGGCGTTAATGTTCATTTGAAGCTCATGTATGGTTCTGTTGAAATCTGTAGATCCGTTGAGGTTATTTGTGATGAGTTTAGTTGGAAGTTGAATATTTTCCACAGTAGGGAAGGTGTTCTGTTTCTGTTGAATATTTTTTTGGTTTTTCCTCTCGACACTACAACTTGTGCATAAGTGTGTTTCATGAAAACTTTCCTGACATCTTCGATAGGGTTTCTTTTGTTGGTGAGTTTTTTTTTCTACTCAGAGAACTCTGAGTAAAGTCTTCCAGATCTAGACCTTCATATCTATTTTTGTTAATGATAAAGCGTGCCTCACGATTTGTGATGTTTAGAAAAGAGCGCACTTCAACTTCATGTCTGTATTTGACCCACCTAGGGCATTTTTGGTCAGTTAAAGTTAAATTCAAAAGCTCTTTACTCAATGTTAATCGTTATAAATTTTCAAAAATACTAAAATACTAAATTTTAATGGCCTAAATCGCTCTCGAAATTTATACATTATTATTAAATAACCTCTAATCAAAGAAAAAACAACATCCAATTCAAATTGATTCAATTCAATCCAATAAGAAAAAGGAGAAAAGCCAACAAGCATTTCATTTTCTAAAGTTGCTTGCGCCTTCGCATTCATTCTCGTCGCATGTTAGATATTTTTTTACTTCATCTTTGCATATAATTTTAAATTGTCCTAGCCTGCCACAGTTTCTTTTTTGTTTGGGGAGGAATCTGAAGTATTTCACTTTCGTGCTGAAGAATTCAATTCTTAGGTTATCTGGTATAGTATTGCCCGACACCGTTATCTTGATGGATTTCATTGGGATGTAATTGCCTTCTGTAGAGTCTCTTCTATTAAGTCTGGTAACACTGGTAATTTTTATTTCCTTAAGTAAAAAACCCATCTTGTTACATGTTCTTGCAATTTCAATTCGTTTAGATTGAAGTCCAATTCAATATTCAGAATTACTCCATATCTGTGTATGAAGTTTCCAGAGATTCATTTTATGTTTTTTAAATGTTTCATTTTCCACCGATTCGTTTGCACCTTTCAGGTTGTTGAAAAAGACTTAAGTTTCGCTTCATATCCACAATCTGATGCTTTGCTTCTTTTTTAATCATAAACAATCTAAACGAAGTCAATTTCAGCAGTTTACAGTTGAATTTTCTTTCAAAAATAACTGGAAATAGTTTTTCGATAGACAAGATCATAACGGTTGTTTTTGCCCTGTTCGTGGTTTTTATATGGTCATTCTGGTTGTCTTTTTTCATGTAGTTAATTTTTCATTTCATTTGTGTTAATCGCAGCGGTTGTTTTCATGTTTGAGACAGGATTTTTTTCCTTCGTGGTGGCATCAAAGTCTTTTCTTTCGAAATTACTGGAAACACGCGGATCTTTTCTTTTCATTTTCCAACTTTTCGTTACTTGGTTGCTGTGCCGTTGATGTTATAACATTACAAACCTCCCCAGGGTCAGGTGGAAAATTCTTCCCCTTTACCTGCTCCATTATGGAGCATGTGCTACTACGATATCACTGTTAATTTTTTTATTTTTTCACTTCACATCAACCACTTAATAGATTTAGGTGTACTCATCTGTTTGGGTAACTTGATTCGAAAAAGCAGAGAAGGTATTTCTAAGTAAACACTGAAACCACACCAAATGAATTTGACCTTTAGCACTACAAAAAGTCAAAAATGGCAGAAAAAGTGTTGCTAAAGATGAATCACACGCGGTCACTGAAGGAAGATGTAGCGTTTAGGGCGATTGGGAAAGGAATGACGAAGCATTTATAATATTGTCAAATACAATGAATAAAAAGATTAATACTCATTTTACCTTTAAATCGGAAAGCTAAAACGTTACAAAAGATGTGAATATAATACAATTGAATAAAAATTATCGAAACACTCTCAAATTCAGATGATAGTCCATATAAATTTTAAAAACAATATAAAGCAGTTTAGATGGAATCGCCAGCAGTTATTAAGATATTCCCAAATCAAAATGTCTTTTGATAAGCAAATGCATGCAAAACTGCAGTTTTTAAGATTCATTAATACTTCTGAATATAAAATTAAATATTTTTCATGCGCAAGTGTTTGTTCTCATTTGGTTTTATAGACTCGAAGTTTGACATCACTCTCTACAAACAATTATGTTGTCAAGAAAACACACTGTAGGCAAAATCATTGCCAAGGCAGGATTCATAGGTGCTCGCATTTTTTGTTATTGATGGTGCGATTATATTCAAAATGTAATGTAAGGTACTTCATTGTACACCGTACGTTGCTTAGTTTAAAATTAATTTAATGATGTACTAATTAGCTTTTTTTTTCAAAAGATAAATTTTAAAGCTTTCAGTTGCCATCAGAATGTTCTTCCATTTAAATAACGCTTTAATGAAAGTTATTTATTGAAAAAACAACTAGCAATCCAAATTATAACCATTTAAACAATTATTGTTTTATTGACTTAAATTCAATTGAACTATTTTAAATTCATTTAAAAACTAACTTTTACATAGATTCTCCATTTCTCCATTTCCTTTTCTTTTGACCTTGTACAAGCAATCTGGAATCTAGATTTTTGTATTGTTTTTCATAAACATTCTAAGTGTATTTAGTAAAGTGGCTAGTGTCTTATCTAAAAGTAAAATGTCGATAGGCTCTGAATATCACCACACTATCTTATACCTCTATGGTCCAATTCATCCTAAAGTTCTGCAGTAGATTTCAGATTCTTCTTCTTCGTAGTACTACAGCCCCTCTCGGGCCCTCACTTCCTGCAACAAGCGCCTCCAACTGTTTCGGTCCATTGACCACGTCCTCCAATTTCAAAATCCGAGCAGCGATGAACTGCCTTCATCGACTGAGTCAGACCAGCGTTTCCTCGATTTCCCCACTGGTCTCCACCCTTCAGTTCTCCCATACGATTCACGTGGCCACCCCATTGCAGCTTCTAATCTTTTTTTCTTTTTTTTTTGTGGTTGGGAGGTGAATGTCATTTACGCACAGAGTGTGGGACTCCCATGCTCGTAAGAAGGTGACTGTACTACCCACTAAAGACCTCCCCTGTCAACCCGAGAACGTAGCCTGGGACCGTTTGACACATTACTTCGGACCAGGTCTCGTTTTGTTACGCTGAGGCACCTTCAAGCTGGGGGATCCCTCTTTTAGCGGGAGGGGAGAGGGGAAGAGGAAGTGCCAGACAAGTGATCCCTCAGCCCCAACGTCCCCGGCTGCTGTGAGTCCTTTTTTTCTTTTAAGGTCTGTCCGAACATAATGTGCCACCCGGCTCCATTTGTCAACCGATTCGAACATCATCGCGACTATATTTTCCGGGGTGAGCTCCCCCGTCTCCCTGTAGAGGTCCCTTCGCAGCCTGTCCCCTTTTATGCACGCAATACATTTCAACGCAAGGCTCAGATTTGGACTATTGTGCAATGGATTATTATTATATATTTTGCATTAAATTTTCTGGATGCGGGCGAGGGATAAGAAATTACCTACGCTCTTTGTAATTTTCGATTTTTGCAGAACTCGCTATCAAATTTTACTTTTTGGAGGAATTGATCCTTTTAACCCGACTGCATCTGATCAACAAGGCAAAGCTGTTCTGCAATACAATATCAAAACGAACAACTGGAAAGCGTATACAAATATGCCAGGATCTCGCCATCATCACTCAGCGATATTTTATTCTGGGAAAATTTTTATTATAGGAGGAACTAGACCAGCATTTGAAAGTATTTTACCGGTTCGAGTATTTTTCTTAACTGAAGATAATTCACAGCTAATTGAAAGTTCTTCTCAGACAATATCCAAGTCAGTTTGGAGTTTTAACCCACACTCTATGGAGTGGCGGAATGAAAAAGATTTGCCTCATCCACGAAGGGATTTTGGATTGGTTGGAACCAGAAATGGCATTTTTGTCATAGGAGGCGAGGACAACAAGAGAACCTTTTTAGCTTCAACAATTGTGCTTCGACCTGAAAAGGGGGATGATTGGGTAGAGGTGAGTAAATGAAATTCAGGAATATATCAATTTCACATTTTATCACGAAGGTGGAGAAACTTCGAATGGCTAGAACTGGCTTAGCTGCTGCTTTGGTGGATGATAATATTCTTGCAGCTGGAGGAATTTTAGCTCAGCCCCAGGGATGTGTTACGGACACTGTTGAGTCCTATGATCTAGCAACCGGTCACTGGACTCAAATCACTAATTTGAGAAAACCGCGAAGTTTTGCGAAATTTTGCATTTTATCAGGACCCAAAATATACATCGTAGGAGGTGTAACTATACAAGGCAATCGATTCGTATCACTCTCATCAGTTGACAAATTGTATACCAAGACAAATGAGTGGCAAAAGCTATCAAACATGTCCTTTGCAAGGTTTGCATGATATTCAATTGCGAGTGCTTCTAATTAAAACATTAAATTTAAAGGCATGGTCATGATGTACTCGCTCTTGAAGATAAGATTTTAATTTTTGGTGGTGTCTCGACAAATAAGAATGTTTCTTTGAATGCCGTGGAGTGCTATTCAACAACACATTCTAGATGGATTACAGGTGTACGGAATTTACCGCTGCCTTTGTCTGGTATAGCAGCAGTTATATTTGCTTAAAAGCAGAACGTCGGGGAGGTAAGTCGTTAAATATTTTTTAGATACCGTACTACTCTTACATAAATTATTAAAATTTGATGCAAATTTACCATCACAATCGGTCAATTATGAAGATTTCAGTAAATGGATGAGAAAATGCGTTATATTGCACCGATTGCACACTTGAAATGTCCATGTGTTTCCTTATTGCACACATTTCAACGTTAACGCCAGAGAAATCGTTTTCTAAGTAATAGCAATTCACAATGGAAATGTCCATTGTAACGCATATCTTAGCTTCAAACCACCAAAGACACTATATGTACTTGACATTTAAACTTACAACCTACCCTGTATTTAATCTAAACAAACATTCCACTTGCTTCACTTATAAAATGCCTTCACTAGGTGCCTTAGCAAAGTTTCAATTAGTAGTTGCTATTTGTGCAATCGGAGTTTATTACTTACAACCAAATTTAATCGATAAAACTAAAGAATTATTGCTGTCAATACAGAAATCTCCTGAAGAAAGTACAACTTTACCTGACGGCGAGAGATTATTTACAGCGAAGGAGCTAGCAAAATATGATAGTCAAGTGAATGAGGATGAAATTTATTTAAGTATTTTGGGTACAGTGTATGATGTCACAAAAGGAAAGAAACATTACGGCAAAGGATGTACTTATGCGTTCTTCACCGGTACTTTTTAATATTTTTTTATAATATTTACACAGTAATTAGATGGGATATCTTTCAGGAAAAGATGCCTCTGCATCTTTTATAACCGGCGAGTTCGAGACTTTCACTGAGGACTCTGATGATGTGGCGCAATTAGAGCCAGACCAGATTTTATCCTTGTTAAACTGGAAAAAGTTTTATGATGAGCAATATATTTTAAAAGGAAAACTAATAGGAAGGTATACTTTGATATTTTTGACAATTTCAACCTTTTGACTTAAATAATGCGTGGCGCCTGCGATTATTGTCGTTCGCAGTTGTTAAGCTTCAATGTTGATTATGCAGACTAAAATTTGTAGGCCTGTTAGTTTTTTAATGTTCGACGTCTTTATCAATCATCAGCGGATTGAGTCCTAAAGCGTTGGAGAAAGCCGACCGGCACAAAAATAATGCATGCTGACTGAACTTTGCCGACAAAGTTGATTACGTTGGATAGTTGCTTTTACGAGTGCCACTGCGAAGCTCCTGCTCAAAACTTTTCCGGGGCACGAATTTCATTACTTAATTTTATATTTTGTTCTGTATGTTTGCGGAAGAAGATGATTGTGAATAAAATCCAGCACTTGTCCGTAAGAATTTCTCTTCGTAGTACTACAACCCTTCTCGGGCCTTCACTTCCTGCAAAAAGCGTCTCCAACTGTCTCGGTCCATCGATCGCATTCTCCAATTTCGAAATCTAAGCAACGATGAAATGTCTTCCCTGAGCGAGTCAGACCGGCGTTGCAGTTCTAGTCTTACAATCGTTGAAACCTCAAGCTCGTCAAAAATTTCATACAGCTCAAGATTGTATCAAATGCGCCATTGGTCCCCTTCTAGCTTCGCTCCCATTATTCGTCTCAAGTCGCGTCTCGAAGGCGTTGAATATGTTTGCGGATGCTTGAATTGGGGTCCATGTTTCACACCCATATCATAGCACGCACATGTTTTGTTACAGATTTGTACCCATGCAGCTATGTTTTCCTGCATATGTAGCTGGTCTTCAAGGTCGTCAAAACTAAATAAAATATTTTATTTGCGAGCGGTATTCTTCTGCGTATTTCGTCTCTTACATTTTCGATATTGCATACGCTAAGTGTAATTCTACGTCTAGCACTCGTTGCGTGTAGACGTGTTTTTAATCGCTCCTGTCATTAATTTTATAAATTAATTAATTTTTCACAAAAGTCAGTTTCAAATAATTGAATTAATTTTGTACGAGTCAGTCAAAAGCAAGTTTTGATTTTATTGGGGACGGATTTATCGTCGAAGGCATCGACCAACCGTACCAATAAATCAAGAAAAGGCAACAAACCAAAGACAACTCGGGACTGCTGTATGGAGGAGCCCGACGGCTTCCCTCCGTTGGGGGGCCCCGGGGAGAGTGACGGTGTGAAATTGGCAAGTGTCAACAAGCGGAGACACACGAGCACCCAGGATACCGCAGATGCCGGTCGCAAAACACAAGTGCTCGAGGATAGATAGGAAGTGTGCCGCCTTCGAAGTGAAATCGAAGAGTTGAAAGCAAGAATTCAAACATACGAAGAAATGTTCAAGACGGCAAAAAAAGTTCAAGAGAGTGGTCCGATACAAAAAATCGAAAAACAGAAGAAAGCTGCAACTCCAATAATAACTGAAGAGGTATTAAGTGCTGGTGGCACCAACGAAAGCCAGAACTACTTTGCGGCGCTGGATCGACTCCAACAGGACATGGAGGTAGACGAAGGTAATAAAGACGATAATTTTATCTTATATTTAAAAAATAAATAAAGAAATAGGGAGAAGAAACCAGCCCGTAGTTCTGCTGGTCCTCCTCAAAAAGTAGCGAAGAATACCGAGAAAGTTCCGCCAATTAATGTCTTCGGTCAAAGCGGAAAAGACATGGTTCGGCTGTTGGCAGCCGAAAACAAGTTGACAAATTTCGAAATCAAACGAATAAATTCTGAGAAGCTGTCAATTAGAACGAAATCACTGGTTGATTTCAAATCAGCGAAAGATGCTTTGAATTCTGGGGAGGTTCCGCACTTCACCTATACCCCCAAAAGCGAGAAGAACCAGACGTTCTTGCTGAAGGGCTTGGACTGCGGAGAAGATACCGTCGATCTTCTTCAGGTTCTCAAGGAAACAGCACCACAAATCGAGTTTATCTCAGTGAAAACATTCGCGACAAGAAGGTCGACGGTAGAAAAAAAAAATTTACCACTTTATTTGGTACAAATAACAAATAAGAGCAGTCCAAGCGCTCTTCAGCAAATCAGGTATTTAAATTTTCGAGTGGTGAGGTGGGAACGTCTCCAGAAGCGAGAAATCAACCAGTGCTATCGCTGCCAACGATTTGGGCATTCGGCTGCCAACTGCGCCATGCATTACCGATGCGTTAAGTGCAAAGACGTGCATGCTCCCGGTGAGTGCAAATTGGCTCAGACGGAGCCAAAAGAGAAGTTATATTGTGTGAACTGCGGTGTTTTTGGTCACCCGGCATCATATCGAGGATGCTCCCGATATCAGGATGCAAGATTGAAATGTGCCCCAAAGCAAACCCAAATACACCGCAGTGTCTTAGCTCCGAACTTCGTCAAGCCCGGAGTATCATTTGCACAAGCCGCTAGAGGACCAGCAGAAAATGCGGAAAATAGTGTAAATAATGTAAGTGGGAATAATGAGCTGCTTCTTAAAATTTATCAGCAACTAAATTCCTTATCAGAGCGAATCGATAGACAAGATTCAAAAATTAACATTGTTTTTCAGCGTTTAGGACTTTCAAATGCCTCAAAATAAGTTGTCATCCAGCCACATTCCCACGGATAGGATTCGTCTCATCTCGATCAACGTTAACTCCATTGTTACTTTACATCGGCGTGATTATCTCCTTGAATTCATTGCCAGACAAAAGCCTGACATCCTGCTTCTAACCGAAACCCACCTCAATTCATGGCACTCCATGACATTCAAGGATTTTGAATTCGTAAGAAACGATAGGGTAATAGGTGATGGGGGAGGTGGCACCGGGATATTGGTACGAAGACCCTATCGTTTCCAAACTATCGAAAAAGTCGAATTCAAAAGCTTTGAATCTCTTGAAGTGTCCGTTATCAAAATCTCACTGCCAGGTGGGGATAACCTCATCGTTATCTCTGCCTATGCAACTGGTGGAACTGTTCTCAAGCTCAAGGAGGAACTCAATTCCTTGTTTGAAATACTCGAATTGAACAGGCTGCATAACTATTATATTCTTGCTGGTGACCTGAACGCCAAGCATACATCATGGCTGAACGCCACCAATAATCCAAGAGGTGTATTCCTGAAATCATGGATAACAGAGAACCAAATTGAATACAGGTGCAATCTTTATGGGTCGGAGTTCCCAACATACCCTAGGACAAATTCATATTTGGACCTTTGCTCGAATTCAACTTTAATAGTCCTCAACGGAAACTGCAGGTGCTTCCTTATGATAGCGACCATAACGCAATCGTAATGGAAATCAATCATCACAGGGATGATTTCTTCCTCATTCCAGTTCAACACGAAAATCATCGGTTGAACTTCAAAAAAACAGACTGGGGAAAGTTTCAAAAGAAGTTTAATCGCGAGTACCAGAAGCAATGTCCCCCTTCTGATGGTGGCAACTCTTGCTCAATGGTTCCGAATGACAGGAATCTAACTAACGATGAAATAGATGTCTATTTGTCGAAGTTAGAGAAGCTGACGTTGGAAACGATTGAGAAAGTAGTTCCCAAGATTAAACTTCGAAACAATATGGAAGGATATGAAACACCAACCATCGCAAGGTTGAAAAGATTGAAAAGCCTTCTTCTCACACGCGTCAACAATATTTATCGACGATTTTTGGATTACAACCATCCCTCGTTGGCTTTGTTGAAATTACATCTGAAGAATGTCCGGAACTTAATCCGTTCATACTTCAGGAGTGAGGTCAGCAATCAATGGGCGGAAAAATTGAGGGGTATTAGCCCACAGGACCCAGATGGCGTGTTTGCGAAAGTGAATAGCATATTCCGCAAGAAGTCTCGAGTGAAGGTATCGAATCTTGAAGTCACTAGTGATGAGATAAATCTTCTCGATAGGGCTGGTATCGAAATTGATAGTACGACTCCGGATAGAAATGGAAACAGGATTATTTGCGAGGGATTGGATAAACTTGCCCTGATTGGAACACATTTTGAATTGGTTCATCTACCAAACCCTGAGAGAGGGAACGAAATTTTTTCAGAGGTCGTGAAGCAAAAGTTTCCGACTTCAAATCAAGCCTGAACGGCCAATCAATTCTTCATTTCAATGAAACATTAACATCTGACCTCATACCGAGCTTGAATCTTATTGATTATTTTATCAGCTATGAAGACTTGTGTTTCATATTTCGCAAGATAAACAACAAGAAATCATGTGGTACTGATGGTATTCCAAATGTAGTTCTCCGACATTTGCCTGAGGTTGCTATTAGGAACTATTGCATATTGTTCAACAACCTGTTGAGCAATTCATATTTCCCAAATGAGTGGAAAAAGGCTAAGGTATTTCCGATCTTGAAGAAAGGAAAAGAATCTTCATGCCCCAAAAGCTATCGCCCAATCAGCTTGCTGCCTAACATCAGCAAGGTGTTTGAAGTGATACTCAACAGAGCATTAAACGCCCACATTGAGGAAAATGAGTTGATGCCGAATTGCCAATTTGGTTTTCGTGCCAGGCATTCGACCACACATGCAATAACGAAAGTAACCTCAGACATCTGTTGGAAACTTAATGATAGACAATGTGTTGGAGCATGTCTCATTGATATGGAGAAAGCCTTCGATACGGTATGGTTAGATGGACTAATTTTTAAACTCCTTCAGGACAAGTTCCCCAGACACCTTGTCGCCATGATGTGTAATATGTTATACGGGAAATCGTTTGTTGTAACTGATGGAAATCTGACAACAATGCGCGAGTTCAAGGTCTTGAATGGTCTACAGCAGGGAACAGTTACTGCGCCTCTGCTCTTTTCAATCTTCATTCGCAAGCTATTGAACGGCTTTGATTTTAACGTCTCGCCAACGCGATCATTGGTAGCGTTTGCTGATGATCTGATCATCTATATGGCAGACCGAAAAGCTACAATAGTTCAGAGCAATCTCCAAAAAATGTTCAATGATGTACAGCTGTACACTGACAATTGGCGAATGAAAATCAATGCGCAAAAGTGTGAAACAATCTTGTTTCGGACAACGCTGCAGGGGGTCAGTCAAGACCTGAAACGTAATTGGAAAGATTTCCACATCATGGCTGGTGAGGGTAGTCTTGAACGGGTTCCACATAAATCCTGTGTTCGATACCTCGGTGTTTATCTCGATCAGTATCTGTACTATACTGAACATGTGAAAATCATGCTCAGTAAGGCACTAAAAGTAGTCATGACCCTTCGAAAGCTCTTTCATTCCAGATACATTGATCGAAAGGTCAAAATTATCTGTTACAAGACACTGTTTAGACCAGTTTTGACATATGGATGTCAGATCTGGTACAACCAGAGTGCTAGTACTATGGAAAAATTAAGAGTTTTCGAAAGGAAATGTCTTCGTGCATGTACTGGTTTGTACAGAAAGCCTGAGACGGATTGGAAACATTATATATCGAATAGAAGAATTTATCAAACTGCTGAAGTGACGAGGGTCGATATCTTCATATTGAAACTTCTTCGGAATCATATCGCAAGATCTGTGACTGTGAGTGAAAACCCTTGGATTTCACAGCCGTTCCACCCTACAGACGGGTATATAGCGACTTGCCTCGCTACTGGCTTCATTCCTCCAGAAGCATTCGTGTATTTGGACATGAATCGATATGTTTTTGATTCTGACGGCGTCCCAGTCATATATCACATATATCGACGGGCCACCGATAAGAAGATAAAATATCCTCCTAATTTGAGTTCACGAGACCAACGATTTCAATGGAGATACTCATTTGCTAGATTCGTTGAAGCTGATCGAGTTGAGACGGGGCAATCTAGGTATTGGTGGCTGAATGACAATGTCTAAATTATTCGTGTTTATTTTCCGTTTTGGTGTTCTTCGTTATTTAGTTTTTGAGTTTCAGCTCATTATTGCTACATTTAGTGTTGTTGTTTATTTTTGTTAAAAATTAGGTATAGGTTAGGTATATGTAATGTTTACTATATTCCGTTAGAGATAAGATTAAACACTTAGGTTAGGAACATTGTTATTGATTTTTTTAGTATAAGTTAAAGTTTTTGATTGTATTTTATTAGAAATAAGTTACAACATATTAGGTGTAGGATCAAAGTTTCACTGTTGTGTTTTGATTATAAATAATTTTAGGATAGTGTTGGTTGGTTTTTTCTCCTTTTTCCAATTAAATTTTAAAAATATGTAATAATCGTAATTAATTTAATTTGCTATAGTTTTTTTTTTTGATGATATGAGTTAACGATAACGTACAAATTTAGAGAGCCATTTGGGCCATTAAGTTTTTTGATTGTTATTGTTTGGAATTTGCTTTATATTCTTTTAAAATTTATAACGATTAGTATTAAATAAAGCGCTTTTGACTTTGACTTTGACTTTACGCTAAGTGTAATATTTGGATATATATATTTCCTCAACTGTGTCATGAGTTTTGTTTTATTCTCATTGATTTGTCGCCCTACTGGTTTTGCGTCGCTGCTGAGTTCCAGGAAAAATTCATTACCGATTGTTAACAACCGTGACAAAATAGAGGCTATCACTTGGTTCGACTTGTATTGTAACGTACCTCTTGTATCGACAGGCAGCTTTCTTATGACGTATTTCAGAGCCAAATTGAATAGCAATGAGGCCAGCCCATCGCCCTGCTTTAGTCCGGTATTTGTGTCAAAGTCATCGGTGAGTTGGTTATTATTGCGGACTTGGGAGGTTGTCGACGTTGTCATTTTGGTAAGACGGACTAATTTAGCTGGGATACTAAAGCAAAGAATTGTTTACGTTACAATCAGTACTGTCGTATGCTTGCTTAAAGTCAACGAAAATTTGGTGTTCGTCTATGTTGAACTCCCAGCATTTCTGAAGTACCTGCTTGACTGTAAACAATTGGTCTATCGTCGATAAGTCAAAGTCAAAAGCGCTTTATTCAATACTAATCGTTATAAATTTTAAAAGAATATAAAGCAAATTCCAAACAATAACAATACAAAAACTGAATGCCCCAAATGGCTCTCTAAATTTATACGTTATCAATAAACACATTTTAGAAAAAAAAACTATAGCAAATTCAAATTAATTAAGTTTATTACATATTTTATGGCTTGATTGGAAAAAGGAGAAAAAACCAACCTATATTATTCAAAAATTACTTATCATTTAAACACAACAGTGAACTTTGATCCTACACCTAATATGTTATAATCTAATTCTAATAAAATTCAATCAAAAACTTTATCTTATACTAAAAAATTCTATCACATTATTCCCAACCTACGCAGTTAACCTTATCTCTAAGCTAATATAATAAACATAACATATACCTAACCTATCCCTATTTTTTAACACAGATAAACAACAACACTAAATGTAGCAATAATGAGCTGAAACTAATAAAACTTAGTAACGAAAAACACCAAAACTGAAAATAAACACCAATAATTTAGCCATTGTCTTTAAGCCACCAATACCTAGATTGCCCCATCTCAGCTCGATCAGCTTCAACGAATCTAGCAAATGAGTATCTCCATTGGAATTGTTGGTCTCGTTACTCAAAGCCGGAGGATATTTTATCTTCTTATCGGTGGCCCGTCGATATATTTGATATATGACTAGGCCACCGTCAGAATCAAAAACATATCGATTCATGTCCAAATACACGAATGCTTCTGGAGGAACGAAGCCAGTAGTGAGGCAAGTCGCAATATACCCGTCTGTAGGGTGGAACGGCTGTGAAATCCAAGGGTTTTCACTCACAGTTACAGATCATGCGATATGATTCCGAAGAAGTTTCAATATAAAGATATCGATCGACTCTCGTCACTTCAGCAGTTTGATAAATTCTTCTATTCGATATATAGTGCTTCTAATCCGTCTCAGGCTTTCTGTGTAAACCAGTACATGCACGAAGACATTTCCTTTCGAAAACTCTTAATTTTTCCATAGTACTAGCACTCTGGTTGTACCAGATCTGACATCCATATGTCAAAACTGGTGTAACCAGGGTCTTGTAACAGATAATTTTGACATTTTGATCAATGCATTTGGAATGAAAGAGTCTTCGTAGGGCCATGACTGCTTTTAGTGCCTTACTGAGCCTGATTTTGACATGTCCAGTATAGTACAGATACAGATCGAGATGAACACCGAGGTATCGAACACAGGATTTATGTGGAACTCGTTCTGAACTACCCTAGCCAGCCATGATGTGAAAATCTTTCCAATCACGTTTCAGGTCTTGACTGACCCCCTGCAGCGTTGTCCGAAACAAGATTGTTTCACACTGCTGCGCATTGATTTTCATTCGCCAATTGTCAGTGTACAGCTGTCCATCATTGAACATTTTTAGGAGATTTCTCTGAACTATTGTAGCTTTTCGGCCCGCCGTATAGATGATCAGATCATCATCAAACGCTACCAATGATCGCGTTGGCGAGACGTTAAAATCAAAGCCGTTCAATAGCTTGCGAATTAATATTGAGAAGAGCAGAGGCGCAGTAACTGTTCCCTGCTGTAGACCATTCAAGACCTTGAATTCGCGCATTGTTGTCAGATTTCCATCAGTTTCAACAAACGATTTCCCGTATAACATATTGTACATCATGGCGACGAGGTGTCTGGGGGACTTGTCCTGAAGAAGTTTAAAAGCTAGTCCATCTAACCACACCGTATCGAAGGCTTTCTCCATATCAATGAGACATGCTCCAACACATTCTCTGTTGTTTAGTTTCCAAAAGATGTCTGAGGTTACTTTCGTTATTGCATGTGTGGTCGAATGCCTGGCAAGAAGATCAAATTGACAAATCGGCATCAACTCATATTCCTCAATGTGGGCGTTTAATGCTCTGTTGAGTATCACTTCAAACACCTTGCTGATGTTAGGCAACAAGCTGATTGGGTGATAGCTTTTAGGGCATGAAGATTCTTTTCCTTTCTTCAAAATCGGAAAAACCTTGGCCTTTTTCCACTCATTTGGGAAATATGAATTGCTCAACATGTTGTTGAACAATATGCAGTAATTCCTAATAGCAACCTCAGGCAAATGTCGGAGAACTACATTTGGAATACCAGCAGTACCACATGATTTCTTGTTGTTTATCCTGCGAAATATAAAACACAAGTCTTCATAGCTGATAAAATAATCAATAAGATTGAAGCTCGGTATGAGGTCAGATGTTAATGTTTCATTGAAATGAAGAATTGATTAGGCGTTCAGGCTTATTTGAAGTCGGAAACTTTTGCTTCAACGACCTCTGAAAATATTTCATACCCTCTCTCAGGGTTTGGTAGATGAACCAATTCAAAATGTGTTCTAATCAGGGCAAGTTTATGCAATCCCTCACATATAATCCTGTTTCTCTTTCTATCCGGAGTCGTACTATCAATTTCGATACCAGCCCTATCAAGAAGATTTATCTCATCACTAGTGACTTCAAGATTCGATACCTTCACTCGAGACTTCTTTCGGAATATGCTATTCACTTTCGTGAAAACACCATCTGTGTCCTGTGGGCTAGTACCCCATTGATTGCTGACCCCACTCCTGAAGTATGAACGGATTAAGTTCCGGACATTCTTCAGTTGTAATTGCAACAAAGCCAACGAGGGATGGTTGTAGTCCAGAAATCGTTGATAAATATTGTTGACGCGTGTGAGAAGAAGGCTTTTTAATCTTTTCAACTTGCAATGGTTGGTGTTTCATATCCTTCCATATTGTTTCGATGTTTAATCTTGGGAACTACTTTCTCAATCGTTTCCAACGTCAGCTTTTCTAACTTCGACAAATAGATATCTATTTCATCGTTAGTTAGATTCCTGTCATTAGGAACCATTGAGCAAGAGTTGCCATCATCAGAAGACAGACATTGCTTCTGGTACTCCCGATTAAACTTCTTTTGAAACTTTCCCCAGTCTGTTTTTTGAAATTCAACCGATGATTTTCATGTTGAACTGGAATGAGGAAGAAATCATTCCTGTGATGATTGATTTCCATTACGATTGCGTTATGGTCGCTATCATAAGGAAGCACCTGCAGTTTCTGTTGGGTACTATTAAAGTTGAATTCAAGTCTCGCGTCAGCAATGCAGAGGTCCAAATATGAATTTGTACTAGGGTATGTTGGGAACTCCGACCCATATAGATTGCACCTGTATTCAATTTGGTTCTCTGTTATCCACGATTTCAGGAATACACCTCTTGGATTAGTGGTGGCGTTCAGCCATGATGTATGCTTGGCGTTCAGGTCACCAACAAGAATATAATAATTATGCAGTCTGTTCAATTCGAGTATTTCAAACAAGGAATCGAGCTCCTCCTTGAGCTTGAGAACAGTTCCACCAGTTGCATAGGCAGAGATAACGAAAAGGTTATTCCCACCTGGCAGTGAGATTTTGATAACGGACACTTCGTGATTCAAAGCTTTTGAATTCGACTTTTTCGATAGTTTGGAAACAATAGGGTCTTCGAACCAATATCCCGGTGCCACCTCCCCCATCACCTATTACCCTATTGTTTCTTACGAATTCAAAATCCTTGAATGTCATGGGGTGCCATGAATTGAGGTGGGTTTCAGTAAGAAGCATGATGTCAGGTTTTTGCTTAACAATGAATTCAAGGAGATAATCACGCCGATGTATAGTAACAATGGAGTTGACTTTGATCGAGATGAGACGAATCCTATCCATGGGAATGTGACTGGATGACAAACTATTTTGAAGCATGTTGGCTTAAACCGAATTTGATTTTTTGGTCTTGTTTATTTATTCTATCTGAAAGAGATTCAAGCTGTTGGTAAATTTTGAGAAGCAGCTCATTATTGCCACTTGCATTATTTATTTTATTTACATTGTTGTCTGCTGGTCCTCTAGCAGCAAGTGCAAATGATACCCCAGGTTTGACGAATTTGGGAGGTAACAAGTTGTGATGTACTTGGGTTTTTTTTTGGGGAAAATTTAACTCTTGCATCTTGATAGCGAGGGCATCCTCGATATGATGCTGGATGACCAAATATACCGCAACTAACACAGTAAAATTTTTTCTTTTGGCTCCATCTGAGCCAATTTGCATTCACCGGGGGCGTGAATATCTTTGCATTTAACACAGCGATAGTGCATGGCAAAATTGACAGCCGAATGACCGAATCTTTGGCACCTGTAACACTGGTTGACCTCAGTTTTTTGGAGGCATTCCCATATCACAACTCTTAAAGTTTAAGCACCTTACCTGTTGGAGGCCACTCGGACTGCTATCGTTAGAAATTTGGACCAAAAAAAATGGTAATATTTTGCCTTCAACAGTTGATCTTCTTGTAGCAAAATTTTTCACACTGATGAACTTAACAGCTGGTGCTGCTTCCTGCAACATTACAAAGAGTTCAACTGTATTCTTCCCACAGTCCAAGCCCTTCAACAGGTAGTGGGGAGCTTTTACACTATTAAGAGCATCTTTCGCCAGTTTGAAATCAGCCAATGCTTTTGTCTTAATTGTGAGTTTATCAGCGATCACTCTCTTAACTTCAAAGTTATCGATTTTATGTTCGACTGCCAATAACCGAACCATATCTCCTCCACGCTGCCCAAAAACGTTAATTGGAGGAATTTTCTCATTTACTTTAATATTCTTAATAGGAGAACCAGCAGACACACCGGTTGGCTTCTTCTCCTTCTCCTTATTTTTTGATTTTAAATATTCAATGAAATTATTATTACAATCATTAATATTACCTATGCTATCTTGGCACTCCATCTCGATGTCCATTTCGTCATTCATCGCAGACAGCACCGCATAGTAATTGGCGCTGTCGTTTGCTCCTCCTGCGCTTAGTATGTTTTCAGCATCATAGATTGATGTCTTGCTCGTATCTTGTAATTTTGCTTTATATATTTGAGTCTTTTGCGTTGCTACTGTTTTTTCTTTGGTCTTGTTTGTTGTCGCTTGTTAATGTCCGGACCATATCCTCCAAACTTTTTATTCGGAGTTTCATCTCATCGTTTTGTTTAGTAACCTTTGCGTTTTCTCTGGTTACTCTTTCGTACTCTTCACCTAAAAGCGTAATACGCTTGCCATACTCACAGCTGTCGTGATCGTTTTCCGCTTCATGATTTTATCATTCGTTATATTAGAAATGCCTGGCCCTGGGGTCCCCCAGCGGTGGGAAGCCGTCGGGCTCCTCCATCCCCCCGGTGAATAAACGTTTCTTCTTTTTTGTCTTTTTTGAAACTTTCTTGCAGGTAAAATCCAGATACTCGATAAATTGTTCGAATAGTTGACGATGTAATATGTTTTTACTAAAATTACTTCCTAATTGACGTTTTTAATTACTTTCTAATTGACGTTTTTGAAAAATTATTTTAATTTATAAAAATTCTTGACAGGAGCAAATTAAAAACATGTCTACACGCAACGAGTGCTAGACGTATAATTTACTTTCTGCTTAGCCATATATTATTTCATTATTTACAAATGGTATGTAAATAAAAGATTTTTTAAGCATTCGGAAAGATAGATGTCTTCAACGATCGTGTATGTGTAGATTTTTTTCGACAACAAACCGTGTATAAAAAAATAAAATTGGAAAAAGTTTGTACAGTTTGTGTGTTTGTCCCCTCTTGACTTAATTATCTTTCTCATTCATCTTTTCTCTATTGTAAATAATATATGTAAATAGTCTTGTGTTTTCATTTCAATTTTGATTAAGCCACATATATCCTCTCTTTCTTTATTTAACTTTTGGTTATTCCTTAAACCCACGGAATTAAAACTGCAGGGACAATAAATCAATTCATGTACATGGACAATAATTGAAAACATCAATCGGACACTTACAAAATTTTCGCTCAAACCGGTAATATTGAACATTTATAACTTATACACACTTTCACGAAGTTTTCCTCCCTACACAATAAAAATTTTAACACCTCATAAAATAACTTATAAGCATGCATAGTAAACGAAAATGCTCGTGACGCGCATCTGTAAGTTTTTCTTTATTGTAACCTAAACAAGATAGCAATTTTATTGGGTCCATGAGAATATGCAAGTAGGGATAATTAAGATTTAAAAAAAATGTAGCTGGTGCAACATCAATCCAAAAACGTTATCCAACTGTTTATTTTATTGTAGTTCAATGTGGATGTCATCCTGCTGCAACCAGGACAACAGCTTCGGATCAGATTGGATAAACGGCACCTACCATCGCAACGTATAAAATACTATTCTTTTGGAACTTGGAATGTTAGATCATTGAACAGACCAGGTGCACTGCGATAACTTCTGGATGAAATAAAGAACAAACCAGATGGTACGGTGAAGACATATTTGACATGCGAACGCACACCGTGTTTAAAAGCGGAAAATTGCAAAGAAGCCATGCGTTTGGAGTGGCTTTCATTTGTGGCAGCACATTTAAACAAATTATCTCCGACTTCAAGCCCGTTATTGAAAGGATCTGTGCGATTCTTATCAAGACCAAATTCTTTAATGTCTCTGGCTGAACAACTGTCACTCGGCCATAGAAGACAAGTCAGAGGCAATCAAGGACGAATTGCACTGTCGCTGCATTGCCATCAAACGTATAAAGAATACATCCAGCGACCAACTCAGGCCAAAGAAAAACGCTATAACACCCTCCGACGACAGCTGTTACTGAAGCTGTGAACATTCCAGAAGCAGAACAAGAGGTCCCAGTCTCACCACCAACCAAAGACGATGTACAGGCAGCAATGCGTGACCTCAGAAAAAATAAGGCGCCTGGAATAGATGGAATACCAGCACAACTGGTCCAGAGCGGGGGTCCCCATCTAAATAGCCTTCTGCACCGACTAATTTATTTATTTATTTACTTAAATCCATTTAACAGACAGAAATCCAATTACAAAATAGACTTAGACAAAGATAGTTACATATAATTTAGAGTAAGACAAATTAATACAACAAATCAAGCAGAAAAAAGCTAATTAAAACATGTAAGAAATGAAGTTAGAGTTTAGGTCAAAGTTTGAAAAAAAATTAAAAGAATTGAGTGATAAGGAACATTAATCACTATTTGCAAAAAGTAACGTCTTTAGTTTAATTTTAAAAACAAAGTAGGACGTGGATAGAGAACCAAGCTCGAGGCTGTTATACATGCTGATGATTCGCGGCATAATTGAGTGAAAATATACATCTGTCCGGGCGTACGGAACCTCGTCTGTAGTGCAAGTTTACACTTAGGGTGGCAGCTATGCCGCATAAGAAAACCCGAAACTTTTGATGTAGAATATACTATATGTCACATACACAAAAAGGGGAATAATTTCTTCTTCTTCAGCCCCTTTCGGGCCTTCGCTTCCTGCAAACAGCGCCTCCAACTGTCTCGGTCCGTTGACCACGTCTTCCAATTCCGAAATCCGAGCAGCGATGAACTGTCTTCGTCGACCGAGTCAGACCAGCGTTTCCTCGGTTTGCCCACTGGCCTCTGGCCTTCAGTTCTCCCAACGACTACTTTCTTGGGTATCCGTTGTTCGTCCATACGATTCATGTGTCCAGCCCATTGAAGCTTCCGCGGTCGTACAATCCTTGAGACCTCCGGTTCATCAAAAATGTCATATAGCTCATGGTTGTACCGAATTCGCCATTGGTCCCCGCCTAGCTTCGCTCCGATTATTCGCCTCAGGACCCGTCGCTCAAAGGCGTTCAATATATTTGCGGATGCTTGGGTTAGGGTCCATGTTTCACACCCATAGCACAACACAGGTCTTATCACAGATTTGTATACTTGGAGCTTTGTTTTCCTGTGTATGCAGCTGGTCTTCAAGATCGTCAATACTGAATAGGATATTTTATTTCCGGGCTGTATTCTTCGGCGTATTTTGTCTCTTTCATTGCCCGTTTTCGTTATTTTGGCGCCTAAATACACAAATTCGCTAACATTCTCGATAGTGTATTCGCCAAGTGTGATATTTTGTGTATTTGCGGTATTTTTCCTCGACTGCGTCATGAACTTTGTTTTATTTTCGTTGATTTGTAGCCCCACTAGTTTTGCTTCGCTGTCGAGTTTCAGGAAGAGTTCTTTGGCAGTCGTTAATAACCGTGACAGAATGTTGATGTCGTCCGCATAGGCCACTACTTGGCTCAACTTGTAGCTTCCGTATGACGTACTCCAGAGCCAAATTGAATAGCAATGGGGCCAGCCTATTTCCCTGCTTTAGTCCGATATTTGTGTCAAAGGCATCGGCGACTTGGTTATTGATGCGGACTTGGGAGGTTGTCGACGTCATTGTCATTTTGGTAAGACGGACTAATTTGGCTGGGATGCCAAAACCAAGCATTATTTGGTACAGTACGTTACGATCAGTACTGTCGTATGCTTGCTTGAAGTCAACGAAACTTTGGTGTACATCTATGTTGAACTTCCAGCATTTTTCAAGTACTTGCTTGACTGTGAACTATCGGTCTGTTGTTGATCTACCTGCTCTAAAACTACCTTGATATTCCCCAATAATACTGTTGGCGTATGATCCGATTTTATGTTCTAAAATTTTAGAAAATATTCTGTACGCCGTACAAAGTAGTGATATGCCTCTGTAATTTTCGCACTGTAGCTTGTCACCTTTTTTGTGGATAGGGAATATAATTGATTGGCTCCACTCTTTCAGCCTATGTTCTTGTTGGCAAATGTACTGGATGACTTTGTGAATAGCTTGATGAACAACTGCCACCATATTTGATGAGCTCCACTGGAATCTCATCAACGCCCGGCGCTTTACTATTCTTTTGGGCTTTGATGATGGAACAAACTTCATCCAGAGTTGGTGGGGCCAATAGAAGCTCTCCGCAGACATATATAGGCTCCGATGTTCTGGAGCTGTGCGGAGGATTAAGGAGGTTCTTGAAATATGATGCCCATCTTTCCTTAATCAATATAATCGCTGATGAAATCAAGATTAAGGAAAGATGGGGGATAATTTAAATTGTTATAATTATAGAGACATTGCTCTACTGTGTACGTCATATAAAGTGCTCCCCTAAATCATATCAGTATGATAAGAGAGTATCAGGGGGGCTTTCAAAGTGTACGATATACTATTAACCAAATATTCTCAGTTAAGAAGGTGCTTTAAAAATACTGGGAATATAACACGGATGTGCACCAACTCTTTGTAGACTTCATGCAAGCATACGAAAGTGTCGGTAGAAATGCACTGTACAAAATAATGCTTGACTTTGGCGTCCCAACAAAACTAATCGGTATGGTTAAAGTCATATTGATAAACACCGAGTGCCAAGTCGAGGTAAACGGCCAAATAACGGACAGTTTCATAATGAAATCATAATAAAAACAAAAGGATAGACTTGCCCCAATGCTCGTTAATATTGCACTGGATCACGTTATCAGGAAGATATCAGCTGAAACCTCTGATACACTAATGTTAATGTTCACAAAATTGGTAGCATATTCTGAAGACATCAACATTATGGCAATCTCAAATGACAAAGAGCAGTTCTGAGTCTAGAATCTGAAGCAAACCAAATTAATGAAACGAAGTGTAAAGTTACGCAAATTTCAATGGGTGGGCCATGTGGGAAAAATGGAAGGAAACCGGCTACCCAGAAGAAGATTAAAGGGTAGAGCTCAACGTTGCCGTCCAGCGGGATGATCGAGGACTCGATAGGAAGACACGTTAGAAGCTGACAGCGATCCTTACTGAGAGTGATCAACTGGCGGACGAAGTTGCAGAACCGTGATTGTTGGAGGAGATTAATTCTGGAGGCCCAGGCCCGGCTTGGGCTGTCGTGCCTTAAATAATGATGATGATGATGACAAGCTGTACTACTTCCACATTTGGATCTTCTTCATATAACAACAACGATGATATCAGTTTTTCACACAAATTAAGCAATTGATATCCAAGAGCACTTACTTTTTGTCGATGAGCTTTCATACAACCTAGTCAAGGCCATTATTATCCCGCAACTGTATAATGGAAACATATTCTTTGAATTCGACATCAACAACATCCTCTGAACTATTTAATGCCCAAGAAATCAGTAATAACAAATATCTGTTATCAGCATCCATATTGATTGATCTACGGAGTAGATGTAGTGATAAAGGTGTTTCAAAATGTCCATGAAGGACTGCATCGATGGTCTGCTGCCTCGGCAGAAGAAGGTGTTGGTATCTGCCGAGAATGCCCTTGTCTGGGGATGCGTGAATGCGCTGGCAGGCTAGCATTGCGGTGTCGTGGGGTGGGTTCATTCCCCCAGCACAAGGACCCACTACAAAAAATTTCGCACTCACGAATTTCTGGGGTCGAACAAAACAAGGCAATCGAAGTCGCAAAAATTGTTGGCAACTCTAACAGGGACAACTGACTTGTTCATGGAACAAGAGTAACAACTAAAAAGAAGTGGAAGCAGGGTGACCTCGTCCTTACCCGGAAAGGCTCATGGCGCACAAATGAGAGAAGGGCAACCGGGTGGTGATGGGGCCCCTGCGCACCCACCCAACCGGATTAAAATCCATATTTGTTGCAGTGGCCAGGTATTCTTCTTCTGAGTGGAAAACTCTTACAACTTAACTTGCATAAGTGATTTATGCCATCGAATTATGCAATTCGATTGCATAACTCTATGTCATAAAGGAGCACTCTGCTTGGGCCACTCAACCCGCGCCGTCACCTGAAACAAAAGGAGATTAGTTATGTACCCGGCGGCTGGCTCATGTTTTATGGGGTGAGCCTGCCACCGCACCGGGTCCGATACCCGGTCTGAACCAATACCAATGTAATGGAAAGACCGAAGGGTATGGGGTATTAATTCATTTTTTATTTTTTCTTCATATATATATATATATATATATATATATATATATATATATATATATATATATATATATATATATATATATATATATATATAATTATTTTTACGGTTTGTTCTCATTAAATTTGCCTTTCTCTAGTTCTTTTTCTTGTTTAAGTAATTGCTTAAATACAACGATTAGAGATTAAAGATCAACTTCCCTCGCATTTCTTGTTCTGAATGTACTCGTATGTATTAAAAACCAAATCTCTTCTCTCTTGGATGTAAAACGATTATACTCGTATGTTAAATATTGATTTCTATTCACATCAAGTGCAAATGTTATATGCAAATATCAGCTTGCTCAATGCGTATGCGATCTTGCTCTAGCGTTTCGGATGTTATTGTTGTACATTAAATATTGAATGCATAAAAATCTGATCGCTATTTAATGTCAGAGGACTTCAATGTTTTTTTTTTATAATATAATTGACTTAACTAGAAATATTTATCATTATGAACATTTTTTTTATTTAATAGATTACAAGAACTACCTAAAGCCGTAATTTTTAACTCTCGTGTAATATGCCTTTTTTTATAATTTAGATATTTCTTAATTTATTTCAAAGTTTCGTAGAGCATTTTTAAAAAATTTACATAAATATTTTTTTATTTATTTAAATAATTCAAGTATAAATATTTTTATAAATTTTTTTTTTTAAATGGAAAAACATGCAGAAAATTTGAAACCAAAAGGGTACTTACCCAAACCTCCTCCTACGAGCGCTCGTGTTCGGGGCGGGTAAGGCTGATCACAAATATATATTCTTCATAAAAAATATCATTAGGCATCCTTAATGGCTGCTAGTATCCATATGACTTTGTCCATATGTATAAGAAGAACTTGCGTTCGTTTAAATAATTTGTTTAGCTAAACTGGTACTTCTACTACAACGATGTATTTGAGAAATTAAAATTTTAAGAAATACCATATCTATTATCGGGCGTATTCTTTGTTTTATATACTTTTCTACACTATTTTTTTCATGATATAAGCAAAAAGAATTCGATCTACAACTAATGAATTCTTTTGCGATTTGTAATTCTTATTGCCGCCTTTCACGCGATAAATGACAGTCATTGTTGATGTTTTTATTTGATTTCCAACACTTCACTTCAGCTGTTGGCTTGAAATTCATTGCGCAGCAATGACGGAAATGTCCGAATTTCTGATGGAAACTACGGATGATTTTAACTTCTACTGACAAACAAAATTTGTTGCACGCCCTTTATGTAGAATACGAATATGTTTTGTCCCGAATTTCCGAAAATTTCGAATAACGTCCCGATGGAGAAAACTTCAAGATTATATCTTCAAAATGTATATGCAATCACAACTCACCACCGCCGTTAAAATAACCGTGAAATATTTCAAACCCCAATTGAATTTTGAGCGGTTCAATGTATCCAAATTTGTGAAGCTGTGTCCGAACACAATTATTCAATTTATCATAACTCTGCAGAACAAATCACTAACATAAAGGATTCCGTTAGATGTTTTCACAAACTGCAAATTATTCACAAAAAAAATCTACACTCTATCGAATCGTCATCATACTGATATTTATCGTACACTCGTTCACCATCGAAATTTAAATTCTATTGCCCGATACATGTGATACTCAGTTCGATTGCACTCATCTCACATATCTCCAAAATGTCTTTTGCATTTTCTCACACTGTCCATGGCTTTGAGGAACAAGATAAAACCGGAGTGGACATCCATGTGTACACGTTGTCGCAACTACCCCTGCGACCGCCTGCCTAACTACGTGTCTTTTTGCAGCTACTCCTGCGACCGTGATTCTAAAGCTAGTTAAGGGGAACCCAATGGGTTGTCACAAGAAAGTAAACAAACGCTTATGCACTCGTAAATATGGTTTTATTGCAAATAACACTTCACAGAACAAGAAAATAGCATTGAATACAAATAAAGCATTATGGCCACTTAGGGTAGAAAACACTGTCGTATCGATAACCCATCGTTTTCTAGCAATAACGCACATTACACTTTTAATTGAGTTCCTCGCTCCGATTTACAATGTCACTCCTTAAAATGTTGTTATCCCTAAACCAGGTGTAATATTACTTTCACTACAGTCAATATGTACCTCCGGACACGTTCTCGAACCGAAAAAACGACTAAATTCCGAATCGTATCTCACGCGCCAGGTAAATTTCGCGTCCATGTTTAGTCGTCAAATTGACAATCTGGCTCACGAGAGGAGAAATTGTGGAAAATATTGGAAATGAAATGACAATCATGCTCAGAAGGTGGTCGTATCATTTTCTATGGAGCTTATATGAGCATAGCCTCTCCATTTGTTCCGTTCCTCAAAGGTCCATGGTACATATCTAGGTACGTGTATGTACTTGCACCCTTCTTCTATCAGCATTTCCGATCACCCTTATGATTCGCAACGTATTAATGAACCAAAAAAAATTGAACTGTACAGATAATTTTTAAACACAAATGTAATTATTTCACGGAAATATTCCACTCTAGGGGGAAAACAACGTTTATCTCCATTTGCAGACAACGGAACTGACAACGGGGTCAATCAAAACAATCTCACAACATATTCCAAGTAATGGGAAACATGAAACTCCAATTTCCCGGCTATACATTAGAGCGTCAATTGGGGTGAAATCGCTCAGCTGAGTTATGATGTCGCAACTTCCACTTCGGACGGACAGTAACAAGCATGGGAAAATACTGTCCACGATCACGTGCTCAGTTTGATATTGAAAACACGGCTGAATCTTTCACTTGAAATTCCACGTTAAAATGCCCGGCAAGCTGTCGACTAGGTGGTGGAGACGACGCGCACGATAATTATTCTTCGTATATGGTTTTATTGATAGCGGTTCTCGCGCGTGCTTCTTGCTTGGCAGTTCCAATCAGACTCCCCCCTGAGCAAAAGAAAACAATAGGTTGAACGAATAGCGGGAAACGATCGCACTTGAAGGCATTCTTCCATATTGCACAATAGTTGGAACGGACAGGAGAGTTTTAGCGGAGAACATAATTCAGACGCGGAAAATCGCGATCCGACAGAACGAACCACAAGTCTCTTTGGATCACTAAGAATCATCTAGAGGCGGACGTTGTCATTTTATCACGTTTCTACACGAATTTCATTGGAGTTAACGCGCACAAAATTCACCCACGATCCGAGTTAATGTGCAAGTGGATATCAACTCCTCAATTCCCTCGCCGACGTGGTCCCGGTGGCGGTGAATAACAGACTCCTCCACTAGCGACAATCTCCCGGCAACAGCACCAGCAACACCACCAAATCCCACTCCCGCTACCGCCACCGCTATCGCTCGTCTCGGCTCGCTTTCAGCTTCCACTCTCCTATCGTTTGCTTTAATGTTTCCCATTCATCTTTAAGTGGATGGTGCTCAGATTCCATACGGAAAGCAGTAATTTGACAGTCTCTTCTTAGCAATGCCTTTCTCGCTTCTCTTCGTTCTTTGTTTAATTGTTCACAGCTGCAAAGTTTATCGGTAGGGACAGTTATTGTTCCCATTTTACGACTATCACACCATGAAAGTGAGCGTGTTTCGTCGTGGTTGCTGTACTGTTTTGTTTTTCTGTCTTTCTTTGGAAGCTTTCTCGTTTCCTGTAGTTCTACGGTCAAGTTTTGATTTTTCAGCCGCAACTCGTTATTCTCTCCAGGCAATGTTTTAATTATCCATTGCTTTTCATTTTCATCCGAGTTTATCTGGTTGCACATTCCAGCAGGATCATTTCTGCATTGCTGTAACTTGAGGTTTTGGATTTCCTGTTGATATTGCTTTATTTTGTAAATGTGCATCTTCTACATTTCGTAAAGTTGTTTGAGTATTTCTTCCTTTTCTTTGTCTGCCGTATCATTCACACCATCTCTCTTTGCCGCTAGTTGCTGTTTCAATTCCTCATTTACTTTTCGTGCTTTAATGAATTGCTCTAGCTGTGATTCTCATTCCGACTTCAGCTTCGATCATTTCCCTTTCGCTTTTCAACCTGTTCTTGTTGTGTGGATGTGATAAGTTCTCGCAAACTGTTCTTGTTGTTTGGCTGTGATAAGTTCTTGCTCAGTTTCCAGACGTTTTATCTCCTTTTCTAAATCCGCTATTGTGTTTTCCTAATCAGAAACTCGAACATTAAGTCGTTCGTTTTCTGATATTGCGTGTGAGTATTAACTTTCCAGGTCGATATTGTTTCTATGCAAAATATCCAATTTCTCATTCAATTTGAAGTTGTTCTGATTGATTATCAAGCTTTGTGTTGGTTTCTTTCAGACTTTCTATTTCTGTCGATTGTTTTTTTTTTTGAGATTTTCTTTATGTTGAGTATTTATATTTTCTATATTCAATAATGCACTTTTAGCATCTTTAAGCTGCTCCTGTAACTCTCAAATCCTTTTCTCGGGGCGAACGAAGGCCGCCACAACCTTACCTGCTCGATTACTACAGGACAGCTAATTTTCTCGCGATCCCAAGGCGACGCGGATTGCGAAAAAGGAGCTGAAGGATCTTTCATTATAGCATGGGTTGTCTTCGGGGTCGGAAAATGTAGTGACGAACAATAAAAGAAAAACACAATTGACAGACGGACGGACTGATACGTATGTTTATGTTTTGCCGGAAATATACCAACCTTGCGCGTTTTTGAAATTGTATACAGACGGACAAAACAGACGTGGCTAATTATCTATTGGCGCAGGCCTTTTGCGTGCTATATCCCAACTTCTTTTCCCGATGGGTCCGTTATCAGATAACGGTTAGGTCCCATTACCTGCTTTATGCGGCTTTTCAAGAAGCGCCGGTCCAGCTTGGCGTTGTAGTGCCCCGCGGCGTCACTTTGGCGGAAATTGCGCCGGAAAACTGCATCTCCTTCTTTAAAATTGGCAGATCGTGACCTGAGATTGTACTGCCCCTCATTTGCACGTCCCGCGGTCTTAATCTTCCGTCCGATTTGTTGGCGGAGGTCTCCTAAACGCTCGTGGGGCTCCAGCGCAACGACGGGGTCTCCCAAACACTTAAATTGCCGTAACAGCCGGTGTGATTTACCGTGGCAAATCATGTGCTGTCCGAATGCGGCAAAGTAAGGTGCGACACTGTAATGATTTTCTACTTTTCAAGTTCGAACGCGGAACCGACCTCTCATCGGTTCTAGACGTTAAGTCTGAGTAGTGCCAACGGATGGTACCAACAGGTCAACCAATCCGTGCACCGTAACCCATTCACGCGGTGACTGCTTGTCGGCCAGCTAGTTCGGAGAGGATTTCGGTCGCGGGTCTCCGAATGGGTTACGCTCAATTACAATATTTCAGTCACCTGGACATGCCCGTTTTCCAAACGCGTCAATAACTACTCATCCAGAACGGGAAACCTACGTTACTTTAGTTCTGGATGTGATCTCTCCACAGATCTCAAATCAAAACTCTACAAAATCCTATAGGCGCGTTACCGAATCACCGACGCGGTACCGAAAAATATGCTACTCGAAATTAAACCGACGAAAACTACTCTAATGAAATGACGAAACAAGCAAAGGTACCGCGTACCGCGGGTTTCGACAAATCCGCTGAAGTCGGTTTCGCGTCGCGCGCGGTACGCGGTACCTTTGCTTGTTTCGTCATTTCATTAGAGTAGTTTTCGTCGGTTTAATTTCGAGTAGCATATTTTTCGGTACCGCGTCGGTGATTCGGTAACGCGCCTATAGGATTTTGTAGAGTTTTGATTTGAGATCTGTGGAGAGATCACATCCAGAACTAAAGTAACGTAGGTTTCCCGTTCTGGATGAGTAGTTATTGACGCGTTTGGAAAACGGGCATGTCCAGGTGACTGAAATATTGTAATTGAGCGTAACCCATTCGGAGACCCGCGACCGAAATCCTCTCCGAACTAGCTGGCCGACAAGCAGTCACCGCGTGAATGGGTTACGGTGCACGGATTGGTTGACCTGTTGGTACCATCCGTTGGCACTACTCAGACTTAACGTCTAGAACCGATGAGAGGTCGGTTCCGCGTTCGAACTTGAAAAGTAGAAAATCATTACAAACTACGTTTCACTGCCAACACCGCAGCTAGACATTCCTGCTCGGAGACCGTGTAATTTCGCTGGGCTGGGTTCAGCTTGTGAGACATGAAGGCTATAGGTCTCTCCTCGCCGTCTTGTGCAACCTGGACTAAGACTGCTCCCACCCCATGTTGACTCGCGTCACAATGGATTGAGAACGGTTTGTCAAAGTCCGGGCTGTGCAGTACGGGGGCTGTAGTCAGACTCTTCTTTAGCTCTTCAAAGGCTCGCAAGCTGGGCTCTTCCCAGACGAATTTACGTCCCTTACGCAGCATGTCGGTCAAAGGAGTGGTAATGGTGGCATAGTCACGTACAAAACGCTGGTACCATCCGCATAAACCTAAGAATCGGCGTAATTGTTTGGTGGTCTTGGGTAATGGAAAAACGTCAATCGCTTGAGTCTTTTCCGGATCGGTCTTGATATGGCCATGCCCAATGATGTGACCTAAATACTTCACCTCCGTGTGGCTGTCAAAATCCCCGGTTGTCACATCGGACAAAACATCTGTGTGTGGAATGGCACGCCACATGGCGGCAATGTGCCTCTCCAGTTGTCGCCAGTGGCATAGTTTTCTCGATGGCCACGGTGGAGGGGCATTTCCAGATGGCTATGTCTCGAAATGTGCCGGGGTTTGGGATTAATTCTATATTTCGAATATTTATATCCACAGATCTAAATATTTGGACAGAAAAAAAAATATTTTCTGCGCAACGATATCCGCACGACAGATGAAGTCCGCTGGCACTTCGAGGACATATCCATCTGGCCGGTTGCAAGGGTTCGGGATCGGAATCACTTCGATTCCCGGCCATAGGCGTCACATTACAACACCGGTGACGGAATGATACGATGACCGCAAGGCAAATGTGATGGCGGACAATCGGCGATCCCAATCTTTTTGAGATGGGTGGACGTAGGAACGGATCGCGGCCAATAGGGTGCGATTCAACCGTTCGGAGGCGTTAGACTGAGGAGAGTATATGGGCGTCAGTTGGTGGTCAACGCCATACTGGTCGAGTAGGCCCTTAAACTGCCGAGACCGGAACTGTACTCCGTTGTCCGAGTACACACTCTCTGGAACCCCGAACACATGGAATACCCGACTCTCTAGGAATTTCACGATGGATGGAGTTGTGAACTTACGGATAGGTTCCACCAGTGGGAATTTCGAGAGCTGGTCTAGAACGACTATAGCTCCGATGTGTCCCATGGATGATCGAGGATATGGACTGAGTAGATCTATGTATAGACGTTGGAATATATTGAGTATTTATATTTTCTATATTCAATAATGCACTTTTAGCATCTTTAAGCTGCTCCTGTAACTCTCAAATCCTTTTCTCGGGGCGAACGAAGGCCGCCACAACCTTACCTGCTCGATTACTACATAGATCCAATTGTATTTTTAAGCAGATAGAAAAAGCGTATACCGTTCAAATTCTCGTCTTAAAACAACTGTTGTCAAATGACATTTGGTTGTGGGAAAAAGTCCATCACCATGGAATTACTTACGGCAACAGGATCAATTCTAACGTCTTGCTTCGTGGTCTTCGTAGTAATCTTTCTAATTCGATAAAATAGGCACTGTAAAATCAGCAACCAGAATCGTAAAAAAATATTGACTACATGGTATGAGGAGCACCAAATTAATGTTCGAACATATTAACACAAGTAAATGTATTGTACTAAGAACAAAGTACAACAGTCAACACGAGTAAATTTCATAAAGCATTGAGATGATCAAAAGTTCATTTTTGAATTCACACTAATAGCGTATTTCTGTTTTCATTAAAGGATCATTATCATGTTAAATTCATATCAATAGTATATTTCTGTTTGGAAATCATATCCTGTTAAAAAGTTTCCATTTAAACTTTGCTTTTACACAAATATTATATTTCTGGCTTGTTAAAATTTTCCCCCAATTGCACGAAAAGCATAATTTCGTTCGATTTTGAATGCTTATTTGTTATGTAAGCAAAAATTGTAATCATAAAAAGATGTAAATTTGTGGAAACACGATGAATGCCAAGCAGCAATACTCGAGCATTCAATTTACAAACAATTAGCTTCATCGATTTATCCAAAACAATGGTAATACCAGTTCTTATCGATATGAGTACGTGGCCGTCACAATATTTTAATTATTCAATTTATTTTGATGTTAACACTATGGTTGATTTCTTTCAACCTTCCTCTTATTGCTAATGACAAGGATAAAAATTATAACTCAACTTTAGTATTTTTATCTTCAAAAAATACACATAATCTTAAATTTTCCCTTTCTATAGGTTTTACGACAAGAATGGAAAGCCAACAGTGTACTTCAATATAGTGAAATCTATAGTAGCCGAATATGAAAAAGTAAAAGCCCTTGAAAAGAAAGATCAATTTCCTTCATGCAATATTGAATGGAGTCAAGAGAAAGGTACACGAGTGTGGTGTACAAAGGAAAGTGGAGGCATCAAGCGAAATTGGGTGGGAGTACCCAGAAAGTACTTTGCCCCGGGTCAGTCCTCATTCCGATGTGCCTGCGTACAAAATCAAGATTTAAAGTCACCTGATTTAAAGCCTTACGATAATTGTAACGAAAATGCAGTAGAATGTTTTTATACCGTCGATTGATAGAATTGACGCATATTTTTAAAGTTTAACATTCCATTATATATTATTTAATTCTTCACAAATAAACTTTATTTTGATGTTAGAGGCGTTTAATTTTTTCAAATCTTTAAATCTGGTTGAACCGCTGTACTAGTATTTAGGAATTTCATCAGCAATGTCAACTTGCACAACAGCTGATTGCTTCAACGTCAGTGTCACATGTCAATTTTGTTTGTGGTTTGCCCGGTCTCGCGAGTTCGCGATAATAATTTTAAATTGATTGAACTTCTAAATGGATGACGATCCAAGCGTTCATCGCTTAGAAGGCTCATCAGGTACTTCTGGCGGATTAGTAATAAAAAAGGAAAAATCCGATACACCTTTCAAAATACCTAAGCCATCACTTCTGGGTCTAGATAAATTAGCAGCGCAACGTAGAAAAGAACGTGAAGATGCGAAACGTTTAATTTCATTCCAAGATAATGAATACGACGACAAAGAAGGCGCTTCAACGCCTAGGGAAAAAGAAAGTAGTGATGGTACTTTTAAGAAACCCGACTTGGAGAGTTTCCATAAACTCAGTAAAAATTTTCGAGAAACGAAGCCAGAAACTCCCTCCCACACTGGTGGTGTATCAGATAAGGCTCGAGATCGAATGCACCGGCACCTTCAGAAAGAACGAGAAAAAGGTATACACATATCTACCAAGGATCGCAAAAGATCCCATGATTATGATGAATACTCGAGTCGAGACCGTGAACGAGATCGCGACCGTGACCGTCACAAACATCGTCGTGAACGTAACTATGAACGTGACCGTTACGAGCGTGGTGGAGATTCATCCAGAAGCGACCATACCCCTCGATTTAAAGATGAACCACGCACTCCTAAATTTAAGGATCCCACGGCATCTTCCTCGTGGGATGAAGACGACGAAAGAGGTTCGACGAGGAGATCGTCCTGGGATTTCCCGACTCCTAAAAATTACGAAGACCGGCCTGACTGGTCTTCACGTAGTAAGAGCTCCCGACGAGGAAAGTTGGAGGATTCTACACCAAGATTTACTCCCGCCCATAAATACAACTCTTGGGCTGCAGATCGTAAGAAATCGGGAGCTACTCCGCGCGATTCGAAAGAGAGCAAACAACCGTGGGGAGAAAACGACGAAGATCGCGATATGTGGGAAGAAGAGCAACGGCGTCTTGATCGGGAATGGTACAACTTGGATGAGGGATACGATGACGAAAACAATCCATTTAATGGTCCAAGTGCTGATTACTTTAGAAAGCGGGAGGAGCAACTAGAGCAGAAACGTACCAAGCGAATAAGTGCTCAACAACGGCAAATTAACAAAGACAATGAATTATGGGAGCGTAACCGTATGTTGACTTCCGGCGTCGTTATGTCCATAAATGTCAACGAAGACTTTGATGAAGAAGCCATTGAAAGAGTTCATTTATTGGTACATCACATAGTCCCCCCATTCTTGGATGGGAGAATTGTATTCACAAAGCAACCGGAACCTGTAATTCCTGTGAAAGATCCTACATCGGATATGGCGCTTATTGCTAGGAAGGGTAGTGCCCTAGTAAGAACTTATCGTGAACAAAAGGAACGGCGAAAGGCACAAAAAAAGCACTGGGAGCTTGGAGGCACAAAACTCGGCAATATTATGGGAGTAGAGAAAAAAAAAGACGAGGAAGATGCCAAGTATGACGAAGAAACAGATACCACTGACTATCGGAAGGATCAAAAATTCGCTGAACACATGATGGATGCAGATAATAGTGGGAAGAGTGATTTCTCTAGAAAGAAAACAATTCTCGAGCAAAGACGATATTTGCCAGTGTTTGCTGTCAGGCAAGAATTATTGAATGTTATACGAGAAAACTCGGTCGTAATTATTGTTGGTGAAACGGGTAGTGGAAAAACAACACAATTGACTCAATATTTGCACGAAGATGGATACAGTAAATTTGGAATGATAGGATGCACACAACCTAGAAGAGTGGCCGCTATGTCTGTAGCTAAGCGTGTGTCAGATGAAATGGGGACCAAGCTAGGTAAGATTTAACTTATAATTACAATGTAACCTAATACTATGGATTTAAGTAAGGGTCTTGCAGCCATTGTTAAAATGCATAAACAAAATCATAAAAATCAATTAAAACGATTCCTTATATTAAAAGGCAATGTTAGAGAAGGAAATGAATGTTTCCAAGTATTGATGTTCCAGAAAAAACTTGCCTCTTTGTTCAATGGCGATACTTTACTTGACTAGATGTACTAACAAAACTATTATGAGTAAAATTATTACAGATTAACTCTGGTTCTTTTTACATGAACTGAAGTTTATTTTTACTTGGTCGGGATGAATTTGAAGTCACAATTCATACTGAGCTTAATCAATTTCCGCTATCACTCGTATGTCTTAAATTGAGCTAAAGTCAAAGTCAAAAGCGCTTTATTTAATACTAATCGTTATAAATTTTAAAAGAATATAAAGCAAAATCCAAACAATAACAATAAAAAACTTAATGGCTCTCTAAATTTGTACATTATCATTAAACACATTAAAAAAAAACTATAGCAAATTCAAATCAATGAAAATTATTACATATTTTTAAAATTCAATTGGAAAAAGGAGAAAAAACCAACCAACACTATTCTAAAATTATTTATCATCTTAACACAACAGTGAACTTTGATCCTACACCTAATATGTTGTAACTTAATTCTAATAAATGCAATCAAAAACTTTATCTTACACTAAAAAAATCTATAACAATGTTCCTAACCTAAGCGTTTAACCTTATCTCTAACCTAATATAATAAACATAATATAAACCTAACCTATACCTAATTTTTAACAAAAATAAACAATAACACTAAATGTAGCAATAATGAGCTGAAACTCAAAAACTAAATAACGAAAAACACCAAAACTGAAAATAAACACGAATAATTTAGACATTGTCATTCAGCCACCAATACCTTGATTGCCCCGTCCCAACTCGATCAGCTTCAACGAATCTAGCAAATGAGTATCTCCATTGGAATTGTTGGTCTCGTGAACTCAAATTCGGAGGATATTTTATCTTCTTATCGGTGGCCCGTCGATATATGTGATATATGATTGGGACGCCGTCAGGATCAAAAACATATCGATTCATGTCCAAATACACGAATGCTTCTGGAGGAATGAAGCCAGTAGCGAGGCAAGTCGCTATATACCCGTCTGTAGGGTGGAACGGCTGTGAAATCCAAGGGTATTCACTCACAGTCACAGATCTTGCGATATGATTCCGAAGAAGTTTCAATATGAAGATACCGACTCTAGTCACTTCAGCAGTTTGATAAATTCTTCTGTTCGATATATAATGTCTCCAATCCGTCTCAGGCTTTCTGTACAAACCAGTACATGCACGAAGACATTTCCTTTCGAAAACTCTTAATTTTTCCATAGTACTAGCGCTCTGGATGTACCAGATCTGACATCCATATGTCAAAACTGGTTTAACCAGTGTCTTGTAACAGATAATGTTGACCTTTTGATCAATGTATCTGGAATGAAAGAGCTTTCGAAGGGCCATGACTACTTTAAGTGCCTTACTGAGCATGATTTTCACATGTTCAGTATAGTACAGATACTGATCGAGATAAACACCGAGGTATCGAACACAGGATTAATGTGGAACCCGTTCAAGACTACCCTCACCAGCCATGATGTGGAAATCTTTCCAATTACGTTTCAGGTCTTGACTAACCCCCTGCAGAGTTGTTCGAAACAAAATTGTTTCACACTTTTGCGCATTGATTTTCATTCGTCAATTGTCAGTGTACAGCTGTACATCATTGGACATTTTTTGGAGATTGCTCTGGACTATTGTAGCTTTTCGGTCTGCCATATAGATGATCAGATCATCAGCAAACGCTACCAATGATCGCGTTGGCGAAACGTTAAAATCAAAGCCGTTCAATAGCTTGCGAATGAAGATTGAAAAGAGCAGAGGCGCAGTAACTGTTCCCTGTTGAAGACCATTCAAGACCTTGAACTCGCGCATTGTTGTCAGATTTCCATCAGTTTCAACAAACGATTTCCCGTATAACATATTGCACATCATGGCGACAAACTAGTCCATCTTACCACACCGTATCGAAGGCTTTCTCCATATCAATGAGACATGCTCCAACACATTGTCTATCATTTAGTTTCCAACAGATGTCTGAGGTTACTTTCGTGATTGCCTGTGTGGTCGAATGCCTGGCACGAAAGCCAAATTGGCAATTCGGCATCAACTCATTTTCCTCAATGTGGGCGTTTAATGCTCTGTTGAGTATCACTTCACACACCTTGCTGATGTTAGGCAGCAAGCTGATTGGGCGATAGCTTTTCGGGCATGAAGATTCTTTTCCTTTCTTCAAGATCGGAAATACCTTAGCCTTTTTCCACTCATTTGGGAAATATGAATTGCTCAACATGTTGTTGAACAATATGCAATAGTTCCTAATAGCAACCTCCGGCAAATGTCGGAGAACTACATTTGGAATACCATCAGTACCACATGATTTCTTGTTGTTTATCCTGCGAAATATGAAACACAAGTCTTCATAGCTGACAAAATAATCAATAAGATTCAAGTTCGGTATGAGGTCAGATGTTAATGTTTCATTGTAATGAAGAATTGATTGGCCGTTCAGGCTTGATTTGAAGTCGGAAACTTTTGCTTCAACGATCTCTGAAACTATTTCATTCCCTCTTTCAGGGTTTGGCAGATGAATCAATTCAAAATGCGTTCCAATCAGGGCAAGTTTATCCAATCCTTCACAAATGATCCTGTTTCCATTTCTATCCGGAGTCGTACTATCAATTTCGATACCAGCCCTATCGAGAAGATTTATCTCATCACCAGTGACCAAGATTCGATACCTTCACTCGAGACTTCTTTCGGAATATGCTATTCACTTTCGCGAACACGCCGTCTGGGTCCTGTGGGCTAATACCCCTCAATTTTTCCGCCCATTGATTGCTGACCTCACTCCTGAAGTATTCAGATGTAATTTCAACAAAGACAACGAGGCATGTTTATAGTCCAAAAATTGTCGATAAATATTGTTGACGCGTGTGAGAAGAAGGCTTTTCAATCTTTTCAACCTTGCGATGGTTGTTGTTTCATATCCTTCCATATTGTTTCGAAGTTTAATCTTGGGAACGACTTTCTCAATCGTTTCCAACGTCAGCTTCTCTAACTTCGACAAATAGGCATCTATTTCGTCGTTAGTTAGATTCCTGTCATTAGGAACCATTGAGCAAGAGTTGCCACCATCAGAAGGGGGACATTGCTTCTGGTACTCCCGATTAAACTTCTTTTGAAACTTTCCCCAGTCTGTTTTTTTGAAGTTCAACCGATGATTTTCGTGTTGGATTGGAATGAGGAAGAAATCATCCCTTTGATGATTGATTTCCATTACGATTGCGTTATGGTCGCTATCATAAGGAAGCACCTGCAGTTTCCGTTGAGGACTATTAAAGTTGAATTCGAGTCTTGCGTCAGCAATGCAGAGGTCCAAATATGAATTTGTCCTAGGGTATGTTGGGAACTCCGACCCATATAGATTGCACCTGTATTCAATTTGGTTCTCTGTTATCCACGATTTCAGGAATACACCTCTTGGATTATTGGTGGCGTTCAGCCATGATGTATGCTTGGCGTTCAGGTCACCAGCAAGAATATAATAGTTATGCAGCCTGTTCAATTCGAGTATTTCAAACAAGGAATTGAGTTCCTCCTTGAGCCTGAGAACAGTTCCACCAATTGCATAGGCAGAGATAACGAAGAGGTTATCCCCACCTGGCAGTGAAATTTTGATAACGGACACTTCAAGAGATTCAAAGCTTTTGAATTCGACTTTTTCAATATTTTGGAAACAATAGGGTCTTCGAATCAATATCCCGGTGCCACCTCCCCCATCACCTATTACCCTATTGTTTCTAACGAATTCAAAATCCTTGAATGTCATGGAGTGCCATGAATTGAGGTGGCTTTCGGTGAGAAGCATGATGTCAGGCTTTTGCTTAACAATGAATTCAAGGAGATAATCACGCCGATGTATAGTAACAATAGAGTGGACGTTGATCGAGATGAGACGAATCCTATCCATGGGAATGTGACTGGATGACAAACTATTTTGGAGCATGTTGGCCTAAACGTTGAAAAACGAAATTGATTTTTGGGTCTTGCTTATTAATTCTATCTGAAAGCGATTCAAGTTGCTGGTAGATTTTAAGAAGCAGCTCATTATTACTACTTACATTATTTGTTTTATTTATATTGTTGTCTGCTGGTCCTCTGGGAGCAAGTGCAAATGATACCCCGGGTTTGATGAAGTTGGGAGATAACAGATTGTGATTTACTTTGGTTTGCTTTGGGGAAAATTTAGCTCTTGCATCTTGATACCGAGGGCATCCTCGGTATGATGCTGGATGACCAAATATACCGCAATTAACACAATACAATTTTTCTTTTGGCTCCATCTGAGCCAATTTGCATTCACCGGGGGCGTGGATATCTTTGCACTTAACACAGCGATAGTGCATTGCACAATTGGCAGCCGAATGACCGAATCTTTGACACCGTTTTTTGGAGGCGTTCCCACCTCACAACTCTAAAGTTTAAGTACCTTACCTGTTGGAGGGCACTCGGACTGCTGTCGTTGGAAATTTGGACCAAATAAAATGGTAATATTTTACCTTCTACAGTTGATCTCCTTGTAGCAAAATTTTTCACACAGATGAACTTAATAGCTGGTGCTGCTTCCTGCAACATTTCAAGGAGATCAACTGTATTTTTACTTGGTCGGGATGAATTTGAAGTCACAATTCATACTAAGCTCAGTATTTCCCCTATCACTCGTATGTTTTAAATTGAGCTAAATTATTTATACTACTTAGAATTGAATTATTTGTTAAAAGCCTTAATCACATCAAATTGTCGATGTTCAATGATTGAAAAATACCCCGAAGTTGTCTTTATGAGAATCAATAATTAATTTAGAAGTAAACTGCAAAATTGATAAATGCGCTGGTAATAATACTAATATTCAACGATTCAATGTTTGGGTTTTATGACCTAGCTGCATTTGAAATAGAATTTTTGGCACCAGCTGTAATAAATCAGGTATATTGTTCGTTTTTTTTCTTAAATACCTCCATTCTCTATCACTCTTTCAACGTCGCACAACGCTCGTGCAATCTGCACTTCACACGTCGTCGATTCCTACGTGTGCCTCCAGGCAATGCTGTAACATCGGTATAAGGGGCACACAAAATGCTAGTCTAGTCCCATTCGTGAACAGTTCTCAGAGATAAAAAAAATATAATACGATGCAGTAAAAAAAACTCGGGTGTGTAAAAACTAGCTGTCTTTAAGTATCTCGACGTTAGGGTCTAATATGCCCTAAGATACTGCATTTTCGATCCTCCGGACTTATCATTAATTTGAATTTATTAAATGTTCCTTAAGTCTTTTCTTAAAAACCAATTATGAGTTTGCGTTATTAACTGTTTCTGGAGGATTGTTGTATATACGCAGAGCATCATTCGTTGCATCGTTCTTTAGTCGATCAGTTCTAGTGTAAGGTATTACAGAATTATTGGCATTTCTTGAATTTTATGGATTTATCTGTGGTACTTTTATAAAGGGGCTTCGTTCCGATTCACTGGTAATAAGACATTTGAAGATAAACTTAGCTTTCTCCATAGTAATGATTTGACTGAAGGTGAATGCATTGGTCCGTTGATACACTAGTCTTGTTGGAGTGAGAATTGGAAGGTTTAGAATATTTTTATAGCCTTTAGTTAGTATCCTGGAAATAATATTTAGGTTTTGCTTTGACGATTGACTCCAAATGACCACCGCATAATGTAGCTTTGTCAGTACAAATGCATTTAATACAAGTTTCTTTATATGCATTGGAAAACCTCCATATCTTCTCAACATTCCTATAATTGTGGCAACCATGTCAAACGATGATCTATGGTAAGACCGAGATATTTAATTTCAAACACTCTTTGCAATTTTTCGCCGTTAATTTTTAGGTCAACTTCTATGTCTTCTTTATTCTTCTATTTAAAAATCATGTATTTTGTCTTTGTAGTATTCAATGCTAGCTTGCCATAGCCATGATATTATCTAGATCCTCGCTGAAGATATTCTCCATGGCAACTGTATCATGTCCTGAATAAAGAAATACAGTATCATCAGCATATAATGTGTTTACAGTTTCTTCTTCTTCTTTGTAGCACTACAGCCCCTATCGGGCCTTCGCTTAGAGATAGAGAATATCTCATTTTCATGACCGTATTGATTTTTTCGGAAGTTGGTTTGGTCAGTACCATGCTCCCGTGTGCCGGCTCAGCTATGATATGATCTGATTAAATCAGTACACACTCATCGTCTGTCCGAAAAATCCCCTGAACTAAATCACGTTGCTCCCAATGAGATTTGAACCTGGGACCTTCGGCTTATGCGTTCATGCTCTAACCACTAGGCCACACAGACTAACTGTTTACATTTTACATACTATATATTCAAATTATTAGTGTCAAGCAAAAACAAGGTTGGTCCAAATATGGATCTTTGCGGAACTCCCGATTTCATTAGTACTAGATTGCTCAAGGCATTATTAACTGATGTTCTTTGGAATCTTCCTTCCAAATAACTTTTAAAACGTTGTGTCGGTTTGCCTTGCATACCACACGATTCAAGTTTTTGAAGTAACAGGTCATAATCAACCTTATCAAAAGCTTTCTTCAGGTCCACAAAAATTGCAATAACATAATCTCCTTTATCAAGACTTTCATTGATGTAACGTGCGACAGAAAGTAACGCATCCAAAGTCCTCTTGTTCTTTTGAAAGCCAAACTGCTTTGAATTTATGATGAATTTGGCCATTATGAAAGATTTTAAACGATTATTTACAAGTTTTTTGAATATTTTACTAAAGGCTGTCAAAAGTGCAATAGGGCGCTAATTATTCGGGTCCAGATGATCTCCTCCTTTGAATATTGGAATTATTTGCCAGTTTCTCTTCGTCCGGAAATATTCCATTTCTAATATGCTCGTTTATAAAATTTGCCAGTGGTTAAGCTACCTCCTCTTTGACTAGAATAATTTCATGTGTGGTGATGTTGTCAATACCTGGTGCTGCATTTTTTTTTTTCAAATTTTCGATTGTATTTAATACTTCTCTTTTAGTCGTTTGATGAATGTGAAAGATGGACTTAGGTGGGCTATTTATGACATTGAAATAGCTAGTTGACTTTTCACCAAGTTCCCTGGTAATAAAAAAGTGGTTTAACGAGTTTGCTGTTCCACATGGGCGTGCCGCATTGTTAGAGTCCATTCCAAAAAATTCAGCATTTGATGACATGATCCAGGGTGATGAATTATCTTTTATTTCATTTATTTTTTTCTATATTTTATATGAGTTGTCCGCCGCTGTTTCCAATCTTCTGGAGTAATATGAAAATTTAGCTTCTTTTATGAGACATTTTGATTCTTTTAGGGCTTGGTTATACAGATATTTAAGTGCGTGATCTTCAGCGTTCTTTTTGTATTTTTTATAAGCCTTCCTTTTGTTAATACTAGCCTCAATAACATTCTTTGTTATCCATGTATGTTGTCGACATCTGATCTTTTTCTCAATGGTAGAATCATGCTTGGACTCTGTAATCATATTTTTGAGCTCCATAAGGTTTTCAGGTTTTCGGTTTATTAGCAATTGCTGAAATTTCGATTTGAAAAGATCCTTGTCTAAATATCTGAATATTTTATGAGTAGGTTTTTGCTTACTGAGACTTTGACCATGGACGACTATTTTTAGAACACGATGATCTAACTCCGGCCAGTCTTCAAGTGTGAATTTAATGTTTTCAGCAATTTTTTATCAATTGTTGCTATGTGATCTAGGTACTTAAAATCGGTCGAGTAATTTTGTCCTTATTGACAATGACCGCTCCGTTTGTTTCCAGGGCATCCTTGTACATCCTAGATTCTGGAGATTCTGCAATCACTTCTATGTTTGTGTCAGCAACTGTGATTAAATTTTTTTCAGTAAAGTATATTGCATCTATTACTGTACAAAAGTTCTGCGCATTGAGATGATTGGGAATGATAGACAATGTGTTGGAGCATGTCTCATTGATATGGAGAAAGCTTTCGATACGGTGTGGTTAGATGGACTAATTTTTAAACTCCTTCAGGACAAGTTCCCCAGACACCTTGTCGCCATGATGTGCAATATGTTATACGGGAAATCGTTTGTTGTAACTGATGGAAATCTGACAACAAGGCGCGAATTCAAGGTCTTGAATGGTCTACAGCAGGGAACAGTTACTGCGCCTCTAGTCTCCTTAATATTCATTCGCAAGCTATTGAACGGCTTTGATTTTAACGTCTCGCCAATGCGATCATTGGTAGCGTTTGCTGATGATCTGATCATCTATACGGCAGACCGAAAAGCTACAATAGTTCAGAGCAATCTCCAAAAAATGTTCAATGATGTGCAGCTGTACACTGACAATTGGCGAATGAAAATCAATGCGCAGAAGTGTGAAACAATCTTGTTTCGGACAACGCTGCAGGGGGTCAATCAAGACCTGAAACGTAATTGGGAAGATTTCCACATCATGGCTGGTGAGGGTAGTCTAGAACGGGTTCCACATAAATCCTGTGTTCGATACCTCGGTGTTTATCTCGATCAGTATCTGTACTATACTGAACATGTGAAAATCATGCTCAGTAAGGCATTTAAAGTAGTCATGGCCCTTCGAAAACTCTTTCATTCCAGAAACATTGATCAAAAGGTCAACATTATCTGTTACAAGACACTGGTTAGACCAGTTTTGACATATGGATGTCAGATCTGGTACAACCAGAGCGCTAGTACTATGGAAAAATTAAGAGTTTTCGAAAGGAAATGTCTTCGTGCATGTACTGGTTTGTACAGAAAGCCTGAGACGGATTGGAAACATTATATATCGAATAGAAGAATCTCGCAGTTTCTCGAGATTTTTAATGGAACCAGCCTATATGCTGGAACCAGCTGAAGTCCATCGAGCGAATAATGCTATTATGTTGATAGCTAAAATGCTCGGGTGAAAGAACAATGTAGTTCTTTCACTTAAGACAACCAGCAATCCTCAAACAAAATTTTCTTAGAATAGAAGAATTTATCAAACTACTGAAGTGACGAGGGTCGGTATCTTCATATTGAAACTTCTTCGGAATCATATCGCAAGATCTGTGACTGTGAGTGAATACCCTTGGATTTCACAGCCGTTCCACCCTACAGACGGGTAAATAGCGACTTGCCTCGCTACTGGCTTCATTCCTCCAGAAGCATTCGTGTATTTGGACATGAATCGATATGTTTTTGATGCTGACGGCGTCCCAATCATATATCACATATATCGACGGGCCACCGATAAGAAGATAAAATATCCTCCTAATTTGAGTTCACGAGACCTACGATTTCAATGGAAATACTCATTTGCTAGATTCGTTGAAGCTGATCGAATTGAGACGGCGCAATCCAGGTATTGGTGGCTGAATGACAATGTCTAAATTATTCGTGTTTATTTCCAGTTTTTGTGTTTTTTTGGTTATTTAGTTTTTTTTTGAGTTTCGGCTCATTATTGCTACATTTAGTGTTGTTGGTCATTTGTGTTAAAAATTAGGTATAGGTTAGGTATATGTTATGTTTACTATATTACGTTAGAGATAAGATTAAACGCTTAGGTTAGGAACATTGTTATAGAATTTTTTTAGTATAAGATAAAGTTTTTGATTGCATTTTATTAGAAATAAGTTACAACATATTAGGTGTATGATCAAAGTTTCACTGTTGTGTTTAAATTATAAATAATTTTAGGATAGTGTTGGTTGGTTTTTTCTCCTTTTTCCAATTAAATTTTGAAAATATATAATAATCTTAATTAATTGAATTTGCTATAGTTTTTTTGATGAAATGTGTTAATGATAACGTATAAATTTAGAGAGCCATTTGGGCCATTAAGTTTTTTATTGTTATTATTTGGAATTTGCTTTATATTCTTTTAAAATTTATAACGATTAGTATTAAATACGCAGGGTATTTCAATTATTAATATATTATATATGTCAGATGTTACTCTCTTTGTCACGAAATTAATTGTATTTTTTATATGAATTGCTGTACCTCCTCTTCCAGGCCTGCAGGAGAAAACGGAGCTCTATCCCGGAATATTTTAATACTTTGCTTCGTCAGGATAGATCCATATTTCGTTTAGTATAATCAGACCCGTTTCAGAATTTTGCTGAAGATAAATTTGAATATAACAACTTGTGTCCTAGGCTTCTTCTGTTGGCATAAAAGATAGTTAATTTGTCGCTTGATTGAGTTTTGTGATTAACAATCATCATCAAAATTGTAGTCAGTACTCCTCCTAAGCAATTACAATCCTACTTTGATACTCTGGGCACTCCCACGAGTCTGCTCTGTGTGAGTGATCAGCATTCTTATTATTATCCATACAATTGTAACAGTTCTCATGTGTGCTTTTGCATTCCTTGAGCTCATGCTTTCCTCCACATTTCACACAGATTTGTTCTGCTTCGCATTTTGACGTCTTATGGTTATATTTTTGGCACTTAAAGCATCTCGTTACGTTAAAGTCTTCCTTCACAAAATATGACCCATAATCAATGTTGACGTATTTGTTAGGTAACGTTTTATACATGCTTCCATTTACCTGAATAACGTGTAACCATTTTCCATTTTCGCATTTTTGTCTCGGTAATGACGTACTCATCCTGCATGGTATCCATGGTAAATCGGTATTGCTCAGACGCGTTGGCGATCGTCGTTGTTTTAATTATCGCCCCACCATTGCGAATAGGTTGTAGCAGTTGAAGAGGAATCATGCAATTTGACGGTCGTATCCTAGACTTAAAATCGGCAAGCGTTTTATCTGATGATGTATGCTTTTTTGGCTTGATTCTGATCCCTTTCTGGGACATGACATCTGAGCGGATTTTGAGTCGTCGTATAGTTTTTTATCACCTGTGCATATGTTGGTTTGTACGTAGCTGCCGTCTTATCAATTAAAGAACTGACATTCGTCTTTAATTCTTTAATGATACTTTCCCAATCTTCCATTAGCAGAAAAAGTTGTTCCTCCTTAGATTTTTGATGTAACAAAAACATCAACATTTTGACACGGTCGTTAAAAAGCACAAAAGAACTTTTCCTGCTACTCGATAGTGGAGCGAAACTAGTAAGGCTACAAAACAATGAGAACAAAGCAAAGCTCATGACGCAGTCAGGGAAAAAATACCTCAAATACCCAAAATATTATGCAATATTGTAATGTGGGCGAATTTTTGTATTTAGGCGCCAAAATAATGAGAACCGATAATGAAAGAGATGAAGTACGCCGACAAATAAAGCTCGCAAATAAAATATTTTATTCGGTTTTAACGCTATTGAAGACCAGCTGCATACACAGGAAAACAAAACTCGAAGTATACAAATCTGTGATAAGATATGTCCTATGCTATGGGTCTGAAACATGGACCCTAACCCAAGCATCCGCAAATATATTGAACGCCTTTGTAAGACGGGCCCTGAGGCGTATAATTGGAGCGAAGCTAGACGGGTACCAATGGCGGATTCGATAAAACCATGAGCTGTACGATATTTCTGACGAGCCGGAGGTCTCAAAGTTTGTAAGGCTGCGGAAGCTGCAATGGGCTGGCCACATGAATCGTATGGACGAACAACGGATGCCCAAAAAGGTATTCGTTGGGAGAACTGAAGGCCGGAGACCAGCGGGAAAACCGAGGAAACGCAGGTCTGACTCGATCGACGAAGACAGTTGATCGCTGCTCGGATCAACCCTCGGTCAATGGACCGAGACAGTTGGAGGCGCTTAATGCAGGCAGCGAAGGCTCGAGAGGGGCCGTAGCGCTACGAAGAAGGAGAAGAAGAATTCTTTACTCAGAACAGAGAAACAGCCAGTAATTTTTCAGATTGTACAGTTAAGCGGCTAAAATAGCACATTAAGAATAAATGTTCGAAGGTTTCGGTGTTAAAGTGTATAAAAGAGAAAACAAACAGTAACGATATTATCTTCACGCGAGCGGACAACATTAATATAACTTCAGATTTTTGAAAGGATTTCAAATTAGTTGCAAAAGACCCCACGAAAGAATTTGAACGCGCTGTTAATACATCTTCACGCCGTAATGCAGCTTCTGCCCTATGCTGTCTGATCACTGCGAACTGCATCAAACCTCCGAGAGCCTGTTCTGTTTCACCTTCGCATGCAATCCTCGACATGCTGCTTGCGCCATTAAAGTAAAAAATAAAAATTATAAATAAATTCAAAACGTTTAGATAAAACTTACCAAAACTCGTCGTCCACGAGGGTGGTTGCTCCCGCTAAGAAATCTTCCTCACAACTGTCAAAATGACCTTTTCCCTTCGAGTTGACAGCTGTGAGGATTAGCTGGCATTGCCCAACACACATTTTGTAAAAGCCTACGGCAATGTTTTCCGCAACCTCTCCTTAGCGCAAAGCTATTGCTACAGTCGACTTATGGTCAACGTAGGGGGACCCAACCCATCAAGAAGACGCCTCTTGATAAGTGCCGAAGGCTCAGTGCTACTGTACGGAGCAGAAATATGTGACGACGCTCTCACTAAGGAGGTGTACCGAAAACGCTTGGCACAGGTACAGAAAAGAGGAGCACTGAGGTGAGACTTATTGCAGGCGTGATACTTGTCGCCCTCCTTGCTTGAGAGCGCCGCATTATGTACCAGAGTCGAAGCAAAGACACGCGGGAGACGTTGCCCGCGAAGAAAGACAGCGCGCACTCAATGATTGGCAGCAGTCTTGGGTTGATTGCATGAAGGAAAGGTGGACAGGTTGTGACGACACCTCTACAAGAAAACAGGAAAGCTCACCCCGGATTATGTAGTCGCGGTGATACTTGGATGTGTTGGCAAATGAAACCATGTGGCAGACTACGTTCGAGCAGTCCTAAAAGATTAAAAGGACTCACAGCAGCCGGGAGCATCAGGGCAATTCCTCCCTCCCCACCTGCAGGTGCCCCATGGCGTAGCAAAGCAAGACCTGGCCGGAAGTAATATGTCAAACGGTTCCAGGCTAGTTACTCAGGTTGCCAGGGGCGGTATGTTTTTAGATAGTGCAGTCGATCGCGAGCATGGGAGCCCCACATTCAGTGCGTAGATGTCATTCGCCTCCCAACCCCAAAAAATCATCTACATGGGCTATAATTTGTCTCGATTTATAATTTTTTTCTTATGACAATCCTATTCGAACCTCGTCACTTGTTCTCATATTATTCTCTCTTCGTTTTTCTATTCCTATTTACAAATGTTTTGTATGCGTATTTTATTCTTATTGAGCACCTCCTGACGTTGGATCAATGATTTCTCTTGCGCCGGGCTACATAACCAAAGGTTTTCAATGCCCCTTTTACTTCTATTCACAGCTCGTCACTCGTTCTTATGGATAAGCATTCTAGGATAGACGCCTGCTAATTTTTGAGTTTCTGTTTGAAGCTTGTTGATTTGACCAAGTAATGGGCCGAGTCAATATTCACTCCTCGGTATGTACGGACGTCTAATATTCTTCTTCTTCTTCGTTCTCTCGAGCCTCCGCTTCCTACATCACGCGCCTCTAACTGTCTCGGCCCGTTTACCCCGTCCTCCAGTTTCGAAATACGGGCAAGGACGATCTGTCGTCGTCGACCGAGTCAGACCATTGTTTACTCATTGGTCTCCGCCATTCAGTTCGCCCAACGAATACCTTTTTGGGTATCTGTTGTTTGTCCATACGATTCACTTGGTCAGCCCATTACAGCTTCCGCAGCTTACAATCGTTGAAACCTTCGGCTCATCAAAAATTTCATACAGCTCGTGGTTGTATCGAATTCGCCATTGGTCACCGTCTGGTTTCGCTCCAATTATCCGTCTCAAGACGTCCATTATGCTTGAAGCCTATCCTTACTGTATCAGGAAGTGATCAATCTGGTTGAAAGTTATGCCACCTGATGATGTCCAGGTCCTTTTATGGATTTGTCGATGCGGGAAATATGTCAATCTTATGAAAACAATTCTGCTACATGAGAGACCTGTCAGGCGTTGGCTGATGTTGTTTTTGTCGTGCAAGCTATAGCCTCCGATGGGTTAGCTCATTACCGATTTTGGCGTTGAAATTACGTAGAATAAATTTTGTATCATTAGATAGTAATGAGTCGAAAATTCATTCTAGGTGATCATAGAACGGTTCCTTGGTTTCATCATCCTTTTCATCCTTTTCATCGCATACGTACTACCATACTACCTTTATGTCAATAATGCATGATTTAGTCTCTATCCGCCATAAAAACTATTCTACATTCTCGTCTTCCTGTAGACTGCCCACTCTCTTGAATAGCGTTACCAAGTCATTTCGTGTCCTAGGCTGCCAGCACATTTAATTTGTATCCTCTTGCTTTTGTAATAGGTGACTGACAGTGCCTCCCTTGTTCAGTGATCTGACATTCCAGGATCAAATATCGTGGTCCATTTTTCGATTGGTGGTCGATTTCGTTGGTCCAATTCATCCCAAGGCTTTGTTGCAAGTTTCGCAACCCCCACTCTGCCGTATGTCTTTGGCAAAAACTTAACCGATGAAGGATTTCGATAAACCGTTTGTCTCGCATCGATAACAAGTTGAGTAGACAGAAGTATGCTCCTGTCAGAAGGGTTTGTACTCAATCTATGATATTCAGAAACTTTCGCTACGCCATTAATAAAAAAAAGTCCAAAAACGCCTCTAAGATATGCATCTTAAATAATATGTATAAAAAACCTCCTTTACCAGAATTTACGCGGCGATCATTTTTTAGAGTATTGTAAAATAATTTTGCAATACCCTAACAAAATCGCGACCTTTCTCTCAGTCCGTCCGTGTATCCAAGCAAATATTCTCGCAAGCTACATAAACTAAAGTGATGATATTTTGTACGTAATAAAAGGTCTTTATGAGAACTTTAAAAAAAAACAGGTCGGCAACGGTTTTATGTAGTCTTCTTTGGCCCGTGTTAGTTGCTGGATGTATTCTTTGTACGCCTGGTTCCTTTTTCTAACCACTTCTTGGTACCAGTCGTTCCTCCTTTTCGCTGTCTCTGCATTGAGGCAGTGCCTTCCGATGGTTCCTCTATGTGCCGTTTCTCGGCTGATTTTTACATTGAAGTCACCTAAAACAATATTAATGCCGTTTGACAGCAGTGCATCGACAGTTTATTTCAGGGTGCTGTAAAATTCGTCCTTGATTGCCTCTTCCTTATCTTCTGTAGGCGCGTGACAGTTGACCAGCCAGACATTAAAGAATTTGGCCTTGATAGAAATCTGACAAATCCTTTCGTTAAAGGGCTTGAAGTCCAGTCTGATTTCACAGCTTCTTGCGATTTTCCGCTTTCAATCACGGTGTGCATTCGCATGCCAAATATGTCTCCACCGTGCATCTGGTTTCTTTCACTGCGAGGATGTTGATTTTGTATTTCTTTATTTCATTCAGGCACAGGCACAGTGCACCTGGTCTGTTCAATGATCTAACATTCCAAATTCCAAAAGAATAGTCCTTTATACTCGTATGTTGCGATAGTCGTTCCCGTTTATCCAATCTGATTCGAGGCTTTTGACCTGGTTCAATGATAAGTAAATATTAAGTGAGTGGTATTTTATTTCCCACATACCCGCCAGCTAGCCGGTTAGGGCACCCTCTATCTGCAACCTCAGGATGCGTCTGGTGAGAAAGGGGATGAAAACTTCCCAAAGACTCGTTGAATTCAAGGGGAACAAAAATAATTGTTTTTATAATATCTGGAATTCACGACTTGTTATAGACTTTTTTCCGCAATAACTTCATTTGAGACTGGCCCCGATAATAATAATCGATAGAGAGATACTATCTCCATGATTTTTTTCAGACTTTTCGGATCAAAGCTGACCAAACACCAAGGGGCACACATTTTTCGTGCATTTTCTCTTCCCCTATACCCCTCGATGTTGGTAACACTGTTTCAAGACCTGTTTTGAAAATTGCTCGTCAAGATATTCTACATGACACTGTTTATTAAAAAATGTTTTAGGTTTCATCGCCTTATTTGGAGCAACCCCCCTTAAGAACCTTTGGAAATTTTTTTTTGATTCTCAAACATTCAAAAGGTCATCACTTTACATCCATCTATCAAGTTTGGTGTCTTTAGCTATTCGAGTTTCGTAGAAACTGCTCCGACAGACAGGTCACGATTTTAACTGGGTTTTCTCATATATTTTTGATACAATTGAATCTCGATTTTCATGTAGTTGTTGTCGCAATCATCCCTTTATTATAGATAAGTCCAATAAAAAATCTCAACCATGATGATTCTGGTAGATGAACATACTTGTTTGTTAGTTAATTGATATCTAATGAAGGTTTAGTAAAAAAATCAAGAGATTGATTCATTCTTCCAATATATTCTCATTGATAAAAGTGACTAGAGCCTGAATGACACGAACAATGCATCTTCACACGACACAAATTTTGGAAATTTTTCAGTAACCCTGCTGTTACTCGATTTAGACGTTTATTTCTTATTTTATATCTAAGAATGGATCAGTAGTCAAAATCGGTAAGATTTAAACATTTTAGCGTTTGGCCGCTGAACTCAGCTGCATTTACAGAAATTCTGGCTGATGGTTAATAGTTGGGATGATCGCTTCTTATTATTTGCCTAGTTTTCCGACAGAGCTTGGTTATGGTGGTGTCAGCTGTGCGTAGCCCGAGTGAGTAGTCCTTATTTGTCCAAGTAGTGGAATCCTTAGTTTCTTATTGTGTATTCGTTTTTGTGCAAGTAGCTAGCAGGATTCAATTTTTATGGGTTGTTGACCGTTTATTGCATGGGTATCTTTTAAAGTCCTTTTAGACAGGTAGGTAAAAGCTACTGGTTTTATTTTTAATTTTATGGGTTTTTAAGGGTTAAGTCCAATATTTCCGTGTCCATCTTTTTCTTGTAGTTTTTGTTTACTTTTTGCAGAGTAACTTTAAGGGCTAGAATATTATGTCCGAATGGGTATTTGTTTATTTATTATTCATCCGTCAAATGTTTTTTTGTATGTATATTTATTTTCTGTTACATTCATATGTTTTCCTTTATATTTCCAACGTATTTTTCTCATTTGTGGTTGCTCGTAATATTCGAGCCAAGTTATTCCTCGTTTTAAAAGCAAAGTTAATGCTGTATTTTCGAAAAATTTGACTAATTTGTATGTTGATTAACGTGTACGTTAATGTTGTCAACGTTTTTCCGTCGTTTTCTTTTTAGTTTGCTGTGATTTTTGTATGTTCAAAATTCTGCTCTAATCTTGTCTACCAGTTTTTCTGTTAAAGCGCTCGCTGCGTAATCCGAAGGTCGCTGGTTCGAATCCCGTTGGTAACAACGAGATTTGTTTCGAGTGATTCTTCGGACGGGCTATAAGCCTATTCAGTTATGATATGTACTGGTTTAAAAGCAGAACGTATCGCAGCTAGGTGTTTCAATTTCAAGCATATATCGCGTCCAAGTCCTTGCTATAGATTTATTTAATTAGAGGTATTCGATCTAATCTAGTTAATAATTGTCTAATTGCCACATGTTTGTGTTGTTCAGGGTGATTTTATTAATTGTGCATTGTTATGTTTGATATTTTAAACTTTCTGTAAATTGTAGTAATCGAGCAGTCATACAAGTAAACTGCTCGAAAACCCTCCTATCTCCTACCCAAAATTGTAGTGGGTGTAAACAAGCTTGTCGGCGTGACAGCACCAATGCAGCAAATTTCCCAGCAGCAGCGAAATATTATGAATAATAGCCAATGCAACACAAGCAATAGCAACAATACCGTAGGTTCAAATAACATCAATGTGATAAATATCATTGGCGCTGCTTCCCATCAACCATCAGTACTAACATCTGGTATGAATCACCAAATGAATTTGTCGGGAATCAATCCAAACGCAATTCATCTCCCTACGGTGACTGTTACACTGAAATCACAACCGAAGATTGTTCAAACGATGCCACCCTTGATCAGTGTGAATGCTATGCCTCCAGTTCCCAGAGTTCAAACCATTCAATTGACGCCACAACAGCAGCAACTATTGAAAAGCGTACAAACGCATATTCAACAACTCTCGTCACGGCTACAAAACAAGAATCTTCTGGCCAATCTTAATATCCCGTCAGACCAACCCAAACAATCCAATTTACAACAAACCAGCTCCTCAAACAGTCCAGTCACCATCACCTCACCATCGCCTAATCCTCAACCTCTACCATACCAAGGGAAAATGATCCCTAATCCAGATCAACGTAAAAATTACTTTCAAAATGAATGCTCATATCCAAGAAAAATTCCTGTTCACATAATCCAAAACACAGAATTAAATTCGTATACAATGATTACAACATTGTAGCAACATGAATCGGCCAACTTGATCCGCATCACAATTGCAGCAGCAACAAAAAATGCAATTTACAGCAGCTGAGCAAGGGGCTCGTCTTCATCCACCGTAACAGCGTAACGCCACGGTGGACGACGGACAAGCAAGAAGAAAAACTTGCTTGGGCACGAAAAACCAGCGTTGTGATTGGGAGACTCAGCTGTGAAGGGAATAAGACGGGAGTCTGGTTAGATCGCGGGACCGCGTGGACGACGACGAGAGCGAAGTGGACAGAGACGTCGCATTTGTTTAGTTATTTAAATTTTGCGATTAATTCGCGAATGAAAATAAAACACAGAATATGAAAATTGGTAGCGGGGTCGCGTGAGGAAATGTTCGAGTTTTGTACGCGAGATTGTGGGGTGATCGCCTAGTGAAAATGACCCGATAAAAATTTGTGGCAATCCCGCTCGAATAGGAAGCACCGCTAATCATATGCGTGGCAAATTCGGAACTAATTGTTCGGTTAAAAGCATTACCTGTTTGAGGATCGCGAACGATTGGATAAAAACGGCCTTCGCTTGCATCTATATTATTTGGATTACTGGATTTCAGTGCTATGAGATTCTATGAAGTGATGGAAGATTGAAAAGTCACGGAAACTGGTGCAAGAAGAGACGACGTTGAAAATAAGAAAGGAAAAGAAAGTGTCGTCCTTCTATTACTTAGAAATTGATTGAAAGAGGTGATGTGAAAATGGCTTGTTAGATTGTTGCGCGGGACGAATTTTTTCCTAGCTGGAATCAACAGTAATTGAAACATATAACCACGAGAAGCTCTTACCACCAATATAATTTGCTAACAAATGAGAATGAAACCGGCCCGTTCCAATGGAAAGCATGTTTGCATCGTATGAAAGAAGCTTTTGTAAAAAATCTGAAAGGACGATCTGATATAACGCTGGTCTATGAGCCGAACAGTGTGAATTTATTTTAGCGCAAAGATTCCGTCGCAGCCATCAGATTGTCATTTTTTATCGCCGCATTTGGGATGAACATAAATTGCGACAATTGCTCCATGGATTTCGCAGACAGCATTACAAATTTACGGATTTCATGATGATCGATGACGGGAGGAGGTCGTGAAGCGGAGCTCGTCCGGATCGTAGAGTAATATTTTCCCCCTTGGACTAGATTTGAATTTTTGTGGCTTCCTTGAGAGGAGTCAAGTCTTGTTGCCGGCGGATATCGTCTGTTCCCTTTCGCTTTCGGTTTTTGTGTTCGCGGTTTCGGAGTTGTGTAAGAAATCTAAGACAATGCGTAAATCTACTTCACGTGTACAACAAATACCGGCTTTGAGTGTTCAAAATATCTAGTTACAATTTTAGTGTGCTAGCCTTGTTAATGGAAATGGAATAATCGAAGCATGACAAATTAAGGGTTTTACAGTCCATCTAGATTTTAATAGAACAGAGTACATAAGGAAATTCTATGGTCGAATAACCAATTAAAAACTTTGATTCGAAATTATTAGAGACGGAGGAGCAAACGCGCAGGTCGAGAATGCAAGTGGGGTGTTGATTCGATCGCGGGGAGCCTTGTTGGGTAAGTTCACCAACCGCATACGTAAATTCTTCTGTGAATCATAGCATGAAGGAGTTTTTGCAATCATATTATTATGTGATCCGATCACATAATTCTATGACATAAATCGGTCACGTTTATATTTCTCGTTTGATGGGAAGGCTCATGCAAAATATGTTTACATGAGTTTTCCACTCACAAGGGAAATATATGGACACGTCGACATTTGGATCTTGATCCGGTTGGGCGGGTGCGAGGGGGCACCACATCCATCCGGTTGCCCCACTCTTATTTGTGGGCCATAAGAATCGTCGGGTAACGACGAAGTCTCTACAAGTCCGTCTGTTTTGGCTCGTTTCGACTTGTTCTCTGAGCAAGCAATTTCCCCCTTCAGTTAGTTACCTACATTTTTCGAATTCGGTCGACCTTTTGTAGTGGTTCCTTGTGCTGGGGGAATGAACCCGCCCCTTTCGGGCCTTCGCTTAGAGATATTTAAAAGTATCTCATTATCTTGATCGATTGTGTCGGCATCACGCTTTGGCCGTGTGTCCGTCCACCCAGCTGCGATACGTTCTGATTTTAAACTAGTGCGTATCATAACTGAACGGGCTTATAGTTGGTCCTAAGAATTACTCGAAACAACGGGACTCGAACCAGGGACGTTCGGCTTACGGGGAGAATGCTCTAACCAGTACACTACGCGAACTACCTAGTTTTCTTCCTAGTTTTGCATACACTTCCATAACCAGCGCCGATGTTGGATTGCCCTTTCCTAGTCTGGTTTTTTTTTTCTTTCAGATAATTTTTCTGTTTTCGAGTGTTTTTGAGCTGTAGAGAAAACTCTTTGTTCTTTGTCTTGACAGGTAGTGTTTTACGCAATATTTTTATTGTTTCTGCTACTGGAATCAATGGATACAGTGAAAGAAAATTCAGTAAATGGTTTGTGAGATTAAAGCATATTATCGTTTCGTCGTTCGACTGGCCGCCAGTTTCGGTTCATTGTCTTTAACGTTGGTTGCCCTTTTATATTACACGCCTCCAAACAATCGTTGGTGTCAAATAATTTGGTGATTTCTGCTAGTTTTATCGTTTTTCAAAATTGATTATTCATCTGTTATTGTATTCTTTCGTAGATGTGCTTAGAGTTGGAAAAGACTCTCGGCTTTATTCGATCGTTGAAGTGTTCAAAAGGCCTAATTAAGTACGCAACCTGCTCCCTAAGTAATCTTTTTCAACTGAACATGTTTAGGGATTGATCAAACTAAACCCTGAAAGTGTCGATTCTTTCGGTAGATGAAAATCGAAAGGTATATTTTGTTTTTAATGGTCAAAAAGATATTAAAGTTAGCTTTAAATTTCCTTGAATGGTATATTCAACATGCATTGTGTATGTATTGCTGCTTATTTCTCGTTAAAGTGATCTTTACTCGATCAATTGCCATCCTACTTATGCTCCATAAGTCCATTCGTAAAAACAAGTTTTCTGTAATAACTGTTGTTTCAATTATCTATACCTTATATAGTCCATCTTTTTGTATTATTCTTAAAAGCAAATTTATGGAATACCTTCCTACTTGCAACCATACATTTCACGTAATCAGCTTCGTTTTTAGGGTTTTGTAAAATAATTTTACTAAACCCTACTAAAGTCGCGACCTGTCTGTCCGTCTGTTCGTCCGTCCGTCCGTCCGTGCGTCCGTCCGTGTATCACAGCACTTTTTCTCGCAAACTACTTGAGCTAGAAACATCAAATTTTGTACGCAGGTGTAAAGTGATGCTCTCTTTAAAGTTCAATTAAAAAAAATTTATAAGGTATTTAAGGGGGGTCTCCCCATATAGGGGAGTGACCCCCGAAAAAAAATTTCATCAAAGGTAGCCGATATGGGTATCAAATGAAAGGTCTTGATGAGATCTTTTCAAAACTGCTTCGAGGGGTGCGCAAAGAGGGGAAATACATGAAAAATTGTTGTCCGCTCCTCGCGATTGGCCACCTGTGAAAAATTATGGAGATAGGTGTTTATGAGTACAACAACAACTAATACCTTAGAAGTCGAAATTCGCTCAACTTTGTTAATAATAGTATGATATTCGAATTTCACATTTTCCTCAATAAAATCGCATGGGTACCTTTAAACTGAACGAAAATCGACATTTACGTAGTCCTACAAAAGGTCCTTAAACTTTGTAAGTTTGATGGAAATCGAAACATAAACACAGAAGTTATAGCCATTTGAAATTTCTCCACTTACAACAACAATAACACACGATTTTGGTATTTTATGGACTTTCCACCGAATCAGTCACTGCAGTTTCGACTTGATCTTCTTAAAATTTTCCAATAAGGTCAATAATATTAATATTTTTGGGAATTCATGATTTGAGTGACTTTTGTTGGTTTGCAACAAAATGGCGACCGTTGAAAGTAGAAAAACGACGGATTTTCTTCTAAACGTGCACATCTCTTTGACATATTTCTTGACGTTATTCATTGCTGGTGAGTGCATTTCTGAGAAATTGGGTACAAACCCCTTCTGACATGATTGTAGGTCTGTTTGCCCAACATGTTTTTCCTTTTTTAACAGATCTTAGTTGTTCGGAGTTCTTCTGTCTATCAATATTGTCATAGAGTTTTCTCCAAAATTTGGGAAGAGATGAAACTTGCACGGGACCGACCCGAAAGGTACACACCACAGCTTCCGCCTTTGGACGAATGATTTGCCGTGCAGGATTCCATCGTAGAAGTAGCTCTAATGAAGATGTCTATGGATAATCGTTCGTCACACGTTGGAATTGTTGGATATTGAAGAGTAAATCAGTGCGATCTATTTATTTGTGAATGTTGATGGTTATAAGAATAAATGGAGTAAAGATGGGGTTTTCTTTTCTTTACTTTTTGCTGTGGGTTATAACGCAGATCCTTCTCTTTTCTTGACCTGACACTCTCGAACACCAATAGTTTTTTAAAGTCCAATTTTTAATATGATTACGAAAGCGGTTTATGTTCTTATAAACACTGGAAGTATGTAAATTTATTTATTGAGAAGGTGACTTCGAGATGCACCCATATTGTGTGTATAAAAATTGTATACAACAAGGAAAAAGCTGATCATCATAGAAACTTTTATTTATTGAGCTTACATGAGTTTGCATGAAATTAAAATTGCATTCTCCCACCTACCATGGTCGTAGCTGTCGATATTAACCCCATGAGCTGATACCTGAAGAAAATATGGGTGCATCTCGAAACCACCTCCCCAATAAATAAATTTTTCAAGTGAGATTTAAAAAAAAAACCAATTTACAATTGTTGAATTTTATCCCCAATGGAAAACTTTTCTAAGTCATACATGTCCACTATCGGAGTTGATCCGAATCAGATCAAATTTTCCCGCATTGAAAAAGTCTATGCACAAGCCCGCAGACTCGACATACAGTGTTATATAAATTAGATACAACAAGAGAAAAGCTGATCACCATAAAAACTTTCATGCTAGAAGTATGGTTATAATTGCAGGCTGAGTAGACGGCCTTTCAAATAAACCTCAGGAAAAAATGAACAATAAGGCATTAATCCCTTCAATTAAGTTTATCCATGAAAAATTCGACATATTAGTATCCAATATTCAATCAATAACCAAATTAACACCTATTTATGTTTTCAGGGGAAGAAGTTGGATATGCTATTCGTTTTGAAGATTGTACCACAGAGCAAACGGTAATAAAATACATGACAGACGGTATTTTACTCAGGGAGAGTTTAAGAGATCCCGATTTGGATAATTACTCCGCGATTATCATGGATGAAGCTCACGAACGCTCACTATCGACAGATGTTCTGTTTGGATTATTACGTGAGGTGAGTACATTTATATCTAATAAATGCTTATATTAATTTGAAATAAAAGTTCAATTTATTAAACGTATCAACAAGACACCAAACGTGATAGTCTAACTGTGTTAAAATGAACTTGATAAAAATAAAAATCTTTTCCATCTTTGAGGTTTTGAATCGACGCTGGTAGTAGTCGCAAGGTCTTAAATCACAAGATCTCGGTGGCCAATTGTGATCACCTCTTCGAGAGATAACACGGTCCGCATATTTTTCGCTTAAAAGGTCAATGGTTTCGTTGCTTGTGTGACACGTAGCGCTGTCTTATTGAAAGTAAACGTTGTCCAGATCAGTACCATCCCATTCCGGCCATAAAAAACCATTAATCATCTCTCGATAGCACAATCCATTCACCGTAACTGTACTCCAGCCTCATTTTCGAAAAAGTAAGGTTCTATGGCTCCGCCGGACCATACACCGCACGAAACAGTCACACGTTGAGGATAGAGAGGCTTTTCAACAATAACTCTTGGGTTTTCCGAGCCCCAGATGCGACAATTTTGCTTGTTGACGAAGCCACCGAGGTGGAAATGGGCTCATCGCTCAAGATGATTTTTCGATGGAATTCCGGATCATTTCATGCATTTCAAGGACCCAATCAGCAAAGACACGACGTTGTTGATGATCGACCGGCTTGAGTTCTTGTGTTAACTGAACTTTATAAGGCTTAAGACCCAAATCTTTATGCAAAATACGGTGTAATGACGTTCGTGGAATGCCTAATTCCGAAGAACGACGAGGAATGGCCAAACCTGAGTTTTCTTCAACACTTTCGACTACAGCAGCAATATTCTTGGCTGTTCTTGAGTGACGTGCACGGGTTTTATTCTTCACATCACTAAGTTGTCCCAACAGCTCGAATTTTTCCACCAATTTCTGTATTGCGGTCCGACAAGGTCCTTAACGACGACTCAAAAATGTTCGAGTTTTACGAACCGTCTCTGCCAAATTTTCACTATTTTTATAGTGAATTTTAATAATTTCAATGCGTTGTTGAAGCGTTTATCGTTCCATTTTTATTAATGGCGTAGTTTCTACTTGTCAAATGTCAAAAAATGACAGCTTCAAAAGTGACATCTACCGAAATAGCGGGCTATTCAAAATAACATTTCTTATTGAAAAACCCTATAGAAATAAAAAAAAATTAATTATATGAATATGAAGTGGAAATTTTAAGAAGCTTTGGTGAGAAACAAAATTTTAAGAGCTTATGCCTTTAATAATATCTTAAAATATAAGCCTGTTTTTTCAAAGGCTATTCTTCACAAATATAAACGATAATTTTTTCATTAATTGCGTAGTTATACAGACAAATAAGAACTGCAAACCGTTTTGCTATCTCCGTTATATCACTAGAAACCTTTCAAATCTTGTCTTTAGAATTTGAACCAGTCTATAGGCTGCGTATTCCGATTCCAGAAACCGAGCTGGGATGAACTGTTCGGTCAGGATTTCTTTCGTGTTCCCACTAACTTTGATCTCCTCCGTTTTTCGACGAATACTTTTTTGGCTGCCCACTATTCGTCCATTAATTGCACGTACACGCTCAACGTTCCTCATCCCCGGGCTATTTATAAATGCATACTTTGCTGCAATTTCCCTTGAATTGGCTACAATTTCTCTATCAGTCCTATTTCTTGCAAAAAGCGAATCATTTGTGCAGGATCCAGGTATTCGAATAATTCTTAGGCGGTATGTTATCAAACTCTTCCTTGGTTTGCAACATTGCTAGAACATTTTCCTGTGTTTCACCAGCTACTGTTCTAGTCATTTTTTAGGACAAAACCATGCCATCAATTTTGTCTATGATTCCTTTTTTTTCCCTTCCTGTAAATTTGTAAAATACATTAATCGGGGACTCTAACATAAAATTTTATTAACTCTCACATAAAACTTTACCTGTATATAAATTTTCATAGTGCCCTAGATGCTGTAGAAATTCGGAAGATGTGTATTCTTCTTCTTCTTCTTCGTAGCCCTACAGCCCCTTTCGGGCCTTCACTTAGAGACAGTTAGAGTATCTCATTTTCATAATCTAATGTATCGGCACTCCACAAGGTGATATGATCATTATCACTCTTTTGTCGTGTGCCCGGCCACCCAGCTGCAATACGTTCTGATTTTTTTTAAACCAGCACGTATCATAACTGAACAGGCTTATAGTCCGTCCGAAGAACCACTCGAACTAAATCTCGTTGACGCCAACGAAACTTGAACCAGAGAACTTCAGCTTACGGGCTTAGTGTATTCTTAACATCATATATTATAAAGTGCAATCGACATAACATCGGCAAGAAAACATTCAGCTAATATTAACTTTAATTGTTTGCATTAAAATTAAACTATTGTATAGAATTATGTTTGAAATTATTTTGAATTGGCTAAAAAAAATTTATATTGGATGCATTCCGATCTACCAAGTTTGTTTCTACCTTGCGAATATTAATTCACAGAATTCAAAATATTTGGGTTATTTGAAAAATGTAACAATTAACGATTCATTTCTGCATTCAATTAACAGGGGTACCGGTTAATTCGTGCGGTTTTCTAACAGAACTTGAACTTGATTTTTATTCCAGTGATTAACCTTTCCAAATATGTGTTGGCAAGCTACTGTCATATAGTTTCAAAATCAGTATATATCATTTAGCTGAAGCGTAAACAACAATACTTTTTTTACTCTGAAAATGTCGAATTTTGTGCCGAATAAAGTGTTTTTGTGGGGAGTACTTCTTCATTGAAGAAAAAGGCTGCCGAAAGTCATCGTATTTTGGTGGAAGTATATGCTGTGCATGCTCTAGCTGAGCGTACGTGCCAGAAGTGGTTTGCACGGTTTAAAAGTGGCAATTTTGACTTGGAGGACGATGAACGGCCCGGACAGCCAAAAAAGTATGAAGATCACGAATTGTTGACATTGCTCGACCAAGATCCATCCCAAACTTGCAAAATCACTTGGCGTCGCTCAACAAACCATTCCGATCGTCTGAAAGCGGGTTCGAACCCCGTTGTTGACAACGTGTGTACTGTTATGATACGTACTGGTTTTAAATCAGAACGTATCGCCACTGGGTGAACTGATCAACGCCCAAAGCGTGGTACTGACCAAATCGCCTTCTCGAGCGCTGATACATTTGATCAACATAATGAGATGCTCTAACTATCTCTAACCGAAGGTCCGAGAAGGGCCGTAGTGTTAAAGCAAAAAATATGTAAATCACTAATTCATATTTGTAATTGACACCACCTTCACAAAATATTTCTGTTCAGAGAAAAGTTCCTTTTAATTTGGTGTTGATATATTTTCCTCGAAATTTTCGAAGAAAAATAAGTCAACACATAATCAAACAGATTTTATCACTAATCAAACCTACGTTACGTCCACTCTCACAAGTGATTCCAAAATGGCTCTGGGCATGTTCAAATACAAAGTGCTAAGAGTGAAAAATTCTCTATGATAGGTTAAATGATATAAGTATGTATCATCAACGTTCATACATTTTAAAATTATGCAGATTTCATATGAGTAGCCGGGCCTGTAGAAAGGATGGAAGATCACTATGTACCCAGCTTCAGAGTGTAGAGCACGAAATAAGCGTCCAACAAAGAACTCGAAGAGATGATAGAGAACCCAATAGAAACCGACGATTAAAGGGATTGAAAGCTTTAAAAATAGCCACATAGAAAAGAAATATTACATAGAAGCCAAATATTCAGAAAGGTAATATATCTACGTATTATGTAAACCTAAATAAAAACGTTAAGTGTATCAAACACACCCGTCCCCATCGACGTAAGGCAGCCTGAAGTATAAATAAATTTCGTGTGTAGAGCCTCTGGGCTTGACGATCCTGTATACAATTGCCGGCAAAATGCGGATGCTGAAAGTGGCAGCCAAGATCATCTTAGAAATTAACCCGCTTATACGGTAGGGGCGCAGATTTTAAGAGCCTTAACCTTAATTTCTGAAAACCACGAACAGTTTACGAACGCATCATCGCTAAATACGCAAACATACCATATCAAATATGCTAAAAAACTATTCCAGCAGAAATCTGCACTCCCGCGAACATCACCACCACCAAACGTGAATATTAAAATATAAGATGCTGGAAATACTGATTCGTTTACCATACTCGGAGCCGATGGAGCTTGTAAATCAATGTATGAATGTGCATGATCTTATTAGAGATAAAACAAAGACAATTAAAACTACATACATTAAAACACGAGCAGCTCTGCATATAGACAACCTATTCCAGAGTTGAAATCGATAGATATACATACATAGTAACGCAGTTACAAGCAAAATTTCTTACCCGACAAATAAAAATGAAATTCAGAAGGGAAACAAACAGCAATCAAAGCACCCGCTGAAAAAGATCATGCAAGTAGCAGTGCAAGATAGCCAAACGCGTGTTAGGGTTGCTGAAAAAATAAAAATCCCTTTTGCCACCACCAGCCTTGTAGATATGATTAATTTACTATAAACAAATAGGTATGTACGCCACTGTAAATACATCTACTGCATTCTGCCTCGGACTCGCACGTGGTACCGCCAATGTACAGACACTTGAAATTGCCGAAGAGCTCATGACCAATGATAGAGCCGAACTGTTCACGGCAAGAGAGCTAACCAAAGCCCTCTTCAATAATTACCCGGAAACCGAGTTAGCGGAAGTAAAAAAACACTGTCTGCAATTTCGTCCATGTCCATCCGAAATTTAAGGCCTTCTTTGACGAAATCATTCGCACTATCGCGGTCAGTAGACCGCATAACTTTAAGGTATTTTTGGAGTTGGTAGGTATTTAATATCCTCGTTAACCCTCTACCTGCTCTAACTTAGAACCTACCTGCTTAACCCACCTTACGCCTACATAAAATCATTTCTTTCCACACACCTCTTAGACACTGAAATTGACTCAAGTGAGTTCAAACAAAATAGAGCAAGGCCCGACGGCTTTCCGAGAAAAAAGATTTGAAGTGAATTTAATATGATTTTGAGTAGGATTCTACTGGAATTAAAATGTTAAATGCTTTTTTGTTGTGTTTAAAAATCATTTAATACAAGATAATTCTCAATCGCAATATTCTAGTGGCGTACATCTTCTTCTTAGCACTACAGCCCCTCTCGGTCCTTCGCTTCCTGCAAATAGCGCCTCCAACTGCTCGGTCCATTGACTGCGTCTTCCAATTCCGAAAGCCGAGCAGCGATGAACTGTCTTCGTCGAACGAGTCAGACCAGCGTTTCCCCGGTTTCCCCACTGGCCTCCGGCCTTCAGTTCTCCCAACGAATACCTTTTTTGGTTCGTTGTTCGGCCATACGATTCATGTGTCCAGCCCATGTTTCGCACCCATAGCATTACACGGGTTTTATTACAAATTTGTATACTTGGAGCTTTGATTTCCCGTATATGCAGCTGATCTTCAAGGTCGTCAAAACTGAATAAAATATTTTATTTGCGAGCTGTATTCTTCAGCGTATTTCGTCTCTTTCATTACCCGTCCACGTTATTTTGGCGCCTAGAAACATAAATTCGCTTACATTTTCAATACTTTATTCTCCAAGTTTGATATTTTGTGTATTTGAGGTGTTTTTCCTCGACTGTGACAAAATGTTGATGTCGTCCGCATAGGCTACGACTTGGCTCGACTTATATAGTAATGTACCTCGTGTATCGACAGGTAGCTTCCTTATGACGTACTCCGGAGCCGAATTGAACAGCAATGGGGCCAGCCCATCTTCCTGTTTTAGTCCGATATTTATACCAAACGGATCGGTGAGTTGGTTATTGATGCGGACTGGGAAGCATGTTGGCGTCATTGTCATTTTGGTAAGACGGACTTATTTGGATGGGATGCCAAAGCAAAGCATTACTTAGTACAGTACGTTACGATCAATACTGTCGTATGCTTGCTTAAAGTCAACGAAAATACGTCTATGTTGAACTCCCAGCATTTTTCAAGTACCTGCTTGAGTGTGAACAATTGGTCTATTGTTGATCTACCTGCTCTAAAGCCACCTTGATACTCCCCAATAATACTGTTGGCGTATGATCCGATTTTATTTTCCAAGATTTTTGAAAATATTTTGTACGCAGTACAAAGTAGTGATACGCCTCTATAATTTTCGCTCTGTAACTTGTCACCTTTTTTGTGGATAGGGAATATAATAGATTGGCTCCACTCGTTCGGCATATGTTCTGGTTTGCCAAATGTGCTGGATGAATAATTTTATGAACGCTGCTGCCACCATATTTAGATGTTCATTAAAATCCGAAAAAATATGGGTGCCTTGGTCGATTTGAAATATATATGATCAAGATGTGTTATTGTTTTTATAATTCCATACAATTGAAATAGCGATAACTCACTTAGTTATGATTTGATTTCCATCAAATTTTGTAGGCATAAGGTTCTTATATCAACCTACATAAATGTAAAACCTTAAGAATTTTAAGGACACCGTTTCGATTTTTGGGGGAAAATGTAAAATTTAAAAATCATACCATTATTAACCGAGTTGAGTGAATTTTGATTTCTGAGGTATTTGTTGCCCTTGGACTCATAAAAACCTGCTTTCGTGATTTTTTTCGGATTTTCGGCTCAAAGATGTCCAACCGTGTCGGGAGCGGACACAAATATTCTTCGCCTGCTACTGATGATTCATTGCATCTTGATGCATATCTTATTATCAAGTTTCGTTTATATCTAATAAAAATTATCTTTTAAAGGCCTTATAACTTTCAAACGTCGCGTATTTGAAATTTGAGGGCTTACTTTTTTTTCATTCTTCGCTAGATACTCCTAGTCTTATTCAAATTAAAGAATTTTATGAAAATCAGTTGACATGGGTCACAGCTACAATAACACACTTTTGCACATTTTAAGCTTTCCTTACATACGTATGAAAAAACGGAACTCATAGAATCATTCATGTGTGTCGGTCCGTCTGTCACATCCAATTTTCTCCGAATCTATTGGACCGATTCAATTGATATTTGGTCCACATATAAATCTCTGTAACCCCAATGCAGATATGTAACATAAATAATTGATTGGGTCTCTTATTGAAATGGGAAGGGGGATTCAAAAAAATTTTACAAAGTGTACCGCGGCTTATTGTTATATTTATAAATTCAGAATTAATATTTTTAGTTATTTAAGAGAATACATGAAATTCCTATATGTCCGAAACTACTGACCATGAAATATTAAACGAAATACAGAATATTGTTCTTTACCTATGCATTACAGGAAAACATAAGAAATTAGTGACATTTTTATTTTTTGGTTATCAGTTATTGTATAAAAATTATGTACACTGTATATCGAGTCTGTTAAAAAGTGCGTATATAGATTTCATTCATTGAGTTTACATAGAACTTAAAGATTTATATTTATATATATATATATATATATATATATATATATATATATATATATATATATATATATATATATATATATATATATATATATTCAGTCTTCCACAAAAGTCAAGGTACAGTGATAAATATCATGAAAATTGTTTGATATTTTTATTTAAAAAACCTATAGTGATAAAATTTTTTTGGTATTACTTCAACTATAGTCATTACACTTTAAATTCATGTAAAACAAAAGGAAATTCTGTCGTATTAATACATAATTACATACAGTCTTCCACAAAAGTCAAGGTACAGAGAATCGGTAACTGAAAATTTTATTACTGAATCAATATTTTTATTTGAAAACCAAAAGTTATGAAATGGTAATAATACGAGTTCTGTTGAATTTAAGTTTTCATAAATTTAAAGGGATTCGGCAATAATGATCATTGAAGACAATAATTTTTTGTTGGCAATGTCTCTTTTCTACTGCACAAAAGTCTTGGTACAGTTGCAGAAAATGCCCTGTTATTTGTAAAAAGGGGAATCCCCCAAGTTCATATTATCAGAGTGAGTTAACAACCGTAGGCCGCTGTCTTTAATATCGCGTCCGTATTCGTGGTGTATCTTTTATTTAATAAAATTTTTAAAAAATGAGTCGAAAGGAGTTGAGTATTAAGAAGCGTGAAATAATTATTAATCTGCGTTCAAATCAGAGCAAATCATATTCTGAAATAGCTGAACTAGTGTTGCGAAGTCGGTCAACCATTCAAAAAGTCATAAATCGATTTAAGAAGGAAAATAGAGTGGAAAATGTGCTCCGAACAGGTCGTCCATCTAAACTAAGTGCAAAGGACAAGAGAAAAATTTCGCGAATGGTAAAACAAGATCCATTTCTAAAGCTGTAGAAAAATCTGCGATATTCTTGGAATTAATGATAAGAAGGAGGTTAGCGCAGAAACTGTGCGTAGAGCTGTCGTAGAAGCTGGATTTTCATCTCGTACGCCTAGAAGAAAACCTCTTGTAAGTTCCATAAACAAACAAAAAAGAATAACATTTGCAAAAGCATATATTGACAAACCAATAACGTTTTGGGATAATGTTTTATTTTCGGATGAGTCTAAATTTTGTATATTTGGTGTGAATGGGCATAAGAGGGTCTGGCGAAAAGTAGGAGAAGCATTTAATCCCAAGAACACTATTAAAACAGTAAAACATGGAGGCGGTGGTGTTATGGTTTGGGGTTGCATGGCTGCTGCTGGAGTTGGAAATCTGACATTCATCGAAAATACTATGGATCAGAACTCTTATTTAGAGATTCTACGAAACAACATGAAACAAAGTGCAGCCAAATTAGGTATGCGAAAAGATTTCTTGTTTCAACAGGACAATGACCCTAAGCACAATGCGCATAAAGTTCGAATGTGGCTATTGTACAATACTCGCATGCTTGCTATACCGCCTCAAAGCCCTGATTTGAACCCTATAGAGCATCTTTGGAATGAGCTTGAGACAAAAATCCGAAAAAGAGTGATATCAAGCAAGCCGCAGCTTAAGGATGCTATATTGGAGGAGTGGGCCAGAATCAGCAGCGAATTTACTAAAAAATTGGTATATTCTATGCCTAAAAGACTGAAGTCAGTAATTCAGATGAAAGGATATCCGACAAAATATTAAGAAAAGTATAATTCAAATAACTATGCAAGACTATAATTACAATTTGTATCATTTTTCTTTAGGTGTACCATGACTTTTGTGGACTTCATTCATTGACTTTCCAACACATCATATGTAATAATATATTAATACGACAGAATTTTCGTTTTGTTTTACATGAATTTAAAGTGTAATGATTATAGTTGAAGTAATACCAAAAAAATTTTATCACTATAGGTTTTTTAAATAAAAATATCAAACAATTTTCATGATATTTATCACTGTACCTTGACTTTTGTGGAAGACTGTATGATGTGTTGGAAAGTCAATGAATGAAGTCCACAAAAGTCATGGTACACCTAAAGAAAAATGATACAAATTGTAATTATAGTCTTGCATAGTTATTTGAATTATACTTTTCTTAATATTTTGTCGGATATCCTTTCATCTGAATTACTGACTTCAGTCTTTTAGGCATAGAATATACAAATTTTTTAGTAAATTCGCTGCTGATTCTGGCCCACTCCTCCAATTTAACATAATTAACCTGCACCTTGCTTGATATCACTCTTTTTCGGATTTTTGTCTCAAGCTCATTCCAAAGATGCTCTATAGGGTTCAAATCAGGGCTTTGAGGCGGTGTAGCAAGCATGCGAGTATTGTACAATAGCCATATTCGAACTTTATGCGCAGTGTGCTTAGGGTCATTGTCCTGTTGAAACAAGAAATCTTCTCGCATACCTAATTTGGCTGCATTTTTTTTCATGTTGTTTCGTAGAATCTCTAAATAAGAGTTCTGATCCATAGTGTTTTCGATGAATGTCAGATTTCCAACTCCAGCAGCAGCCATGCAACCCCAAACCATAACACCACCGCCTCCATGTTTTACTGTTTTAATAGTGTTCTTGGGATTAAATGCTTCTCCTACTTTTCGCCAGACTCTCTTATGCCCATTTACACTAAATATACAAAATTTAGACTCATCCGAAAGTAAAACATTATCCCAAAACGTTATTGGTTTGTCAATATATGCTTTTGCAAATGTTATTCTTTTTTGTTTGTTTATGGAACTTACAAGAGGTTTTCTTCTAGGCGTACGAGATGAAAATCCAGCTTCTACGACAGCTCTACGCACAGTTTCTACGCTAACCTCCTTCTTATCATTAATTCCAAGAACATCGCAGATTTTTCTACAGCTTAGAAATCGATCTTGTTTTACCATTTGCGAAATTTTTCTCTTGTCCTTTGCACTTAGCTTAGATGGACGACCTGTTCGGGGCACATTTTCCACTCTATTTTCCTTCTAAAATCGATTTATCACTTTTTGAATGGTTGACCGACTTCGCAACACTAGTTCAGCTATTTCAGGATATGATTTGCTCTGATTTGAATGCAGATTAATAATTATTTCACGCTCCTTAATACTCAACTCCTTTCGACTCATTTTTTAAAAATTTTATTAAATAAAATATACACCACGAATACGGACGCGATATTAAAGACAGCGGCCTACGGTTGTTAACTCACTCTGATAATATGAACTTGGGGGACTCCCCTTTTTACAAATAACAGGGCATTTTCTGCAACTGTACCAAGACTTTTGTGGAGTAGAAAAGAGACATTGCCAACAAAAAATTATTGTCTTCAATGATCATTATTGCCGAATCCCTTTAAATTTATGAAAACTTAAATTCAACAGAACTCGTATTATTACCATTTCATAACTTTTGGTTTTCAAATAAAAATATTGATTCAGTAATACAATTTTCAGTTAACGATTCTCTGTACCTTGACTTTTGTGGAAGACTATATATATATATATATATATATATATATATATATATATATATAGATGCATATATAATCTCACCACATAGAGGCTGACCTTAAACTATTTTTTTACTAAAGGTAGCCAATATTAGATTTAAATGAAAGGTCTTGATAAAACCTTTTCAAAACAGATCTTAAACTGACACATTTTTCTACGAGGGATGCAGGGGGAAGAGGAACGAACGAAAAATGTATGTCCTTCCTCACGATTGGATACATTTGTTCCTGTGATTATGGAAGTGAGACATGATAAGTTCAAGGACAACAAATATCTCAGAAGCCCAAATTCAATCATCATCACCTATGGCGCGACAGCCCAAGCCGGGCCTTGGCTTCCAGGATTTATTTTCTCCATTCATTACGGTTCTGCGACCTCGACCGCCAGTTGATCACTCCCAGCAAGGATCTGCTGTCAGCTCCAATTGTCTCTTCCCCTCGAGTTCTCGGTCTGCCCGCTGGACATCTACCTTGTACTCCACTTTTTAATGTTCTTTTGGGTGACCGGTTTTCTTCCATTCTTTCTACCTGGCCCGCCCAGTGTAGTTTGCGTAATTTTACGCAAGCATCAAATAGTTCATACAACTCATCGTTGTAACGTAGTCTCCACTCTGTTCCTTTTTTCACTCGTCGTATATATTTCGGAACACTTTGCGTTCAAATATCTCCACTGCCTTTTCGGGTTCGCTCATCAGCGTTCATGTTTCACTTTCATACGTCAGCACAGGTTTGACTAGTGATTTTTAAGTATGGAGCTTATTTACTTCTTCTTCTTTTTCTTCTTAGCACTACAGCCCCTCTCGAGCCTTCGCTTCCTGCAAATAGCGCCTTCAACTGATGAACTGTCTTCTTTGGCCGGTTCAGACTAGCGTTTTCTTGGCTTCGCCACTGGTCTACGCTTTTCAGTTCTCCCAATGAATACCTTTTTGGGTATCCGCTCTTCGTCTATACGACTCTTGTGTCCAGCCCATTGCAGCTTCCGCAGCCTTACAATCGTTGAGACCTCCGGTTCGTCAAAAGTTTCATACAGCTCATGGTTGTATCGAATTCGGCATTGGTCCCCGTCTAGCCTCGCTCCGATTATTCGCCTCAGGACCCGTCGCTCAAAGGCGTTCAATTTGGTTGCGGATGCTTGGGTTAGAGTCCATGTTTCACACCCATAGCGCAACACAGGTCTTATCACAGATTTGTATACTTAGAGTTTTGTTCTCCTGTGTATGCAGCTCGTCTTTAAGATCGACAAAACTGAATAAAATATTTTATTTGCGAGCTGTATTCTTCAGCGTATTTCGTCTCTTTCATTACCCGTCTTTATTATTTTGGCGCCTGGATACACAAATTCGCCACATTTTCAATACTGTATTCGCTAAGTTTGATATTTTGTGTATTTCAGTTTTTTTTCCTCGACTGCGTCATATGCTTTGTTTTATTTTCATTGATTTGTAGCCCTACTAGTTTTGCTTCGCTGTCGAGTTTCAGGAAGAGTTCTTTGGTAGTTGTTCATGACCGTGAAAAAATCTTGACGTCGCCCGCATAGGCTACTACTTGGCTCGACTTGACGTACTTCAGAGCCGAATTGAATAACAATGGGGCCAGCCTATCTCCCTGTTGTAGTCCGATATTTGTGTCAAAGGCATCGGTGAGTTGGTTATTGATGCGGACTTATGAGGTCTTCGAAATCATTGTCATTTTGGTAAGATTGACTAATTTGGCGAGGATGCCAAAGCAAAGCATTATTTGGTACAGTACGTTACGATCAATACTGTCGTATGCTTGCTTAAAGTCAACGAAAATACGTCTATGTTGAACTCCCAGCATTTTTCAAGTACCTGCTTGAGTGTGAACAATTGGTCTATTGTTGATCCACCTGCTCTACAGCCACCTTGATACTCCCCAATATTACTGTTGGCGAATGATCCGATTTTATTTTCTAAGATTTTTGAAAATATTGTGTACGCCGTACAAAGTAGTGATATGCCTCTATAATTTTCGCACTGTAACTTTTCACCTTTTTTGTGGATAGGAAATCGTTTGGCCTATGTTCTTGTTGCCAAATGTGCTGGATGAATAACTTTATGAACGCTGCTGCCACCATATTTCAAGTAAACTACTTATCCTTAAATTTTCATGAAAATCCGAAAAAAATATGGGTGCCTTGGTCGATTTGAAATATATATTAACTATCAAGATGTGTTATTGTTTTTGTAATTCCATACAATTGAAATGGCGATAACTCATAAGAGTCTGATATAAACATACATAAATGCAAAACCTTAAGAAGTTTGATTTTCGATTTCGATTTTTGGGGGAAAATGTAAAATTTGAAAATCATACTATTATTAACAGAGTTGAGTGAATTTTGATTTCTGAGGTATTTGTTGCCCTTGGACTCATAGAGACCTGCTTTCGTGATTTTTTTCGGATTTTCGGCTCAAAGGGGTCCAATCGTGTCGGGAGGGGGCACAAATATTCTTCGCCTGCGTACTGGTGATCACCAAAGTAGCAAAATCATTTAATCTTGTTGATGCAGATCTTATTACCAAATTTCGTTTGTATCTAATAAAAATTGTCTTTTAAAGGCCTTATAACTTTCAAACGTCGCTTATTTGAAATTTGAGGGCTTCCATTTTTAGGGTTTTGTACTAAAATACAAAACCCTATTGCAATCACGACCTGTGTCCGTCTGTCCGTCCGTCCGTCTGTATGTCACAGCACTTTTTCTCCGAAACTATAGAGGCTGCAGCCATGAAACTTTTGTGGAAAGGTCAGAAGTGGTGACTTCTTGAAAGTTTTGAGGTGGAAAAATTTTTCAAAGGAGTTTAAGGGGGGTTTCCCCATATAGGGAGTAGTGATGGGAGAATCGAGTTCAAAAGAATCGATGCATCGATTCTTTAACTAGAATCGATTAATCGATTCTCATACTTATGAATCGATTCGTTTATATCGTATGTATCTCTTTTTGTCTCGATTGCTTTGCGATTCTAAAAATGAATCGATCAAATTATAATCTTAATATCGGACGTTTGAAAATCGATTCTCTTTTAATCATGCATCCAAACATTCTTTTTAAAACAAAGCAGAATCGATTCTATATATTTCACAATGTTATAAAACTAAATTAGCATTCAAAATTTTTAATACTAAAATAAATTATTGTTAGTTGTAGGTATATGTAAATACTTACTAATGAGAAAATTTTCTACTACTTTGGGGTTTTAATTAAAATAATAATCAAACCAGCAAGAGTTTTAAAGCATAATAATTGTATTCCAATATATTGAAAAATTACTAACAACAAATAGTTCACGATTTCAAAACTTGTTCATATTGCTGTTTAAAAATACAATTTGATTTAAATGCTTCGATGAAAGTCGGTTGCGTTTTTCCTTAGTGAGCTGCCCAGTTTTTGAAAACACACGTTCTGCAGGTACAGATGTGCCTGGAATACATAAATATTTTTGCTGCATCTGATAAAGACTAGGGTAAGTATTCTTATGGGAAGCACAAAATGATAGTGGACACTTATTTGTGTCAGTCAGAGGAAGTTCTAGATATTGCCGAACTGTGATTGCTGCGTCAATTGTGACGTTAGACTTTTCTTTGGAGATCCTTGCTTTTTCATCAAAAAACGCCCGCAACTTGTTTCTGTTTTCAATTTTCTGTAAGTTTCCTTTAGGCATCTGGGTTTCTTGTTGGGATTCTTCTTGAGTGTGATTTTCAGCTTCATTACTTTTATTGCCGTTTGCAATTATGTCTAGCTCTTCAGTAACCCATTCTTCAGCTGCATTTGCATTATCGTCAACTCCGAAAGCAGCTTTCTGGAATCTGGGATCTAAAAACGTTGATTTTGCCACGACTCTGTTACATTCCCATTCACCTAGTCGACGAGAGATTGCCGCAAGTAGTTGACATTGAAGATCTTTTGCTGTTTGAGAAGTTTGACATTGGTTTGTTATTTCATTTTGAAAACCACGAATTAAAGGGATTATCATTGATAATGTTGGATAGTTCTCACCAGAGATTTCTGTGGTCATCGTTTCGATTGGTTTTAGCATATATGAACATTCAGATATTATCAACCACTCGTTTGCGTCCAAAAATTCCGGAGCATTTGGCAAGCTAGATATCGCTGCTGACATGGGAATTTTTATCTCTATTAGCCTCTCCATCATAATAAGTGTGGAGTTCCACATTGTTATTACCTCCTGCTTGACTTTTAAATAGGCAACCCCATTTGTTTCTGCATTTCCCTCAGTTTTTCAGCCGCGACATTACTTGATTTGAAATGGCTTACAATTTGTTTGCACTTTTTTAGTAACGCGATTAAAGCTGAATTCTCTTTCAACGCATCCATAACACACAAATTAAGCGTTTGTGCCACATAGGGAACATGATATAGCTTCATATGGTTGTTTACAGCTGCTTTGATGTTAGCCCCATTTTCTGTAACTACAGCTTTAACTGTATGCTCTATATCCCACTTGTGAAAAACACTTCGAAGAGCAAAAGCGATATTTTGAGCAGTGTGGCTGCAAGATAACTCTTCTGTGTCTAGGGTGGTGCTTAATAATGTCTCATCTTTTATATAATGAGCTGTGACAGTTAAATAAGATTTATTACTTTCTGACGACCACATATCTGTAGTTACAGCTACATACTGGATGTCACTCAACGATTGTTTAATTTTTAAAACAACGCTTTCGAACGCACTAGGAAGAATTTTTTCAGCCAAGGTCTTTCTGCTGGGTATTGTGTAAAGTGGTTGAAGCTTCTTAACAAACTTGACAAAGCCTTGGTTTTCAACAATTGAAAGAGGTTGAAAATCACTTACAACCAATTCTAACAAACAGAGATCGAGTTGACGTTTTTCATTCTCAGAAATATCACTTCTGGTTATGTGCAGTTTTAATTGCCAATACCGAGGCTTTTTGGCTTTAGGTGAAGCTCCCAATGAAGAGTTTTCATTGGGTTGCAATTCATTAGAAGAACTCGGTAAAGATATTTCTATAGCACTGACCGTAGTGGATGAGCGATCGCTAACTTCAATATCATGAGGAATATTGTCTAAAGCCATGAGAGCTGTAGGATGTTTCCTTTTCAAATGAAGCATCAAATTTGTTGTATTTCCGCAAAGTTTTAACTTACTCTTACATATTTTACAAAAAATTGTCTTATCAACCCTGTCATAGTGTTCCCAAACGACCGATCTCTTTGAAGACATTGATGACAGAAACTGTTTTAAAGTCTAAATACACTATAAAACGAATGGAACAAAATGAAAAACATTTGCACTACTTGATTTTGTGAATTATTTGTATTTATCGTAAATGATTCCGGATGAAATCGATTGCGATAAATACAAATAATTTTCAATTAAGTTTTTTCGACAAGATTAAGTCCATCCGTTACACTTATTGACGCCAACTAATGTAGACCTCACTGATTCACAAAAAAAAAATAAACACAAATTCCACAATAGAACAACTTGAATCCACACACGATTATATTAAACCACAAATGAAATGAAATGAAAGACAGCAAAAGCTGTATCATATGAATCGGCAGAAACATGCACCAACTTGCGTCGAATTGTTTATTCGAATTCTGGCGATAGAATACGATGAAGGTAAATCGATTCATGTAATCGATTCATTAATCGATTCTTGACATAATCGAATCGAATCGATTCTTTTTTTTGCTCGATTTTCCCATCACTAATAGGGAGGTGACCCCTCAAAAAAAAATTTCACCATTGGTAGTCGAGTAGGGTGTCATTGGAAAGGTCTCAATGAGATCTTTTCAAAACAAGTCTTAAAATTGCCTTATGAGTACCGAGGGGGGCAGGGGAAGGGGAAATGTACGAAATTTTCGCGTACCCCCCCCCCCCCCTCACGATTGAACACCTTCCATCCGAAAAATCTGAAAACAATCATGAATGTAGGCTTTAAGGAGTACAACAGCAACAAATACATGAGAAGTCGAAATTCACTCAACTTTGTTAGTAATAGTATGATTTATCGATTTTACGTTTTCTTGAATAAAATCTAAACGGTGCCCTTAAATTCAATAATATATTAGCAAACAGATGACTATTTATAAGATTGATCTTTTCTGAAAGTTTCATAAAGATCGAATAGTATTTAACGAAGTTTTAGCGATTTGAATTTTCCTGTATTACTATGGAACAATATGCCCTGTATTACTATGGAAACATATGGCTATGGAGCCATATGCGCTTTTTACCGACCTAGACACTACAGCTTTGCTAGGATTTGCATGAAAATTTCAGGAATGATAGGTATCATGAAGATGAGTACATACAATTGAAACAAGTCGAAGAGGCAGGAGAGCGCGCCTACCAAAAGAGCTTTGTAACCATTCTAATATTCGAAACAACAGGCCATGAATCGATGCTTACAGTACAGAGGAGTGGCCTTTAAAAAAAAAATTTCATGAAAAGTAGCCGATATGAGTATCAACTGAAAGTTCTCTATGAGAGCTTTTCAAAACAGTTCTTAAACTGACAGTTTTTGCTTCAGTGGGGCACAGGAGGGGAAATACATGAAAAATGTGTTTCCTCCCTCGCGAATGGGACACCCGTGATCTAAAAAATCTGAAAAAAATATCAAGGGAGATATTTATGGGTATAACTATAACAAATACCTCAGAAGTCAAAATTCTTTCAACTTTGCTAATAATAGTATGATCCTTGAACAAGACATGTTTCTTGATTTTATTCGTTGCTGGTTACTGCATTTTGTATGTTGAGTACAAAACCCTTCTGACATGAGCATAGGTCTGTCTACCCAACTTGTTTTTACATTCTTTGCTAGATACTCCAAATTAAAGAATTTTATGAAAATCAGTTGACATGGGTCACAACTACAATAATACACTTTTCCACATTTTAAGCTTTCCTTACATACGTATGAAAAAACGGAACCCATAGAATCACTCATGTGTGTCTGTCAGTCGGTCACATCCAGTTTTCTCCGAATCTATTGGACCGATTAAATTGAAATTTGGTCCACATATGAATCTCTGTAACCCCAATGCGGATATGTAACATAAATAATTGAATTTTGAAAATAACAGTCTCTTTTTGAAATGAGAAGGGGGATTCAAAAAAATTGTACAAAGTGTACCGCGGCTTGTTATTATATTTATAAATTCAGAATTAATATTTTTAGTTATTTAAGAGAATGCATGAAATTCCATTATGTCCGAAACTACCCTAACCCTAAAATATTAAACGAAATACAGAATATAGTTCCTTACCTATGCATTACAGGAAAATATATAAGAAAATAGTGACATTGCTATTTTTTGGTTATCAGTTATTGTAGAAAAATTATATACACTGTATATCGAGTCTGAAAAAGTGAGCGCTTTATAGACGTACACAGTAGAGCGATGCCTCTATAATTTTCACACCTTAACTTGTCGCCCTTTTTGCATGTAGGACATATTATACTTTTTCACCAGTCCTCTGATAACTACTCCTTTGAATATATCAGCATATAAGTCGATGGAGAAGGTTACTTACATAGAAATGTTCCCCCTTTAGCAGTTTGTAGGTATTCCATCTAGTAGCTGCTCAAATATCCCCTCCATGTACTCGCTCTTATCTTAGATTCTGGAAGGTAGACTTTATATTATACTATTTTTTTAGAGGTATAGAACTTTAATCTGGCAACACTTTTGAATGCTACGAATAGTGTGACAGCTGTTATGCATTTTGTGGTTAGTTTAGTTTGCCATTTTACCGCCACGAATATGTTTTATGGGCCGGTGGTATATATTTCCGGTGTATTTCGTTAGTATCATTTGATCTCATATTTGAATGTTGGAATTTAACGGGTGTTTTTTAGAGGTATAGAACTTTAAGTTGGTAGACACTTTTTAATGCTACGTATGGTGTGACAGCTGTCATGCGTTTTATAGTTCGTTTGGTTTGCACTTTTATCATGAATAGGATTGAATGGAAGACAACATTCGCCGCGTTATTGGCGAGATAAGGCCCCAATTATTGGTTAGAGTAGTCGAAAATTGGACTTCTCGTTTGGACTGCCTCCGCGCCAGCCATGGGGCTCACATGCCCGATTTCATATTCAAATAAAAATGGCAGAGAACTATTTTTCCAATAAAACCAACTTCCTGGCAATCAAAACAATTATTTCATTTCAAAGTTCAATACCTCTAAAAAAACACCCTCTTTATACTCTATAGACCTAAAAGCTCTTCATGTATTGAAGGAATTACAGATCAACAATATAAATTAATTAAGGAGAACCATCCACATAATCAAAGATCGGTAGGGTTCTTTTCTTAATAACAGCTAAAAGTGTTATTTTGTTGAAGTAATGAAAGGTTTTCGCCACCGGAAAGCAGATGAGAAATGCCCTGGCATTCTTCTCCGCCGTCTGCTAGCACTAGAGCCAAACCTCAGTCTAGCTATTCAGGCCAATCATGCAATACCAAATAGGGAGAAGAGGAAGGAGGCATGTTACACTGAAAAACAAAGAGGCAGTAACACGGGCTTCCGCTCGACTGTTAAAACAGAAGAAAACATGTATCGCTCATAGACCCGAATCTCCGCAGGTTTTGGTAGATCCTGATGAAAAGCAAGAATTACGAACAGCATACTAACAACCTCCTTTAGAAAACTGATTTTGTCAATTCCCCCAATAAGCCGGAATAGTTTTAACGATCATTAAGGGGAGTCTTCTTTCTTGTTCGTAGTGATAATTGAAATCCGAAGTTGACTTCAACGGAGATTTATGGCAGGCCTGCCATTTAACCTACATAACTACTTGAATAATAATTAATGTTCCATTACCTTCGTTAAAACCAGAACTTTGTTAAATACCTGAAAGTATTTCATCATACATTCCAATGAAAAAATACAAAAAATATATATTAAAAATATATTTCTTCCAATTTCTGGTACATATTTACAAATCAAATGCAGATTCTTTTATATTTATACAAAAGTAGCTTAAATTTACATTAAATAGTAGTATTTTATATATTTAATATATAACCGCTACAAAACTTCAATCATATAAATCGATTTATTTGAAAATATAAGTCCCTCAGTCATGAGAAACTATATCGAAATGATACCATGAGAATCAATGCCAAAAGAATGTGAATTATTTAGTCACGCACAATGATGTACAAAGAAAAACGTTGTCATGGTCGAAAAATGAGAATTTTTTCATTTTTTCTTTTTATTCACGTTTATTATTAGCACTCATTGAGCGTAGACTATTTTTTTTTTTCTTATTATTTATTCAATTTCATCTTATATGTTTAAATGATAAATTCCCATGCTTACGATAAAATCAAACAGGCAAATGTGTTTCCCAAATAAATCGAACATACATCACAGCACACATTTTTAAAGGCTTAATATTTAAAATTTAACAATCATGAAGTCTTTTTAATTGCAATACAATTCATTGCATGTGCCCCATGAAAAAATTGATACAAAATATTCACATGCACAACAATTTGTATGCAGTAGTGGTAGTATGGTAAAGATGTAAACCCGTTATTATTATATAATAATATTTCTCATTTCTTATCGAAATTCAATTGCATATATGCACGAAGATGTAGACTGAACCAAATGTAAACTCATAAAACTAAGTTTATGTTTCGTCAACAGGCATAGAACTAATGAACTATAAATGGGTTTTAAAACTAACAGCATATGTTTTTCTTTTAAACTTTTGAATGAATGTCACTGAATGTTTCTTTTCTTATCGACAAATGTAGTTATTTCGATGTAGACCAGGATTTTTGTCTGCTATTCATAACGAGTAGCATGCCAGCATTCATTCCAACACTACCCCATTTTACACATTCTGACATCTGAAACGTTTACCAAATTTAAATCAATTCATATTTGATTTAGTTTTGTTATTCAATGATAAAAATAAGAATATTTATTTAATTAAAGAAAAGGCTTTAGTCTGGTTGATGGCGAAGATCCACTCGTCTTCTTTTCAATGTCGAATTTTCTCGCGCAAGACTGCCTCAAATTTACTGGAAATCGTTAAGCAAATACGAATGGATTTTCATCTAATGTACGCTTCCCCTGTCGAACTACGTAAAAGCGAGCCTGATGTATGTAGAACATTAGTATGCAAATTGTTTTGTTGTTAGCAAAAATGTAGGAAACAAAATAATGAATAAAGCCGGTTAGACCAATTCGTAAATAAATTCCATGCAAATAAAAGCGTTATAAATTGATGAGACTTTTTGGATAAGTTGATGAAAAAAAAATGCTCTATCTAATATTCTGAAAAAACGTGGAATGTTATCATCGAAGACAATTTAATTCCTGCGTAATTCCATTTTGGACGAGCGTTTCGACTTAAGCAATAATATATTTCTTTACAGGTAGCACTGTTTTTGATAGTTTTAATATATTAATGCAAACTTGAGATCGAAAAGATTAAAATTAGTGAACGGATAGCTATAATGTGTCAAGTAGGATTTTGTTGTTAAGCGCTTAAAACTGCAATGGCGACTTTAAAAAACCGATCAAATTTTAATTGATAGAATTTATTCACAGCAATTTACTATGTGTATATTTTTGCAGACTGAATGCAATATTCTATGATGAATGCTTTTGGTAAAAATTAATTATAAAAGCCATACCCAATGAACGGAAAGTGTTTAGCGTAAAATTAATAGCATTTCATTGATTATGATCAGAGCACTAAAAACGTAGTCATCGGTCTCTTTGTAAACGGTTATCAAATCGACACGATAAATCGTTGAAGCCCATCCCCTGTATCGTTATTTACGATCTTTATTTATGTATATCTCATGACGCCTAAACAATTATATTGGAAATTGCAGCTTTATTTGTATCTTATCTTTGTTAATTTGTTTAATGTATGTTTTTTTCCTATTACGATCAATATCGATAATTAAGTTGTCTCTAAACTTCGCACGAGGTTGATTTTGAAAAGCATTTACGTTATATTCACGTGATAGGTGAAAAGACTTTTTACCTGACGTCTTCGAATGTCTTGCTGTCGATGACCGTATCGGCACCAATAAGCAAAGTGCTGTGAATTATGCCATAAACTTTGATTAGCTTTTCTTGCGAAGGATATCTGAAAGAAGAATCAATATTATCAATCAGAATTCTGTTATTCATTAGTTGATTTGATTTTCATTATTTTTTGTCTTCTACAAAAACTGTCCTCCTTCGATCAGCTGAATTTATGTATGAGTATAATCAATTAAAGGGGACTTAAAAATCCCCTATGTAAGTAAGTAAGCGTATCATGCATCCCTGACTGAGTACTAGAGGACTTACCTGATCTCTTATATCCTTCTCGCAATGGGGCTGCTTATCCTTATCAGCAAAATTATTGATTCGAACGCACCAACCTCTTTTCCAAATTTCCTCCATGGATATTTTGAATACCCGGAAACCATTGCCACGTAGCTTTACTGAATAAATATCAATAGTGTCGGGCTGCGGTTTCTTATCTGGAAAATATAAAGTAGCGATGTTTTAAAATATTTCGTTTAGTTTGAAATGGAATGGAGACGATGAGCAATGATAATATTCCTCTCCTTAAAAAAATCCGAAGGCGTACCATATCTACCCAAGCTAGAAGTGAAATTTCGTTTGAAGCGACAGAAAATCAGCGAAATATAAAAACAATCTGATAAAGAACCCTCTATCATGTTGAATCAGTTTTTATCATTAAATATTTCTTTTCAACATTCAAGCACCTAATTAAAAAAGTTGAAAAGATAATTAGAACCAAGTTCAATTCAAAATAAGAATTTTTTGAGGTGTTCTTGAGAAAATATGTTAGATCAGGTGTAAACGAATCATATAGATTACAACATGAACTTTTTTAGATGTAGGTTAAAAACGATTGTTTAGGTTTATTCTCATAACTAATCTAATATTTTATAGCATAATATTAGTTAAGCTAAAAGTTTGCCAAAACAAATTAATTAAAAGAGATATCGCTATCAAACCGATTGTAATGTGTATCAATAGTAAACACCATTGCAAATAAAGCTTATATTGTATAACCAATAAGTACAATTAACTTAGAAAATCTATTCTAAAAGTCGTATATACTCATATATCGTGTTTATCAGAGTAAAGTTTATCTTGATTTACGTGTAATTGCTAATTTTCTTACGTACAGCAGTTACCTTAACTTAAATTGGAAAATATTATTATTATTTGAATTCATGCTTACGTGATTTGCCTTTCATTACTTGGTCAAATTAATGCTTGCTTAACGATTAGTCACTCTACAGTAAAGATTTTTTCAAGGACTATAGTACCACAGAAGAGAAACAGATAAAGACGTCTATTGATATTGGAGTTATATTGAAATTCTTGCCACAAATACTTTAAATTTACGGTTATTGCTTTTTTATGATGCTTGTTTAAAGGGAGTGAAATTAATATATTTTCAGTATTTCTAAATAACTTATCGAGATTAAAAAAATTGTTTATCATTGACCGATCCACTGAATTCAAAAAATGAACTTTGAAGATGATATATGTTAGAGTAATGTATGTTAATAAATGATGATAACGTCAAACTAAAAAGTGGTTATTAGATGCAACTCTTGTGTTAGTAATTTGACTCAGTTCCTCTTTAACATTTCAATCATCCATCTATTGAACTCCTAGCCCGGTCAATCCTTGAGTATGCCTCCCAAGTATGGTCTCCTCACTATACCAATCGATCGGATGCTGTTGAAACTGTACAGCGTAAATTCATACGTTCTCTATTCTACAAATATAACCTCCCTTACAGCTCCTACGATGAGCGCTTACAGATCCTCAACATTCCATCACTCAAAAAAAGGAGGAAATTTTTAGACCTCTGTTGCTTATTTAAAGTATATCACAGTATTCTTTCATCCAACCTTCGGGAAAGGCTTTATGTACGTCCCACCTCAAGAACGCGTTCAACTGACATATTCATTGTGCCCTTTGTTCGTACCGATATTTATTTTTATTCATTTTTAGTGCGCATATTACGTCGTTACAATGAGCTCCAGCTGGGTCCCCTGCCACCACATTCCTTAAACGCTTTTAAAAGCATATTATATAATATTCTCCTTAGCTTCCAATAGTTTAATAGTATTTTATATACTTGTTTTATTCTTATTTCAAATTGCTCACTTTGATTTTGGCCGATGTATTATATTATATTTCATTACCTATTTTGTAATTGGATTCATGGATCTGTAAAATAGCGTAAATAAATAAAACAAAATATAGCACAGCAAAGTCAGACTCCCTTAGCGTAGGAATACAGCGCAATCGTCTTGTTTTGATACATGAAAATTCAAGTGGCTATAAATCCACTGAATACGGAAAACTTACAGGCTAGGACAATCTTGTTATGATATAAAATTTCATTGAATTTAACGGTATTTGTATTCATCTACTTCTCCTGCCTACCCCGTTATCGATATTGCAATTTTAACAACTGATATTGAAAGATCTCATAGAGCCTTTCATTTGATACGCTTCTCCACTTTCTTCGGCGGACATTCTTTTTAAGGGATTACATCCTTATATGGGGAGATCCTCTTTAAATTCTTTTGAAATATTTTTTTCGCCTAATAAACTTCCATTAGCCAATCACTTCTGGACTCTTCACTAGATTTAATGACTCTAGCTTCTCTATTTCCTGAGAAAACTTGCTGTGACGCACCGACGAACGGACAGACAGGACCGAGTTTTAATAGGTTATTGTAATTTTTTTTTTCACAAATCCTTAAAAAATGGAAAATGTGTAGTTTTTCTTAAGTGATATACATGTATTGGAAACCCCGCTATTGTCCTAAAGGTCTCGAACAGTAATTCTTCAGTAATGTTTAGATGTATAAAGCCTACAATTTTATGCCCTAATGATTTCTCTGACTATCTAAAAGTGATTAGGAAAAAAAACTTCAGTACTTAATATTCAGAATATCTACAGGTATACTCGCCCATGCCCCTGGAACTTATATCAATTAGCAGCTCTGGGAAGTGATCTCTTATTGTATTTTTATCAATATGTTGTCTTTATGTTTCCTTCCAATAAAATCAAATAAAATTTAATTCTATGCAAAACTACCGTAAAATAAAAGCCATAAAGTGGCAATTCTTACTACCACATATATGTAGGCCGACTTTCACCCCAAGTTGATAATGCAGTATAGTACCGCATGGATACGGGCTGACATTTAATCCAAATTCGTATTGCGGAATCATCGACAAAAATTGCGTATTTTGAACGGATTCGAAAAGCATTTCTGGGTTGGTATTCAGGCGGTCCGCAGAGAACATAATAGAGCTCGTTATGATGTAAAAATTATTTCATTTCTTATGCCTGTTCAATTTTAAATGCCGTCAAAAGTTCAATTAATATTACCCAAAGCTCTGCTGTCAGTGCGAGGAAATATATGGTGCTGTTTAGACTCGTATGTTTTATTAAGCCGCTTTAAAAATGTAGGTGTATAGTGGGCAGTGCAAGGTGAATTTTAAGCAGAGAAGGTGTGTATTTAGTCATTTTTAATTTGAAATATGATGTATATTATGGCACACGAGTGTTTTAAATTGTAGGAGAGCTTTGCATTTCGAGGGCTTTGGCTGTTGTTAGCTGAAAGCTTCGTGGAGCTCCTTCAATGTAGACGGACTACTATAAATGCAGATAATAATTTTAGAACTTTTATTTTACATTATTTTTGTTTCTATGGCAAGCGTTTGACCGTTTTAAATTGCTTCCCGCTCAAGTTCCAGTTTGTTCGTGTTTATATTATATCCACTAAATAAATTTAACATTGATAATATTCAATGAGTTCACACACTTTCACTATTGGTGTTTCACGTAGTTCTTCTTTACTCAATACAAAAAGACTGCATCCTATATTTCAATACTCCATTAATTCCATGTTTGTTTTTAAAAGCTTTTCTTGAGCAGTTGAAGCACAGAACGTTAATTTATGAATCGCAGGAAAAAAACCCGCAATTTTTCGCTCTGCCTGTTACCACTTCTGCGAACAAAGCATTTCTGCTATGTCTCTTATGTCGGGAGCTTAGACGTTATCCGTTTAGGTCCATTGAGTCCGGCTCATCCCAAACTTGCGCCTTCTCTGAGGATAGTAAAGATTCACATCGATTTAGTCGGTTAGATGATGCTGCAGCTCACTTGAGTTTCGAACTCACTCGCACTGCCATATTAACATTTAAAAGACCGGGAACGAAGATTAGCATTCTTACCGAACTAACGATACCGAAATTAGAGTTTTCGACCGGCAACGCAAACTGGTGTCATATACGGAATAATTACATACATATCACTACATAATAGTTTCATATAAAAAATAATTCCCTAATTACTCCTACAGAATTATTTCGATATATTACAACAATTGTCTGGTCCACAACGTTAGTTTGGGTTAGGTAGTGTCCGGTCTTTGAAATGTTAACTGTTAATAAGTATCAAAAATATTCCCCGTGAAGTACAGATTAGAGCGCTTGGCGCGTGAGCCGAGGGTCCATGGTTCGGATCCTGTTGGTGACAACCAGATTTTTTTTCGAGTGCCCACTCAGTTATCATACGTACTGGTTTAATTCATAACGTGTCACAGCTGATTGGATACACGGCTAAGCGTCGTGCTGATCATATCACCTTCTCGGCTGCTAATAAGATCGAGATAATGAGATCCTCTATTTATCTCTAACCGAAGGCCCGAAAGGGGCTATAGCGATACAACATAAATATATAGACCCTAATCGCTTTCTTTTGTATATCAGCTTCATGCACTGAATCCACTTCAGTTGTAATGATTTTGTTTGCAGTCTTCCAATGAGCCAAACTACAATTCGAATTAAACGGTTTACGTAGTTTACAGCGTTTGTGGTGTCTCATCACGTGTTTTGAGGTATTCCGAACGATAAACAAATTGCCGAAATTATTCTAGACTCCTTGCATCGTTGAATTAATAAACACACAGGCCCGTTTTCAACCGAATGCTCTAGTCCAAACTTTAGGGCTGAAATAAATTTGAGATCCGATTGCGTTTAGGTCTGTTTTAAATTATAATTTGACCTCTTTAACCGGCATGCGTGATTGCTTCCATTTTTTTCATACCTAAATTACTTAATTACGACCATCTGATGAATTTTGAGTAAGATTTGTGAATCATAAATACCGTTAAGTATCGTACTAGACAATAACGTATAAGAAGCGAATGTCTCATTGTGATGGGCTTCAAATTGTTGGATGCATCCTTTATTCTGCTTATGGAATTATAGACCGAAACGAAGTCATCAAAGTTTTTTTAGTTTTAGGTTTCGTTCCGATCGTCAACAACCCAATTGGTTTATACATCTTAGGATTGTCACCAGTCGGGTGAATTTTATCGTTGCTACCAAATTTAGCTGCACTCTGGATTTTTTTTTTCGTAGTCGATAGTACAATCCAAATGAGTGCTCTCAATATTGCCAAAGCTGTCCTCGTTTGCGCTGTGGCTCTGAATCATCAAAAATTATGCATACGACTTATTCGATCTATTAGCTAAGCTGTTCTATTTTAGTTTTCTGTGAGCACATTCGACGCCTGATGATGAATTTATTGTAATTATTATTTTTTTTTTGTTTTTTTTTTATATTATAATTACGTTACGTTTATACTTTTTATTATTATATTTTTTAAATTCTGGTAACAAATTTTGTTAAAGGAAAAAACGACATCCAGCAACCACGCTTGTTTGCCCTCCACGTATACTTTGTTGGCCAATATACCCTTTGATGTCGATTTCAGTTCCGTAGTGTACCTGCACATGTAGTAATTCAGATGACCCAATCATCAATACCAATAAGTAACTCTATCGATTTCTAGCATTTATAGAATGTATACAGAAGTTTTATTTCTTATTATGCAGGTGTGAGCCAGAAGGTTGTAACTCGTTACAATCAAATTACATCCCTCGTTGTTGGAAATAACCGTATTGTTCTACTGCATCAACTTCGAAATAACTAGCATGGTTATTAATGTTTTAGTCAATTATTTTGCTTATTTGATATCGGCAGACCAATTCTCTCTCTTTTATCAATGTTTATTTAATCGTTTTTCAGTAGTAAACGCGATTTTAAAATCTTCCCAGTATCCATATTTAAGCTGAAATTGTTTGACGTTTTCATGAACTGCCCTTTGTTCCGACACTGCAGGCACAACATATCATTCACTCTCATTTTTGTTAGTCAAAAGCAAGGCACGAAACCCGTTTTCTTTCTCGTCTTTCCATTTGGTCTTTGTTTTACCGTAATAATACTTCTCTTTCGCCTTGCAGGTAGCACTTTTTGCTTTTGCCATCACAATTATAGCAGTTTAAAATCGTCGATTGATTTTTCTTACCTCGGTCGAATCCTATCGGTGCTAAATAACTATCTCATAAAATGGGTAAGTGTTTAATATGAATCCGAAAGACCTACAGAACTTTTAATCTAACAGGATTCTGGCTCCGGATGGTTTCGCGTAGTTCAATTGCGTAATCCTCTAGCGAGCGGACATTTTTGGTAACGCTTTTTGCGGGTAGAAAGGCTCATGACATTCTATATATTTTTACAACACCTCATGCGATTCTTATAATAGTGAATCCCCCTTAAAATCTTATTTTATAATCGTAATGATATCGTGAAGATGATATGGTCAAAACCACGCTTGAAAGTGTGATTATTACCCTATCTTTTATCAGATCCCATCATTATTGGAAGGGCTTATACTGCGTTCGAACAAATCTCGATGCCCCGCCAGGAATTGAACCAGTGATATTTGGCTTAAATGGCTAGCATTCTATCCATTCCGACTCTTAATACTTTCATAAAGTAGCAATTCGCAACTATTCTGTGGGATATTATAAAGCGGAAAACCTGCACAAAATACGAGACTTGAGGAATTAAACCCGATTTTACATGTGTATCTGACATTCCACAATTAAAAACTGAATCATATTTTTTGTAGGTTTTCCAAACGAATATGTTCAGCGCTTGCCTTATATGATGAAAAAAATTCACTTTCCAAATAATAATTCTATTCTAGGTTGAGAAAAACTGGGAGTTCTGGGGTACTTGAGAAATGCTATAGACGTACACCAAATTTTCGTTGACTTTAAGCAAGCATACGACAGTATTGATAATAACGTACTGTACCAATTAATGCTTTGCTTTTGTTTCCCAGCCTAATTAGTCCGTCTTACCAAAATGACAATGACATCGACAACCTCCCAAGGCCGTATCAATAATCAACTCACCGACACCTTTGACACAAATATCGGACTAAACCAGGGAGATGGGTTTGCCCCATTGCTATTCAATTTAGCTCTAGAATATGTCATAAGAAAGCTACCTGTCGATACAAGAGGTACGTTAGTATACAAGTCAACCCAAGTGGTAGCCTATGTGGACGACATCAACATTTTGTCACGGTCATTAACAACTGCTAAAGAACTCTTCCTGAAACTCGACAGCGAAACAAAAGTAGTAGGGCTTCAAATCAATGAGAATAAAACAAAGCTCATGATGCAGTCCAGGAAAAATACCTCAAATATCGAAAATAGCACACTTGGCGCAAATACAGTATCGAAAATGTAGGCGAATTTGTGTATTTAGACGCCAAAATAACGAAAACCGGCAATGAAAGAGACGAAACACGCCGAAGAATACAGCTGCAAATAAAATATTTTATTCAGCTGCAAATAAAATATTTGATTCAGTTTTGACGATCTTGAAGACCAGCTGCATACAGAGGAAAACAAAGCTCCAAGTACACAAATCTGTGATAAGACCTGTGTTATGCTATGGGTGCGAAACATGGACCCTAACCAAAGCATCCGCAAACATATTGAACGCCTTTGAGCGTCGGGTCCTGAGGCAGATAAACGGGGCGAAGCTAGACAGGGACCAATGGCGAATTCGATACAACCATGAGCTATGTGAAATGTTTGACAAGCCGGAGGTCTCAAAGATTGTAAGACTGTGGAAGCTGTAATGCGCTGGCCACATGAATCGTATGGACGAACAACGGATACCCAAAAAGGTATTCGTTGAAAGAACTGGAAAGCGGAGACCAGTGGGAAAACCGAAGAAACGCTGGACTGACCTGGTCGAACGAAGACACTTGATCGCTGCTCGGATTTCGAAATTGGAGGACGCGGTGAATGGACCGAGCAGTTGGAGGCGCTATTTGCAGGAAGCGAAAGCCCGCTATGAAGAAGAAGAAGGTAGGGAAATATTTGGTAATGAGACGTGGTACTATAATATGCATTTTCTACAAAATGTCAAATTTTTAAGAGATTTTAAAAGTAACCCACGAATGGATGCAACTCCGAATACATTTTTTGGCGCTTTCTAACGAAACAAGCTATTTAATCAGACCAGCAATCATTTTATCAATATTAAGAAGAAAGTGCGAGAAATGAATATACTCTCATAGCGTAAAGTTAAGTAGAAAAGTATAATAAATAGAACTTTGAATAATTTATGTGAAACTTGTGAAAAGTAACTCTATATCAGTATAGAATGAATAAGGAGTTAATTTCTCATAACAATTTTAGGTCGTAAGCAAATTGAATAGCAATCGATTGCATCAGTCAACATCAAACCGTGGCGTTAAGGTTTGTAAAAAAAAGTCGCATTTTGCGAACTAACAGTACCCTCAAAGTATTATCACGGTTTAACGTTTGATTATTCCCTAACTTTTCATCAGAAGCCATCTCAGAGTAACTAAAAGTTCAAAATTGGAACCAACTAAATATATTCGATATGTTATCAACCTAAAGAGCTTTAAATGCATCTGATCAGAGTTCGATGTTGCGTATGAAAATATAAAGATTTTCTACCATCAGAGAAGTCACTATTTAAAATACTGGATAAATAACGTGGGAAAATTTTTCTATGAGTTTTACAATGATTTATAGAATGAGCGTTTGTTTCTGACACTTGACTATAATATTTAAAACTTCCAGCGACCGATATTAAATAATCGAATGCAAACAAATCAAGTTTGATCAAGTTAAACGCTCTTAATAAGGTCGTAGAATCCTTCCGGGTTCTTCACTTGACCTAGGCCATTTGTATATTTAAATGAATTGACCTTAATGACTTCAAATGATTAAAAAATTATTCCACTTTCATTTGCAATTGTAAATCTCATCGCTTGATTGGTGCAACCTTTGATTAAAGCAATCAGAACGACAATTTAATTAAATTCAAGAACAATTACGCTGATTCCGTTCATAATTTTCTCCCTAGTGTTTCGAACGAGTACAATATCGTCAGTACCATATACTGTACGCTTCATGCAAGTTTGCTTTCATTTTAATCAACTACCCATCTCAACCCACTACCTTCTCTTTTTTCTTCTCTACATACTAAACATATATGCGAATGTTCACGTAGGAAGCTTGTAATGCTAGCACAACTGTATTCCTTCATATCAGGTCGTTTAACAGTCGACGCCATAAATGGTTTGTTTTGTTTAGTCTTAATATGAGAATGATAAGAGTAGTACTATGGATTTAAGAAGCCTATTCAAAGCTTTACGACTGACAAAACAAACTTGAACAATAATTCGTACTGAGTAGAATGAATAGTTTATGCATAACATTATGCCATATTCTCTTAAACTGTTCGCTCTTGCTGGAGTGCTAGAGATTTTATGTGTAGGCAATTTCATTAAATTATTCTGCAGTATTTCTATATTTCTATATGAACATGTGTATATTGCATTTGAAATTGCTGTTATTATGAAAACTTGAGTTAAAAATAGATTTCATTGCACGATTTATGAAAGATAAAATAAGATACATATAGGGTACAACAACTTTTTGAAATTATACAATGATAAAGTACTTAATTAATGAATGCATTAAATAAAAGAATGCTAGGGAAGTAAATTTCCTTAGATTTTTGCTCGTTATATTTAACGTGCTAATGGGACGAGGTTTGATGCTTTTTTAAAAATAAGCATTTCATTTGACTGTAATAATTCCAAACAAAAACTTAATAAAATTGAATTTAATTCCTATTATTTTGCTCGTTCGCAAATGATATGGTGCAATATTCACCAACTTTTACCCTAGACATTTCTTTGAACTCCAATTTTAAAATCCAAGCAAAGATTAGCAACCGTAATTTGTTTAATCTACAAAATTAGTACCATATATCATCTCCACCGCTGATTTTTGTAACGATAACAGTTTATCTTGTCAACAAACAACCGCCACCCATATTACGAGATCGCAATTTTATTAATCCTTTCGAGTGGAAAATTACCAAATTTCTTCTACAGATATCTATATGTATCAATAAAAAGCTTTGGTCTGAGCTTTTTATATACTCATGCATTCATGATTTTGGCAACATGAAAAAAAACTGATAATATGGGCTAATAAAATTCACTTCATTGATTTCTAAACCAGCGAAAATTCAATGCCATAAAGTTAAATGGAGAATAAATAGTCTTGCTGATATCAATTAGGAAATGAATGGGGTGTTTGCTAGGGAATAAACAATGTAACTTTTGGTTGTAATATTAAAACCATGAGTAACTCGAAAACTCCAAAATCACACTTTTCGCAAAGACAAATTAAAAAATTCCCTATGAAATGAAGGGTGCCAAGGATAAACACAAAATGTTAAATATTACTCGCTGGATCTAAGTAGAATATTTTATTTAAAACTTCATCATCTCGAAATAAGTGATTTTGAAGATATCGACTTATTCAATTTATCATCAAAAATTTACATAGAAGTCATGTGTGCTCAACTATCTGAAATCAGAATTCTGTACAATCTCGTACTTGCTATCAAATCAGAAAAGAGAAGAAGTTTTAAAGGATTCTTCAGGCATTCGTGTTTAGAAATGTCAGCGATTTGTAATATAGTTTTAATAAGAAAAGTTATTATTAAAGTCCTCCTTCTTTTTCTATTGAGCACAGAGACCTTTAATGCCAATTTTAAAATTTCGAGTCTTGATTAAAAAATTATGATTGGAAACCATTGATTGATCCTTTTTCAATAATAAGCAAAATTTGAGGTTAATTCCCCTTTGCTTGAAAATCCCTTAATATATTTATTTTGTTTTATTTTGTTCGATCTTACCAGATAATTCGTAAATCCCCTACGATATAGCAGCTACCCATATAAAACTGAATATCACGTTTAGTCTAATTTGTTACTGCATACTGAATCGCTTGCGTTTTCTCTTAGTTATCAGTCACGAAATCATAAAGTAAAATAACACAAGGGGCTTATTACAAATTTCTTTCTAGAATAACAAATTCAGAACTGAAAAAATAAAATTTGTATTGCTCCTACGAGTTCAAATAACTTCCTTTCAGTATAATTCATTTCATGGGAACCAGGCTCAATAGTTAAAAATAGCTTTTTCATTTTAATAAAGATCGAGCTAACGACAAACTACCGAAGTCGTATTGTTGTATATATTTGGAGATCGCCGGTACTCATTGCTACTCTTGGGTACACTTATATATTTTATTAGCTAAATATTGATTTTTTCGAGATTTATGCTTTATAGTTCCTCTAGCTACCCTGCGATTTTTAAGTGATTTTAGATGATTTCAACCCAACTCTTCAGGAAATCTAAAAGCTTTTAAATTCGTGCCTCGATTATTTGTACTGAAGTTTGGATAAGCAAAACCGAATAATCTACAGGTTTGTTCAAAAGTACTGATAGCGAAAATGAAAGAATGTGTATTTTGTAATGAAATTGGTTTTTACATTCAATATAATCTCCTTCAACTTCAACACACTTATTCCAACGATCCTCCAATAATTTTATACGATATTTGTAATAATTTTCCGGAACCTCTACAAAATACTGTTCCATAGCTGCAATAGCTTCTTTATTCGACGAAAAAATTGTTTCAAATTTCTGGGAGCCAAATCTAGTGAATACGTTGGGTGTTCAAGCAATTTGTACTTTAATTCTTTCAATTTAGCTATCGTCAAAGCACTTGTCTGAAGACGTAAATTGTCTTGATGAAACATATTTTTTTCTTCTATAGGTTGGATCTTTCTTCACTAACTTTTTTATCTGGTCCGAAAACTTGCTATACGAGTAATACTCAGAGGTAATTACTGCAATTAACAGAATCCCTTTTGAATCCCAAAAAACTGATGCCACATAACCTTTTTGCCGATAATTCTGACTTGACCTGTTTTGAAGCTGGACAACCAGCTCAATTCACTGTAAACGTTCTTGTTTCAGTTTAGGATCATAATAGTAAATCCAAGTCTCATCCACAGTTAGAAAACGATGCATAAAATCGATTTCATTCTGCTTAAAACACCCCAAATTACCCTTACAATTTTGTTTTCGATTCAGTTTTTGTTGAATTGCTAACGAATGCGGCACTATCTTTCCGAATAGCTTTTTAATACGTAATCCTTCATGTAAAATATAGAGTACTTATTCGTCTGAGATGCCTATAGTATCAGCAATTTCACGCTTATGAAATTGTCGCACTTGGATCTTTACAAACAATATAGATTTGCTCAATGATTTCTGGTGTTGTTGCAATTTTTCGACGTCCAATACATGGTTCAGCTTCAACGCTTGTACGACCACCTTTAAACTCTAAGCCCCATCAAAAAAAAAAATTTCCTCAACACTTTCATCATTTTTATATGAAATTCTGTTGCTGATAAACCTTCCAAAACAAAAATGTTTATCACTGCACGATATTCGGTTTTATCCATTGTTGTTGACTAACACGTCAACTTCAAATTGCTTGTAAACAAAGAATGAATTGACAGATCGATTTAAGCTTTTGTGTGTGTTCATATAGAAAAGGAAATATTAAAACGGCATATAAATTTTGATTCCTGTACTGGTTAACAGGTGTCGCCTTCAAAACATTAGTCGAAGAAAAAAATTATAATGTATTAAAGCACTAAAACCTAATGCAACAGTTCTAATTTCCAATATGTATTTAGAACTATAAAAACATCTTGAGAAGGTAAGAATGAAGTCTGTAAAGCTATCTGATCAAAGCTTCGATTTGGTTATAATAACCCATTGACATATTCTCCATTCAATTGCCCTTAAATGATCTTGCTTATTCATTTTCAAAGTGTAGAAAGCCGCATTGTATGACCTACTAAACGTTTGCAAAACACGTAGCACTCATAAGCTCCTTTTTAATTTGTTCTCATGCGAATACGTTTCGATTCTAGTGGGCCATGTTCTTTGTGAAAACATTTTCCAATATATTGCCGCTTTCATAAACATTGTAAATTTTCTCCCGACTCAAATTCTCATTTGCAATAAAGTCATTAAATAAGCATTGTACAAATAAAATAGAAGAAGTGAGACAAATTTGATTTTAATTAAATCTACACCCATATTTTTAATGGTTTCCATTGAAGGTATTGAGTCTGTATCAACACTCACGTCTACCGCATATTTTCTTGAACAACTAAATTATGCACTTTTCTAGTTGCATTTTGTATACTCGTATATAGTGCTTCTGATTTCGAAGCGTTGATTTGGAGGCCCAATTCTGTTCCTAAGATACTATCTCGTCAAGGATAGCGCAACTGTTCTGGATTAATATGTCAACCTTATTCGTGATAACCTTAGAGTTGTCAGGATATAAAAAATAATTATTTGAAGGATACGGTTGAGAAAGAAATTTATAAGCTTGTGGCAGACAAAAGATTATTGCACAACACAAGATTGGATGGTTGGAAATTGATTCAAAATTTTTAAAGTTAGACCCGACAGGAAATTTCCAAGGATAAATGTAAGGGCAAGAGGCAGTTTGATGAGATCAGTGTTAATTTGAGCTCATCAGTTGAAACGGAGTTTTACTTCATGTGTAGAGAAAAAGTCCCTTCACATTTGATAGAGTCCCATCAATACTGAAATTGTATGACCATCAGCTTTCTTATATTCTCAGAAGACGTCTTAAAACAGCTTGAGAAAACCCTATCTTTCTGTCATTCTCATTTGTCCTACTTCTTAGTCTTTGTCTACTTTTGTTTACTACCGCTGCGATAACTGTATAGAGTAAAATATTTAAGGCTTACTCGATTATAGTGCCAATGAAATTACGTTTTACCCTCTGAAGCGTTCGTTTCCACACATTAAGTAACGCCAGGTTGTACTGCATAAGGCATGAGTAGGGTTTTTTTCTCGTATTTAGGTTTTTTTCGGAGCATTTTAACGTAGATATAGTAATTACGCAGACAGCATCAAAACTCCTCATACTGATAATATTGATAGCTAGAGTTTCCATGGGAGAAGCAAAGAAAATTCAATAGTGGTACGATTTTAGTGAAAAGGTTACGCAGTTATAAGAGATTGCATTTCCAAATAACACGTCATGGATTATTATGAAACTGTCTAAAAAAAAAGCTACTTGTTGAACGTGATGGAACTCGAAAATTAATGATTCTTGACATTAAATGCAGCGTTGGCCAGTCTAAATTTTATTTACTTTTCAACATAATCTTCTAACAAATCGATAAATTTCGTCCATTTGTTCTTGTGTGAACTCTGTATGAAAAAAAACTCCATATTGTCTTTTCCAACTTGCATGCACAGCGGTCACCATCTCGTTGTTGTATTCAAATTTGTTACCCCCTGAACTGCTCATTATGTTAGGAAAAGAAACAAAAGTCGTTTAGGATCAGATTTGAAGAAAAGGGTGGGTGTGCAGGCAATTTGAAACTTCCTTCGGGAATGCCAGCCACATCATAACTTCGGGTTTGTGTGCTGGTTCGTTACCTTGATATAACAGCATTCTAGTTTGAGTTTTTCCTTGTCTTTTTTCCTTTTTAGCTCCTGCAAACTCCTGATTCGATATGCTGAAAGCCTGTGAAAGTGGCTCCTGTTTCCAGATAATCTACCATTCTAATTCACAAGGCATCCCGATAATGGACGCCAAAACCTTTTGCGTCAGTCTTGCTTTATTTTTTTCGTTCATTTCTAGCATTAAAAATTCTTCCAACTTAGTGGTTTTCAAGATTTACTCGTGAAGCTTCAACTCGTTTTTTTTTTCTTTATTCGTTGTTTAACATTCCGGGCACCCAATACATTGACCTAGATTCCTATGACAAATAAATGTTTGATTCGGCTAGCAAAGATCTTCGACTTTTTTCACATTTTTCGGATCTGCCCTCTTAGCTAGAACTGAGAGGTTAAGGCTCTAGTTAGATTTATTTAGACCAAATCAAAAAATTAATTTTTCATAGGAGACTATGGCAAATAGGCAAATAGTTACGACCTTATTTACAACCGTCAAAGTTAACGTGGAGTTCGGTTAGCACGATTTGTTCTTCCTGTGTTGACGTGCTGTTATTATTGAATTAAATCTGTTAACACCTTCATAATTCAATAAAAATTGAACGAAAGCGTTCGTATCGAAAATGAAATAAAACTAATACTAAAGTAGTGTGCTTGGTGTAGTGGTTATAGCGCTCGCATGGTAAGCGCTTGGTTTGAATCCCGTGGGTGACAACGAAATTTGTTTCAAGTGATTCTTCGGACCGACTATAAGCCCGTTCAGTTATGATACCTACTGGTTTAAAATCAGAACCTTCGTAGCTGGGAGGACAGACACACGGCCAAAGCGTGGTACTGACCATATTACCTTCCCGAGTACCGATACATTCGATCAAGATAATGGGGTAATCTAACTATCCTTTAAGCGAAGGCTCGAAAGAGGCTGTAGTGCCAAAGCAAATAAAAAGTACAAGATGTTTGATTGGCTTGAAATAACTAAGCATGTACTTTGGCATAGATGAAATTTAACTCTATGAAATTCGGCACAGATGTCAAAGAAGTCCACTACTATGAAATTTAGTTTGGACGTGAAGAAGACTACCAATCAACCTAAAGATTGACCTGCAATCCCACGATTCCCAGAAGTATTGTTTTCAACCGAGTATAAACTAAACTCTATAAAATTTCATGCAATTTTTAAAAGTTACTCTATTTGAACGGTGAAGTGTTGTCAACGATAAAAAGACATCGTGAAAATTGACAAAACCATAAAAATGGAGCGGACAGATGTCATTTTCATTTTTCAGCATTATTTGAAAACCAATTAAAATTTGGCAGCTTCATTACACTTTATTAATTTAACTTCATCAGCTGTGAAGAAAAAAGTGCATAAATTTAAGGTGACTGGATCAATTAGTAAATTGTTTAATTTAGCAGTAACACAAAAAACCGCCACAAAAGTAAGTTTCGCTGGAAATCAACGAAATTTAATTTGAGGCCATGGCGAAAAATTTGACGAGCTCTGTACTGCGTGCTTTTACAACAGATTTACATTTTGAAGTACTAAGTATCTCAAGAATTGAAGCCTAATGACCGCACACAGTGAGGAGAGTTTGTTGAATGGATTTTGAGTAGATGCTATATTTTCAAACGAAGCTACCTTCAGCGATATACCTCATACCGACATGATAATGCAATGCAGACACCACGAAGGAACCCCATACCCTTAAGCCCGAGAAATAATTTAATTAAGTTACATCTTGAGTGAATTTTTATGTGATCCTTAAAACTAGAACCTTAGTCGAAGTCACGATGCTAAACACAGTCCCAGGTCAAGGTAAACCGTGGACTAACGAACAGCTTCATAATGGAATCAGGCTTAAAGCATGGGGATGAGCTTGCCTAATTCTCCTTTTAATATTGCACTCGAACACGTCATCAAGAAGACATCAGCTGAAACCACTGGTACACTTATGTTCACGTCCACACAATTAGTAGCATATGTTGATGACGTCAATATTATGACACGATCAATCTCAGGTGCGAAAAAAGCATTTCTGAGTCTAGAATCTGAAGCAAACCGAACTCGGATACGAGTTAATGAAACGAAATGATTAAACGAGAAAGAGCACTCCATTCCGACTAAACCTGATCGTAGGAGACTATAACCTTGAAAGTGTGGATAACCTTAACTACCTTGGAGACAACCTGAATAGAGGAGGCGCCGAAAAGGACGATATTAGACGCCGCATACAGGCTTTAAATAAAGCCTATTGCTTAGTACTTCCCATTCTAAGGCCCAGAGTTGTGCACAGGCAAAATAAGATGCATATTTACAAATCACTAGTCAAACCTGTGCTCTTATATGGAAGTGAAACTTCGAACGAGCGAGTCCGAAAAGCCAGTGGAAATATGTGAACACAATGTGCTCTGAAAAATCTACGGCACAGTGAAACAAGGAACAAAGTGGAGACTACTTTACAACGACGAGTTATGAACTATTTGATGAACAACCTGTATCTGCTTGAGTAAATTTACGCAAATTTTAATTTGCGAGCCATGCAGAAGAATGGAAGAAAATCGACGAACCAAAAGATCACTAAAGGGTAGAGCACTAGCGGGACGAATGTAGGATTCGATAAGAAGAGATGATAGAAGCTGACAGTAGATCTTTGCTGGGAGTGATTAATTGGCGAACGAGGTCGCAAAACCGTGATGATTGCAGCAAATTAATCCTGGAGACCGAGGCCCGACCTGGGTTGTCGCGCCGTAGATGATGATTGGAATCCCTGGTCTCAAAATTGCTAAAATTGACAGTCAAAAATTACCAGTCGCACTCCTAGTGAAATTGACGTAGATATTACTTCTTTATGTACTAAATCATAACACAAATTACACCTCGAAGATGTAGCAAACGTTTTCCTTTAAAAATCAAACCTTATCTCTCATACGACGTGGGAGGAATCTCAGCCAAGAAATTAAAGAAAGATTCGAAAGATTCTACAACTTACAAAATCAAAATCTATAAATCAAGACGAAATTCCATTTTCTGTGGCAAACTGATAAATAAGATAGAGCATTGTAAAAATGCCAACTAAATTCTAAAATTAGTTACAACTATCGAGTAGAAATTATGATAGCAAAAGTTTTCTGATTAATGTTATCAAATCATAAATAATAATTGCTGTGAATAATCTAATCAAAATTCAGTAAAAATTAATCCTCCCTTTTGAATAGCCTAAATTTAATGTTTTGTCAAAAATAAACTCTAGCAAATATTTATATATAAAAAATTGCTGAAACCAATAAAAATATAACCGGTCTTATTGTTATATTAATTATTTTTAGAACGGACTTACACGTGAATCAATAATTGCATTTTTGCACGACTTCCTGTATCTTCATGCTGTTTTTTTTTAATTGGGAATTTGTTATTTTAAATTTATCTTTTTTTTACTTTAAACTCATTGATCGTATGCTAAAGTAGCATTGGGACCGTTTGGTTTTAGGGTAATTTATCTTTTAAATTTGGTTTATTATTATTAAAGGCGCAAAAGTATTTTATTCATTCATTAATCACTCATGGCTTCAGTTTTATAAGGAAGTGAACACTTTCACTTCAACTTTATGAGAATGCGAACTTCTTGTTTAGAGAACCTGAGCGTACCACTTCAATATTTCTGTGAAATTGTATGATGCGCATCCTAAATTATTAATGTAATTCTCATTTTGCTTCTACATTCATGCATGTTCAGAAGCTGCTTCTGCAAACAGGATGGTTTTATTGAACCACTCTGAAACAATTTTTCATATTTATCATACAAGTACTATTGTTAAGGCAAAATGTATTGCCAAGGCGTGCTTTTGTATCAAAATAAAATCTAGATACGATGTTTACAAAGTTGTCGATGATTGCACAGTCTTTTAAATTTCTTGTTTTTTTAAATCCATACTCATAGATTGTTGTTGCCAAAAAAAAGAAACAAAAAACACTTGAGAGAGCTACAAGTCACGTAAGCTAAACCCGTGATTCTCAGTGGGGATAAGTACCATGAAATAATCGGCTAGAAAGCTATGGTTTGCCAAATTTTCAATAATTATTTGGTAATTAATTTTTTGTTTAATTTGTGTCTGAATGAGAGTTGCTTAATTATTTTTTGATGCATAGAAAATTTGAAAGCCGCACGAAATTCCATTGGCTTTTGTTATGTACATTTGCCAAGTAAACCGTAAACAGATGAACCGGTTCTGCTGCCCGTAAAACCTATAGAAAAGTTGTTTTCATCTCTCATGAAAGCATGAATAAATCATTTATAAAATTTAGACAATTTTTTGTTGCTAGCATGCTTCCAACTAATGTGTGAGGAGAACGAGGAATTTGGTACGGTTTGATCGCGACCCTGAATGCCAGCTGTATTCCTCATTAGGCAAAACACATTCAAAAAATACGAAATAAATTGACGAATCGATTTCACAGATAAATTCAGGTGAAATAACTCATTTTGTTGCTATGGCGATAAAGTAGTACCCGGCATTGTTTTTAATGTGGGAAAAATCTCTTCTCATGTTTCAGCTCGTTTTTAATTTCCGCACTACTGTGACTAAACTTAGACAGCCTTTTCCCGCCTATTCATTAGAGAGGTGTTGGAGATGATCAGTAATGTAGATCAATGGGTGTGGTTAGCGCGATACAAGTATGGAAAATGCACTTGACTCATTGGATTGCTTTGCAATCCAAGGTTTATTACCAAATCCGCTAGAACGATTGAATCTTCAATTTTCACAATAATGTTCCTAGACAACTTACCGTGCTTGTATTTCAATGAATCAACAATAAAATGCTGATCCAAAAAATTGAAGATGCAAAACGTAGGAGAATCAACCACAACCGTTCAAATCTACATAAAATGCAAATGATAGTTGATTTAGATGTTTTCTGGTTGAAATTTACCTTTCGACGACTTGCATACCACAACGCCAAACCACCCATCATTCTCCTGCTCCGTGCGGATTTCGACAATGAATCCACATTCGACGACAGCACACAAGATGCGTTGCTCCTCCGGCCCGAACCACTTGGATTCTCGCAGTTTCTGTACGGCTACGCTGCTTCCAAATGTAGTTTTGTTGTTGCCACCGGGCATTGGCCACCATTTCAACGCACTTACGAAACTGTTGGTGCGATTCATGGTCGTAGTTAGGAGGTTAGCAAAGGTATCAGGAAAGATGAGGTTTCAGGTTTAAATAGTGTTGGCAGTGGGTGGTCACCGTTGAGATGTTTGGAGTAAATATAAAATCGAAAATGTTGGAAATAGTAAATAAATTACTTGATCTGTTAACCGTCCGGGCAAAAGTAATCCGAAGGGCCCAAATGTTCAGACAATGATTGATTCCACGTACACGGAATTGCACTTATTTCCTAATTTTCAGTCCCAAGTGGAGTATCACAATCACTTGAATTGAATATCTCCCACGAGTACGTGGACGAGCACACGATAGCGGTGAAATCTTTCAAATGGAATGTATCAACTTTTTTGTAGGCACTGCTAGAGCGACCGCACTGATGCAGTGTTGTTTGGCGAACGATTATCTCAGAGTTGAACACTTTCTCAAAAATGTACCACGACAATACACTCGCTTACTTTTTTATCTTTCTTTTCACAATATCGCAGTCTAGATCGAATGAAATCCAACGACCGAATGGTAAAAACGTGAACTGTAGAGTGTATTTTAATTTAAACGCCGGCTAAGGCGACTCCTATGTGCTTCCAAAGATATCTCGACAATAAAAGTTGGTGCCTGAGTTGCCGTATTCCAAATCCAAAGCACATCATCTATATAATATAACCGAAACTCTTGGTAGTTAGTAGGAGTTGCTAATGGAAGAGCTTTGTGTTTAATAAACGACAATTTATATTCGTCTAATTGATTAATATAATTTGAAAATTATGTGAAACCATCCACATCAAGTTGGCGTATTTATTTATTTCTATTTTATCCGAAGAAAATTGTTTATAGAAATCAATCAAAGTGAGAAACGCTTTTTGTCGGGTGTCAGGTATTTAAAAAATTAACAATGAAACATGATGCGATTTGCTTTTCTGCTATTTTGAGATATTTAAAAAGATTACTATAATAAAATAAAAACCAAAGTTAAGTACCTGCTTCGCTGTTTCTTTTTTTATATTTATCTCTTAATTAGGGTGCATATTTATTTTTTTCCCAACGTATCATGTTTTAGCTATCGTCCTTATGAACATAGAAACGCATAATGTAATATGCGTACTACTTGTATTTAATTCAATTCAAAAATTGTTTGGAAATACTGAATCAAAATTCAATGGGCTTTTTCAGACGCAGCGTTAAAAGTGAGCGTTAAACAGGTTATATGGGGAAGAAGAGTGAGAGGCATTGAGGGGACCTGATGGTAAAAACAAGCCAACATTTTGTAGGGTGACCGAGCGTAACGCACATACACAAACGCATTTTGTTGATCATTTGGTGGGGGAAATTTATACAAACGCCGGTAATCATTCCGAATTGAACATTCGGTGAAGAAGGTAGTCGTCATGAAACAATTTGCGTGCAAAAATGGATGCGTGGACGCGAGAAGCTACGCGTTATTCAATAAATTTATAAAAGCGGAGGCCATGTTCAATTTCAGGAAACAACACGACGAATATCTCGATTTCAATAAAGTTCAATTGCCTATTGTAAATCCATAGAAAATTAACAGTACGCATAATCTTTATAGAATCGCATTATAATATGCCAGTTGACAACACAACAAGAAAAATATGCGACTTGAAAGGATATTAATATTTGGAATATATTTGTCAGAAAGCGAAAAATCACGGAGGTTCTAATAAATCCAATAGAAGTTTGAATCGACAAACTTTAACAATCATAAAATACATTTTTCATTCCAGTTTTTGTTACCTCGTGCACAATTCAAGGCTAAAACATCAATTCTCAATCGCTTATCTCTCTGTCTTTGCTTTCATGTTGTTCGCACGACGTTTAACGATCAAATGATCCTTTTGACACATACACTCGCAAGACGTGTATCGTATACAAAAATAGGTTGGCTGAACTATGCAACGTGTAAACATAAGGGCGTAAGCGCGAAACCTGTTTGGATATGGGTTGTTACCAAAGACATATAAACAAATGGACGAGCAACGAGAATCTGTGTACTCGTCCATGTGAGAAGCAAATTTGCCACATAAATAAGTTATAAATAACTTACGCTCTCGAAACTATATGATTCCCTCTACTTTTCCTTCCCCTTTTTTCCATACAGGTTTTTCTTTTCTCTCTTCAGAAGAATCGCTTCCCCCACTGACACCCGCGCACACCAACGAAATTTCATTTCACGTGCACACGATCGCGCCTTCGTTATCATTCGGAAAACAGTTTGAGTACAAACAACAAACGACTCTCACGGAAAACTCGAACGTCAAAGCAAAAGAAAATCGAAAAGAGCGCGAAACACGCGGGAAAATTCATGTGTCAAAGCGGATGGAAATTTCGTAAATTTTTAATTAAAACAGTGAATTAAAGTTCCGATTACGTACGCGCGATCTTTTAAATTAAAAACTTCTTAAATGTGAACGTGTTTCGCTGTGAATAGAGTGCTAAAACAAAAGCATATCACTTCACACCTCAACTTCACACAACTTTAGCGAAGGTTGCCAATTGCTTCGGCTCTCACGACCGGTTGCGGATCCAGAACTCTCTATATCTATGGTTTTTACCATTCCCGTGTGAAAGAGCCCAATGGCTTATATTAAAATTTTGAATGCGTCGTATTATACTGAATTTTTTTCATCTCTGAGAGCTGATCATGAATTTGGACTAGATATTCATGAAAGGATTAGTTCACATTATTTTGTGTGCCCCCTTATACCGATGTATTAAACATTGTCTGGGTGGCACAAAGGTTGAAGCGACGAGATGTGAATGCAGATCTCACGAGCGTTGTGGGACGAAGAAAGAGTGATGGAGAGAGTGATAAGGAATGGAGGTAATTACAAAAAAAAGTTAAACCTAAAATAATCAAACTTTCTAACTTATTTTGTATGTTTTAGGGCACATTTTCACTATATACGTCGGTAGTAATCACCCCACATTACTGCGTTCCAGTGACCTTGTTACCATTCCTCAAGGAATTTTACATCCTGGCGATGCCTCCCTTTCTTTTTAGTGCTTCAAACATTGATGGAAAAAGAGAAATATGAATGATCGAAAAAAGTTCAATGGTATTCATTGATCCATCTTTTGATGCGCGTTATAATAAATTGTACATCAAAATTTCTACATTTTTGCCTCTGCAATTACCCAAAAGTCCACTCTTTGTGGCATTTTAAATTCCTTTTTAAATTTTCGGCGTTCATTTTGCAAAGAAATTTATACAAATTAGATATTAGATACGCTAACCAATGGATTGAAGGACGATGCTGATAATGATGTATAAGACATTTTCACAAGATAGATACTAAGAGAAAAAGCTAAATAAGATACTTTGTTAGCGTGAAAATGTTCAAGCAATTCACTTATTTGCATAAAATTTCAGTGGTTGGAAACAAGAGGCCATAAACCCAGATTCACTGTTATGGTTCTGATCCCTGACAATTGACTAACTCAAGATAAAAAAAATACAACTATCATCACCATCATGATCTATAGCGCGACAGCCCAAGCCGGGCCTTGGCTTGCAGGATGAATCTCCCCGAATAATCATGGTTCTGCAAATTCGTTCGCCAATAAATCACTCCCAAGAATCTGCTGTCTACTTCTATCGTGTCTTCCATCGAGTTCTCGGTCTTCCCGCTAGATGTCTAGCTTGTGCTCTACACTTTTATGTTCTTTTGGGTAGCCAGTTTTCTTTCATTCTTTCAATATAGTTCGCCCATTACAATTCGCGTAGCTTTATGCAAGGAAACACGGCTGATTCGTCAAATAGTCTCCATTCTGTTCCTTGTTTCAGTAAGCCGTAGATTTTTGAAAGGGACGTACGGAGTAATAGGCTTTATTTGCGATGTTTATGTGGCGTCCAATATCTTCCTTTTCGATGCCTCTTTTTCCAAGATAAACAAAGTTATCCAAACTTTCAAAGTTATAGTCTCCTATAGTCAGTTTTGTGTGCCATAATTTTAACGTCATCAATATAGGCTACCAATAGTGTGGCATAATTTTAACTTCATCAGTATACGCTTCCAATTGTGTGGACTTGAACATTCGTGCACCAAAGGTTTCAGCTGCTCTCTTTCCCATGACGTATTTCAGCGCAATATTAAAGAGCATTGAGGCATCCCGTCCCCTTGTTTTAAGCCCGTTTCCATTTTAAAGCTGTCCATTAATTCGCTGTTTACCTTGACCTCGGACCAGAGACCATGTGGACTAGTTTTTTTGGGATCCCAAAGCCAAGCATTATTTTGTACTGGACATTTATGTCAACCCTGTCGTATGCTTGCTTGAAGCTTACAAAGAGTTAGTGTACGTCGATGTTATATTCCCACTACTTTTTGAGCACCTGCCTAACTGAGAAATATTTGGTACGTTTGTATAGTAGACCGTCTACCTCGTAAGTCATCCTGATACTCTCCTATAATACATTCATAGTACGACTTATTTTCTTTCTATGATTTTGAAGAGCGCTTTAAAAGACGCACACAGTAAAACTATGCCTCTATAATTTTCATACCTTAACATGTCCCCCTTATTGTGTATAGAACATACTATACTTCTTTGCCAGTTTTCTGTAGCTGCTCCTCTGACCATAGTCTGCATTTTAGTCAATGGCAAAGGTTACTTAGATGGGAACACAACCTGCCTGCTTTTTTTACCTAATAGTAATCTATTATAGTCATCCGTTTACCAGATACCGAAATCGTGTCACGCAGTGTTTAATTTCATAGAAGTCACCGATGGGTTCGATAGAAGCCAACATGGTTTTATAGTTCAAAATAGCACAACACAAACAACCGCTATAACTGATGTTTTAAGATATACTCATTTTAATAATCAACTAGATGATGGAAATTATATGACAGCTGTTTTTGCTGATTTGGCAAACGTGTTTAACACAGTCGATCACTCTATTTTCTCGCAGTGTCGCTATGAATTTAGCATTAAGGAAGAAGAAATGTTTCCATTTCTTTGAATCATAAAACTAGCAAACTTTCTACTGTTGACGTCGGTGTTCCATAGAAATTAATTTAAAGTCTAACGCTGTTATTTCTTTAGGAAAATATGTTGATGATATTTTGCATTTATGTTCGGATAAATCAGCACAAAAACTTGAGATGGAAGACATTCTATATATAATATATATTGTCGCGTGTTATGATTTGCGGCCAATAATTTTAATGTTCCGGGAAAGTGAAAACACAATGTCCTTTTTTTATTAAGTTTAAAAGAGTTTATTTAGAAGAATGCACAATTATTCATTTCACTATTAAAAATCAAACTTCCACTTGTCAATAAATTTCTCTTGCAATTGTCTTCTAAAATCACTTCACAATCACTCAATCAATATCGCCTTTACCTCGCGCTCCACTCTATCGCAGCTTTTAATTATCGCGGTTGTAATGAATCCCCCCATTCATTCAGCTCGCCTTTATATAGGGTCTCTAGTCATTCAGTCCATTTCTCGTACATTGCCGAAATACGTGGAATATTCGAGCAGCTTAATGAATGGGGCAGTGACTCACTTTCAGATGTTGATCATGCTTGGTGGGTTTTCGAGTACATTCGCTTGTTGATCATTATGTTCTTATGGTTGTGAAAACAATTGCGACAGTAGCTCGCAAAATTGTTTGTATATGTAACGATATATATATATATATATATATATATATATATATATATATATATATATATATATTCATATATATATATATATATATATATATATATATATATATATATATATATATATATATATATATATATATATATATATATATATATATATATATATAGTACATTATATAACTCTGAATATTTATATTTATAATGAGTTTCAATGATTGGTCTGGTTATTGATTGATTGATTTTGGCTTCAAGCAGAAATTAACTTTTTGGATTATGGTTTTCAGATGCAAAGTCGCCCTAAATATTGTTCTCAAAAATGATATGATATATTGAATTGAAACCATACGTCAAGAGCAAATGTTGAATCAATTAAAAGAATATGGAATAAAGTTGCCATGGTGCAGCCTAGTTTGGATAGACTGGATCCCAGTTGTACTTTTTATGTGTCAAGAAAGATAGCATTCTACAGATCATTTTCATGGGACAAGTCAAATTCGCATAAAAAGTTGTATACAATGACTAGAAATCAAAACGATCTAAGATTGCGATCCGAAATATATTCTATCATGTTTGGTGATAAATTAAGGCTACATTTTTGACGCAAAAACAGAAACCATCGTTATCCTGTTAGATTAGCCAGCGCGGTCTATGATATCTGATTTCCATAATTTTAAATCTTTTCCAATTAAGAACAAGTTAGGTAGGCAAAACTACGCTCATGCTAGAAATGTTTTCTGCTCAAGCGACGCTATGCAGACGTCAATAATAAATAAACTCACGATCAACTTTAACGACATCTCTATGAAAAATATTCATGCTTTAAATGATAAACCGTTGTTACTTCTTTCGAACCAGCCGCTATTTTGTATCAATATTACAAATAACCATCAATTACATAAAACTTAAATAGATTTTTTTATTAACTTCATCTGAAAATTTTGAGAGTATCCAATCAAAAGTGTAATGTCTAGTTTGATAGAAAGCCCAAGTAGTAGAAAAACCTGTAGTGAGTTGGGTGGATACAAATGTCTGTAAAGGACTGCAGCGATGGTTTGCTGCCTTGGCGAGCGAGGCTGTTGGTGCTTGCCGAGATTGGCCTTGTCTGAGGACGCATGAAGGCGCTGGCAGGCTAGCATTGCGGTGTCATGGGGCGGGTTCATTTCCTCAGCACAAGGGCTCACTACAAAAAATTTCACATTCACGAGTTACTAGATACAATTCGCATCGACAAGTGTCGAGGCCGAGGTAACCTACTAAAAGAAAAAGGCTGCCAAAGCAAACAACTAACTGGGCTTGGCGAAAATGAACGAGACTTGAGAATATCACGTCTTTACCGGCGATACTTATGGCCCCCAAATAAGAGTGGGGCATCCAGGTGGAAGCGGTGCCCCCTCGCACTTCCCCATCCGGATCAAGATCCATTGTAGACGTGGCCAGATGTTTTCCAATTGAATGAAAAACTCATGGAAACGTGATTCACATGAATTTTTCCCTCAAATGAAAAACATCAACGTGTCAGATTTATGTTATAGTCTTCAAAAATACCTTTTTTTTCTCTATTGCATATTTTACTGGCAATTTGATTTTGAATGAGGTAATAAAACTGAAAAATTTGCTAGGTTAAACCAAACCAGGCTTGAAAAAGTGTAATCAGAATCGGATCACATTATCTTTCGTAATCAGAATCGGATCACATTATCTTCGTAATCAGAATCGGATCACATTATCTTTGTTTTCCGCTGGCCCTTCATTTCTTCTAAAGATTACCTGCTTAAGTATCCGCTATTCATTCGTACGAAACACATGTTCTTTCTCGGTCTTAATGCTGTAAAGACCTTCGTCCAATTTCATAAAGCACGTATTTGTATTTTATTCACTATCGGTTCTATTCTAAATTTGTTCCAATAATAGGCCTCAAGACCCGCCAATTGAAGGCATTCAATATATCTTGAGCGAGGGTCTTTGTTTCACATCCGTAGCACAGCACAGGTCTTGTCATACATTTGTAGCTTTTTTTTTGCATATACAGCTAATCTGGAGGATCGTCAGAACTGAGTAAAATATTTTACATCTCGACGGGACTATGATTTTTTATTTCGTAGCCCTACTTATTTTCCTTGAATGTCTAGTTATAGCGATATTTCTTTGGTGGTTGTAAACGAGCATAATATTGCCATCTACATAGGGCACTAGTTGGCTCATAATGCGCATCTTTTAGTGGTATGTAGTTTTCTTCAATAATTCCCCTTGCCCATTGTTTCATGTCCAATCATCTGTTCTGTCACGATTTTAATTGCCCCTTGCACTTCCATTCAAAGTTTAGTATTTGCTCTTGTTTGTGATTCGTCTGATAAGATGGAGACCAAATAGTTTTCGCAGGCCTTCGAGAAGCTTTTTGCTACTGCGGCTGTTTGAGGCGTGAGCATTTATCAGCCAAGTTTTTAAGAATTTCACCTAGCTAGAAATCCCGCACATTAAGTCATTACCGTCCTTGAAGTAGATAACGCGAAATTTGAGCTCCATATTCACTACAAAATACACCCCATATTCTTCGCGTCCAACAGGTGTCCTACTTTAATCTAACATTCCAGGATCTAATGTCATAATCCTTTTTCCACTGCGGAGTTATTTTCTTTGTTCCAATCTATTATAAGGCTTAGTTGTACATTTTGGAACATTTATAAGTTTTGCAGATGCGGCGAGTTAGCCCGTCACTGAATCTCCGTGCTACCACCATGGTTATTACGTTCGATTCCATTATCATGCGCAGAAGACTCGGCCTCATCCTCTTTTGTTAGCATTCTTCAAAAAGTGTCCGAAGACCACCATGTATTAATTAAATCGGGATTCAACAGCTCGATAATACAGTTGTTGGTGTTTTTCGGCCCTTAATGCCTCATTGGAGAAATCCGGGACTTAATGTTTTATTGGAGAACCAGTAAACCCGGCACTTAATGCTTTATTGAAGAACCAGTAAACCCAATACTTTTTGGTTTCTCTATGAAACAATGACATATTTAAACCATCAACCTGCCCTAGGTTGCCTAGAGTCTTCATTCAATATCTGATGCCAATAGCAATCTTATTCTGAAGTGGGGTTCTAATCGCCATGAAGTAGGAATTCAATATTTGGGAGGTGAGTTGGGGAATTACCCATAGCCAGCCAAGTTGGTCGGCAGAAGTAATGGCACCAGCTTACGCCTATGCCGCGACTCCTAAGTGCGCCGAAAAGGCAGCGCAGGTGGTCAAATGAAAGAGCTTGTTTCCTTATATTTTGCAAAATGACAGTTCGCCGAATATACACCGTGCTGCTTCAACGCTATATAATTACTAGCAAGCAAATGACAAAATTTCTTACTTTCTACTTCCTATTTATACTTATTCTAAATGCAATTTTATACAAACATTGCATTTTTCCTATTGCATTTTTTCTTACATGTCTCAATTTTACTTGGTTAGCTCAATAGTTCATATTGACTCATGCTGTGAATCAATGTATGAACTCTGTGGTTCATGTTACACATACGGAAAAATTCAAAACGGAAATAAGAAGCATTGATTATTATGTAGCTGCATTGACTCATCGTCAATCCCATTGTTTAGGTCCGTATATTTAGAAAACAAACATGTAGTTTGCAGAGTATGTGTCTTAATATGTGCGTATCCTATTTCTTTTAATGAGCGACGTAACATACGTGTTTGGTTTTGTGAATGGTTAGAGAAAATGAATACATAGACAATGAAAGATAAGTAAATTTAATGTTTATAATTTCAAGCGCGTGAACTTGAAATATTATGGAATTGATAGAATTTAAATGAAATTCAGTGAAAAGGTATTAAACTTGAGTAGGTATACTACGCCAAAAAATAATGGCGCGAAAATCAATCGTCAATAATCTTAATTTATGCAGCATAAATTACAGGCGGTTGTTTTATGCTTTAATAGATGACTCTGCTTATATTAATGTAAAAGAACTGAACGTACGTTGGCTTTGTCCGTATCTTCGCACCATTGCGTAAATATACAATATTCTCTACAACTGAGCTATTTTATGATTTTTAAATAATTTATTAAACAAATTATATGCAATGATGCAACTGATAACTATCACTATATTATTGATGTGTCGTTCTTGGTACATTTATTAACTAGTTAGAAATTTAAATTTCTCATATTCCAAATGCCGCAATTTCATAACGTGCTGTTAAAATACTCATATTATTACTTTTCATTTGAGGATGCGTTTTAAACAATTTTCAAGAAGTGCTCTTTAGGGTTTGGTACTACCACAAAAAATCCTATTTAAATTGCCAACTATCTATCCGCTTATCCGTCTGTCACAGCAGTATTTCTCCGGAGCTACCTCTACAAAGATCAAACTTTGTAGGCATGCATATGTGAAGGGATGGCCTCTAAAAAGTTTGGAAGAAAAAATTAAAAGGTTCTTACGGGGGTCTATCTCACACATAGATGTCAGCGAGAATGGATATGTGGCGTCCACATGCTCACCGCAAGGAGCGCATCAAGCAGTTAGTGGATGCCATGAATTTCTCAACTCATGTCAACGAGACGGCCACTTCGTTCGCAATCTCCGACGAGTCAACATCACGCGCGCCAACATGTAGTCCTTCACTACATTCAACTCTCTATATATATTTCTGTCAATAAAGTTATATTTGTGTTTTAGTAAAGTAATATTCTTTCTTCTCATGGGGATCGCACCTAGCTTATTAACAATCCCCATAGTGGTGACCCCGTTTTTGTTCACGTTTTTGTTACACGAGTCATGTGCTCGCCATCTTTTTACTATCGCCGCAGGTCGTAGCTTCACGAGACAGCGCAAGCACGCCGCATGCAATCCCGACATGCCCGATCACGCACCCGTCATACGCATGCCCGAACAGACGCCGCGTTCGCATGTGTACGTCACACCGCCTCGATCGCATGTTCGATTGCGCCGCCAACACGCCGAACGGTGTCGCATGCACAAACCCGCACAGTGTCGCATGCCCGACCCCGCACAGTGTCGCATGCCCAAACCCGCACAGTGTCGCATGCCCGACCCCGCACAGTGTTGCATGCCCGACCTCGCACAGTGTCGCATGCCCAAACCCGCACAGTGTTGCATGCCCGACCTCGCACATGTCGCATGCCCGACTTCGCACCAAGCCGCAAGCCCGACAGTGTCGCATACCCGATCTCACACCAGGCCGCATGCCCGACCTCGCACTAAGTCGTATGCCCAACCTCGCACTGCAGCTCCACAGCAACATTCACGACATTGAAAGTGCATCTTCTGAACATGTGCTACGCAACCCGCCATCGCTCCAGGCTCATTTACGACATTTTTCAACGCCATTTTTCGATCGTGACATTCTCATCAAAATGTCACTTGGGAGGGAGTACTGTGGCGTCCACATGCTCACCGCAAGGAGCGCATCAAGCAGTTAGTGGATGCCATGAATTTCTCAACTCATGTCAACGAGACGGCCACTTCGTTCGCAACCTCCGACGAGTCAACATCACGTGCGCCAACTTGTAGTCCTTCACTACATTCAACTCTCCTTATATATTTCTGTCAATAAAGTTATATTTGTGTTTTAGTAAAGTAATATTCTTTCTTCTCATGGGGATCGCGCATAGTTTATTAACAATCTCCATAGATACGAAATGCATCGAGAGAATTGAAGCACTTTATGATGTAGCGCGAAGTTGGCGGGTTATTAACTGTCGATTCGAATTTCAAATAAATTTGACGTGACGTCTCTCACTAATTTTCGTATCTTGAACTACATAAATAAATTTCCCGTGCAGGTATTCTAACTTGATGAACATGACTTACCCTACGAAGGATACGTCCCTGACATGCTCCCTATAGCTGTTTTTACAATCCCACACACATCACTACATTTTTCATTTTCCGACACAAAAACACTCGCGATCCGTAACAAACTCTTCACATTTGCAACGCCTTCGCACTACATTCACCACGGTTTATCTTAAAAAATTGTTTTGTGTACATTTTCAAATTCAACTTGATTAGACTTTCCCATCATTGTTGAATTTTAACAAATCATATGTTTTCAATCATATGGTTGACTTCGTTGACAATTCGGGGGTTAAGGTATAAGAGGAGTGGAATTTTCGTGAGAGCAACTAGAGAGCCACTTGAATGTGTGGATTCTCTAGCGGCGTGAAAGGCAGGGGGTTTCAATTCGCATGCGAGAGGAAGGCATGTATGTAGTCAAACTACTTCACTCACGTATGGATGAAATAAGCTCATTTCACGTCCATTACTTTATATGTCTTTGGTCTCACATTTAACAATTTTTAAAAATAAAAGTGGTCAACTGAAAGGTCTTGATGAAAACTTTTTGAAGAGGTTGTTATGACTATGTCATTTACATCGAGTGGTTCAGGAGGAGAGTCCAAAATTGACTTTCTTGATAATAGTATGATTCGTAAATTTTGTATTTTCCTTACTGAAACCGTCTAGGTATCCTTGAATTTAATGATCTTATGTAAATAAGTAGATATATGAAGTTTTTATAATCCGCAGGGTTCATGAAACTCTTACTAAATGAAAAGAAGTTATAGACATTCGAATTTTCATAAATTAATAACAACAAAAACACTGGACTTCAATTTTGATCCATATAAAATTAGTAACAAATTTGTTTTTAAGAGTATGTTCAGTCAATTATATCAGCTTTATTGCAACAAAAAAGGCAGCCGCTTAAAATGGAATAACAGCCATTTTTCTTTAAAGCATTTAATGTACATATTCATTAATTGTTTAAGAAAAATGTTAGTATTTTAAGGCATATTAATTAAATATGCATTAAAAGCATACACGTGCAAAACTATTTAAAACAATCTTAAAGCCACATAATATAAGCCCCGCTTATTCTAACCTACTCGAAAATGGGCAAAAACCATCCGCTAATATTTCCATAACCGCACGTTTACCGCACTTGTTTGTCGTATGTGTTTCGGAAAAATATATTTCAAGAACGGCCACCCTGTTAACTTAAAAGTATTTATATCCCGATGTACGTCATATGGAAAATATATTTAATGTCGCCGGTCATCATCCCTTTCGAAGCATGACGCACGGTGGGAACCATTTCCACTCAGCATAACATAAATTGCAGCTTCTTAAACAGAAAATACTAGACTCCTCTTGTTCTTTAATTTCGTCACATATGTCACATGATGAGTTCCTACAAAACGTATACTTGAATGATTATTTTGGTTTTTCATTTATTTTGATTTTTTTTTATAAAACGTTTTTGAATGATTATTCTCAAGCGATCATTAAAAATTTTACTATACCGATTTGTGATTACCTTAGTCTTTTTTAATAAAATTAATTGTTATTAAAACCACATTTTCATTGTTTGGATTTAAAAATGTTTAACTAAATTTATTAAGCGACTAGTAACCATACATTTTCGGATAGTATTGCATTTTATTGTGTTTTAAATAAAAACGAAAATATCAGATTAATTGGCCCGCCTGTCTGTCCATTTGTCTCTGAAAGCTAGTACCATCTATAGGAACGTACGTCATCTGAGTAAACGTGTTCTGGAAGCTTTGACATAAAGTTTTGCCATAAACCAACATATTAGTACATGATAGAAAATTAAAAATGTTTGCAGCAGTTTTTCATATCAAGGCATTCAGAAACGAAGAATTTTCAACGGCGGTTAGTTAAAAGAATGCTATTTTATTTAGTCTTTTAAAACAGTCTTTTGAATTTATCAAAGTCAAAGTCAAAAGCGCTTTATTCAATTCTAATCATTTACATTTTCAAAGAATATAAGGCAAATTCCAAACAAAAAAATACTAAAGTTTAATGGCCCAAATGGCTCTCTAAATTTATACATTATCAACTAAAAAACATTTAATCAAAAAAACAATATCAAATTCAATCTAATTAAAATTATTACATATTTTTTTATTCAATTGGAAAAGGAGAAAAAACCAACCAACCCTATTCAAAAATTAATTATAATGCTCACACAACAGTGAAATTTTATCCTGCATCTAATATGTTATAACCTAATTTTAATCAAATTCAATCAAAAACTTTATCTTGTATTAATACAATGCTAGCACAATATTCCTAATCTAAATGTTAACTTCTATTTCTAAACCTAAAATGATAAACATAACATATACCCACCTAAATATTGAAACCTATCCATCATTTTTAACATAAAAAAACAACAACACTAAATGTAGCAATAACTAGCTGAAACTCAAAAACTAAGCAACGATAAACACAAAAAAAGAAAATAAGCACGAATAATTTAGACGTCATTCAGGCGCGAATACTTAGATTGCTGCGTCCCAGCTGGACCAGCCTCAACGAATCTTACAACTGAGTATCTTCATTGGAATTGTTGGTTTCGTGACAAGTCTCAATATACCCGTCTTTAGGGCTGTGAAATCATAGCTTTTCACTCACAGTTACGATCTTGCGATATGATTCCGAAGAAACCTCAATATGAAGATATCAACTCTCGTTACTTTAGCAGTTTGATAAATTTTTCTATTTGATATACTCGTATAGCGTTTCCATTCCAACTCAGGCTTTCTGTATAAACCAGTACATTTACGAAGAAATTTCCTTTCGAAAACATCCATATGTTAAAATTGGTTTAACCAAGCTCTTGTAACAGATAACTTTGGCCTTTTGATCAATATATCTGAAAAAGTCGTCAAAGGGCCATGACTACTTTTTGTGCTTTACTGAGCATAATTTTGACGTGTTCAGTATAGTACAGATGCTGACCGAGATGAACGCCGAGGTATCGAACACTGGATTTGTGTGGAACCCGTTCTGAACTACCCTCACCAGCCATAATTTGAAAATCCTTCCAATTACGTTTCAGGTCTTGACTGGTTGCCCGAAACAAAATCGTTACACACTTCTGCGCAGCGATTTTCATTCGCCAATTGTCGGTGTACGGCTGCAAATTATTTAACATTTTGTGAAGATTGCTCTGAACTATTGTAGCTTTTCGGTCTACCGTATAAACGATCAGACCATCAGTAAACGCTACCACTGATCGTGTTGGCGAGACGTTAAAATCAAAGCCGTTCAATAGCTTGCAAATGAATATTGAAAAGTTTCGCATTGTCGTCAGATTTCTATCAGTTACAACAAAAAATTTCCCGTATAACATATTGCATATCATGGCGACAAGGTGTCTGGGGAACATGTGCTGAAGGAGTTTAAAAACTAGTCCATCTAACCACACCGTATCGAAGGCTTTCTCCATATCAATGAGACACGCTCCAACACATTCTCTATCATTGATTTTCCAACAGATGTTTGCGGTTACTTACGTTACGCATTTATGGTCGACTGCCTGACATGAAAACCTAATTGGCAATTTGGCATCAACTCATATTTCTCAATATGGACGTTTAATAATTTAGTATCGCTTCAAGCACCTTGCTGATGTTAAGCAGCAAGCTAATTCGGTGATAGCTTTAAGGGTACAAAGATTCTTTTTCTTTCTTCAAGATCGGAAATACCTTAGCCTTTTTCCACTCATTTGGGAAATATGAATTGCTCAACACGTTGTTGAACAATATGCAGGCAAATGTCGGAAAACTATATTTAGAATACCGTCAATACCACATGATTTCTTATTGTTTATTCTGCCAAATATGAAACATAAGTCTTCATAGCTGATAAAATAATTTATAAGATTCGAGCTTGGGATGCGGTCTGATGTCAATGTTTCATTAAAATGATCAATTGATTTGCCGTTCAAGCTTGATTTGAAGTTGAAAACTTTTTCTTCAACGACCTCTGAAAGTATTTGATTCCCTCTCTCAGGGTTTGGTAGATAAACCAATTCAAAATGAGTTCCAAGCGGGTCAAGTTTCTGCAACCCATCACATATAATCCTGTTTCCATTTCGATGCGGAGTCGTCCTATCAATTTCGATACCAGCCCTATCGAGAAAATTTATCTCATCACTAGCGACTCCAAGATTCGATACCTTCACGCGAGACTTCTTACGGAATAAGCTATTCACTTTCGTGAAGACAACATCTGGGTCCCGTGGGCTAATATCCTCATTTTTTCCACCCATTAATTGCTGACCTTACTCCCGAAATATGAACGGTTTAAGTTCCGGTGTAATTTCAACAAAGCCAACGAGGGATGGTTGTAGTCCAAAAATCGCCGATGAATATTGTTGTTTTAATCTTTTTAACATTGCTATGGTTGTTGTTTCATATCCTTCCATATTGTTTCGATGTTTAATCTTGGGAACTACTTTCTCAATCGTTTCCAACGTCAGCTTCTCTAACTTCGACAAATAGCGATCTATTTCATTGTTAGTTCCTGTCATTAGGGACCACTTAGCAAGCGTTGTCATCATCAGAACGAGGACGTTGTTTCTGGTAATCCAGATTAAACTTCTTTTGGGACTTTCCCCGATCAGTTTTTTTTTAATTTCAACCGATGATTTTCATGTTGAACTGGAATGAGGAAGACATCATCCCTTTGATGATTGATTTCCATTACGATTGCGTTATGATCGCTATCGTAAGGAAGCCCTTGCAGTTTCCGTTGAGAACTATTAAAGCTGAATTCAAGTCTTGCGTCAAAATATAAGCTCTAAATATGAATTTGTCCTAGAGTTTGTTGGGAACTCTGACCCATATAAATTGCACCTGTATTCAATTTGGTTCTCTGTTATCCACGATTTAAGGAATACACCTTGTGGATTATTGTCGGCGTTCAGCTATGATGTATGCCGGGCATTCAGGTGACCGAAAAGCATATGATAACTATGCAGACTGATCGATTCGAGTATTTTAAGCAAGAAATTGAGCACCGCTTTGAATTTGAGAACGTTTCAACCAATTGTATAAGCAGAAATTGAAGAGATTATCCCCACCTGGCAGTGCAATTTTGATAACGGACACTTAAGAGATTCAAAGCTTTTGAATTCGTCTTCTCACCAATATCCCAATGCCACCTCCCCAATCACCGTTTACCCAATCGTTTCATGCGAGTATCATAGAGCTTCATGAATTGAGGTGAGTTTTCGTGAGAAGAATAATGACAGACTTTTGCTTAACAATTAATTCAAAGAGATAGTCAAGTCGATGTAGAGTAATAATGAAATTAGCGTTGATCGAGATGAGACCATCCATGGAAATGGGACTGGATGCTAAGTTATTTTGAGGCATTTGATAGATTTAAACGCTGAAAAACAAAGTTAATTTTCGTATCTTGTTTATGAATTCTCTCCGATAAAGAATTAATTTGCTGGCAGGTTTAAGAAGCAGTTCATTATTGCTACTTACATTATTTGCAGAATTTTCGGCTAGTCCTCTAGCGGCGAGTGCAAATGAAACTTCGGACTTGACAAAGTTGGAACTTATAACACTGCGGTGTACTTGGGTTTGTTGTGAGGAAAATTTAACCATTGCATCTTGATATCAGGAGCATCCTCGATATGATGCTGGAAAACCAAATACACTACAGTTATTGCAGTATACTATTTCTTTCGGCTCCGTCTGAGCCAATTCGCGCCCACTGGGGCATGAACATCTTTGCATTTCCACACCGATGGTGCATGGCGCAGTTGACAGCCGAATGATTAAATCTTATACGTCGATAAAACCGGTTAACTTCTCTTTTTTGGAAGCGTTCCTTCCTCACCGCTCTGAAATTCAACTACCTTATTTGTTGAAGGGCACTTGAACTACTTTTGTTTGCGATTTATACCAGATAAAGTGGTAAATTCTTCTTTTCTTTTCTTTTCTACGGTCGATCTTCTTGTCGCGAAGGTTTTGACGGAAATAAATTCAATTTCCAGTGCAGCTTCCTTGAGCATCTGAAGAAGATCGAACGTATTCTCTCCGCAGTCTAATCCCTTCAGCAAAATAGTCTGATTTTTTATCCTTTTTTGCGGTATAGATGAAGTGTGGAACCTCCTCAGAATTCAGCGCATTTTTGGCTGACTTGAAATCAACCAGTGATTTTGTTTTAACAGTTGATTTTTCTGCATTAACTTTTTTGGTTTTGAAATTACTTAATTTATTTTCGTCTGCCAATGGCCGAAACATATCTCTTCTGCTTTGTGCGAATACATTGATCAGCGGAACTTTTTCTACCTTTTTGGAAGCTTTTTCAGCGAAACCAATAGAACTGCATGTTGTTTTCTCCGCCTTCTTTTTATTTTTTCTTTTTGTAGTTTGATTATTTGTTCATTGTCCAGTATAATTTGTAGTTTGCATGCGCCATTTGCGGAGTTTTCTTGATTATCGTCAGTTTCGTATTTGTCGTTTCTCAAGGTTTCCCCACCGGTGGGAAGCCGTCGGGCGCCTCCATACCAGCGGTCCTGTAGTTGTCTTTGGATTTTTTGCTGTTCTTTACTGATCGAAGTAAAATAATATTCAAAAGAAATTTCTTGAGTCCAATAAAAATTAACTTCGGACTGACGTTATGATAAATTAGTTTAATTTTTGAAAACTTTTGACAATAGTGACTTAAAACACATCTGTACGCAACGAATTCTAGACAAAGGATCTTTGAATTTACCAAGTACAGTATTATATTCCATTCAATTTTTTATAACATCCAAAAAGATGTATCCAACTATGATCTGTTCGCCAATAAATTAAAACATTTTTTTGAGTATTAAACTATCAATTTTAATGATTGATGGATATTTGTTGCTATCACTTTTTCCTAAATTATTTTGTTGACAGCTGTCCATTATTGGCAAATATCGATAAATAAATGATTCTTCAAAAAAAAGAGACAAAATTATAGATATAAACTGAATCTACCTTCAATTGGTAACCCACTAGACTGATATCATATTCACATACCATGGCAAGCTTCCAAACACATACTATAGAATGGGGGCTCGTACTATCTTAGATACTTGCTTTTGGCTAAGGCACAAAGTATATAAGTAAATGCTCGGTGGTAAACAGGTTGACGTGACAGCTAGCTTGATACTTTAAAAGTCTCCAAGAGTTTCGGCAATCTTAAAGTACATATGAACTAGCCAGTGGTGGTGGGAAGAAGTAAGGTCGCGAGAGGCGACAGTCTGCTAGAGTATCATCCATGTAAATAGAATCTTTGCATTTGCGACGCTGCTTTTAGATACATATCGGCTAAATTTCAACCCCAATGCGGGATACACACGTTGCTATGACTTGCTCTCCCGTGATTTGTCTCTGTTTACTTTTTTATACGAGTATTTAAATAATTGCTATCATGTATTATGTATATTTCGCCGCACAGAGGTTGACAACATTGGAAATTATACATACATATGAATATGCATATCAAATGAAGTGTTGTAATTTCCTCACGTTTGTGCAATGAAATAACTTCCATAAGCGAACGAGTAACTGAATTATGCAATGTAAATAGAACAGATATTGCTAATGTTTCCCAGATATGTTGTATAAAAATTAAATAATATGACTAATTATTAAAATTTTGATTTTTAAAACACAAAAGCGACAAAGGTAAGAAAAACTTATCAAATTAATATTAAGCTGAAATACGAATTATGAAACTTTTATTGTTATTTAAAATGAAATGAAAAGGCTAACAAAAGAAGCTTTAATCATAACTTGGACAAGGTAACCTAATCTACAAAAACTGAACAATTTCAAGTTTTGATGTGATACAATTTGCATACGTATAGATAACTTTCCGTGGCCTCTAGTCTCAGTCGTTTTTAATTTAAAAATGTTTTGAATCTCGATTTTCAGTCAGTAGTAACGTAATAAACGTAGGGTACATGAAATGTACTAAAAAAATGTAAATATTCGATTTTTGATAGTCTCAGCCTTTAATAATAAGGGTTTCACAGCCCCAAAAAGTGCTCCAAAATAATTATAAAATACTATATATAATTTCATATTTAGATGTCGTTCATTCGTTGAAATGGACTATCCTATTTTATTGAATAAACCCATCAGGTGTTGCCTCGTACATATGTATGTCTAAATATCAAACAGTTTTTCATTCAAACGTTGATTCCATTCAAAAATTCAAAAGAGAGCGGTTCTGCCAAAAGCGGTATGCTTGTTACAAATACAACATCTAAATAAACTCTATAAATTTGCTTCAGTCATACTACTGCTATCGATCTTCCATTTCGAAAAGCCTTCGGGGATCATATGATCGGGGATATATTTTAGATTAATTCCTCGAGAAAAACGTACGGTTTTTTATCTATAGGAATTTTTGTAACTTGAAGTAAAAACAAACAGTTTTAATTTGTTTGACCAATTACTAGTTTTATCGTTTAAAAATTAATTCGCGCGCATAATCACCATAGTTGCCTTCGGGAAAATGCCTTTGGCAAAATGCCTTTTTGACGTCGAAATTTGAGCCACGTTTTTGTGTCACGAATAAGTGTATAGTCACTTCTTCTTCTTTGTAGCACTACAGCACCTCTCGGGCCTTCGCTTAGAGATAAGTATCTCATTTTCATAACCGCATTGATTTTTTCGGAAGTTGGTTTGGTCAGTACCATGCTCCCGTGTGCTTCCTCAGCTATGATATTGTAATAAACATAAGCAGTCGAGCAGCCCCGTGGTGATCAGGAGTGGCTGCTCCTGAAGAGATAAGGTGGTCACCCCGTCGAAACTGCTTAGTTTGTTGTTTTACTAGTGTAAAGTAAACTGCATCCGTCAAGTTTCCACCCTTTAGGCAGAGATGAGTGGTTCACTTCAGCCACCTTAACATCTTTAGGTTAGACATTCCCCTTGTAATGCAACGACCTTCTTCGGTGAAAGTAACGGTTGCTTTTTGTGTAATGTTTGCGTTTGTCTCAAGCCTCCGTGTCCGCTAACTTTAACGAGGCAAAAAAATATTGAATTACTGTAGAGTAGCTTAATTGACACCTAATAGAACTTTTCTAAAGACAATAAAAATTGATCGGTGCGTCTTGTAGAGTAGAGTACGCGTGATAAGTATTTTGTAGTGTAGCTTCGTGGCTCGACAAGAACCCGCCTCATATGATCCCGCAAATGCTAGTCGTCAAGCACGCGTACGCGGTCGTTAAGCGAAGCTAGTTAGCTGAGCTCGGTGTTGTTTATAGCTCGCTGACACTTATGCCAGACCATCGGCACCCGTGTCCTACACGGGCATAAAAGAAAATCATTACAATATGATCTGATTGTATGTGTATAGTCACAGTCACATGTTAATTAGTGACCATTCTAAGCTGCGAAAAAAAGTTAATTGTAATTTCTTCTCGAAGTTAACTTATCGTTAAATTTATCTTCTAATAAGTAACGAAGCGCTATCCTATTAAAAACGCATATCGTTCCAGTCAATTTCTTTAATATTATCAAACAAACAAAAATATTGATAATTGTGCCGGAACGATCTGCATTATGTAGTGTTATATTAGTTTTTCTGGGTCTATAAAGGACAATAGCGATGAAATGCTGGCTCAGCGAGCCATTACTGGTGACACGTACGCTTGCTGGCAGCTAGCTATCTGCAGTATCAAGGGGCGGGTCCTTTTCTCCGAAGACAAGGCACACTACAAAAAATTTAGTCAAGGGTATGATATTTATTTATTCATTTATTCAGGTAAATAAAATATATATACAAACTTAAAGCACAAATAGACCTAGTATTACCATAACAATATACAAATTCTTTATCAAAAATTTAAAAGTGACGAATGTTACAGACATTATCGAATTAACAGAAGAAAAAGAAATAAACTACAAAATAAAGAATGTGAATATTCAGTCATTACCGATATTTTATAAAAGGAACAAGCTACGCTAGTAGATCAATTCACTCACTTTCTTTTTATACATATTTAAATTACAAAATATCGTCTTCATTTAATTTGTCATTATAAAAAGTACATGCACGCCTGAGGAAGGTATTCTTCGCATAATTGGTGCGACAGAAAGGCAAGTAAAAAGTGACATTAGAAAGAGATGAATCAGAACGCAGAGTTTTGATCTGAATTCAATTTAACAAATCAGAGCAGTTTATGTGACTATTAATAATTTCATATAAGAAAACGACATCCTAATAATTATGTCTAGAGGATAAGAGCTGTGTATATGAGATTTCAGAAACTGTTTTTGCACTTTTTCAATTTTCTGAATATGTGTATCATATTTTTTTTGTGGTAGGGAGGTGAATGCCATTTATGCACAGGGTGTAGGACTCCCATGCGCGATTGGACTACCCACTAAACACCTCCCCTGTCAACCTGAGAACCCAGCCTGGAACCGTTTGACACATTACTTCGGGCCAGGTCTCGTTTTGTTATGCCGTGAGGGGCCTTCAAGCTGAGGGATCCTTCTTCTAGCGGGAGGGGAGAGGGATTGCCAGACATGCGATCTCCCAGCCCCAACACCCCCGGCTGCTGTGAGTCTCTTTATCTTTTAGGACTGCCCGAACATACCTGGTTCCATTTGTCAACCGATTCGAGCATCACCGCAACGATATTATCCGGGGTGAGCTCTCCCGTCTCCCTGTAGAGTTCCCTTCGCAGCCTGACCCATTTTTTACACGCAAAAAATGTGTGGCAGGCATTGTCCTGGGCAAAATCGACAATCGGGGGACCGTGGCAATCTTGTGCAGGTAAGACTGAAAACACCCATGCCCGCTCAAAAGCTGGGTCAGATAGAAGTCAGTCTCATCATTCCTTCGATTTAGCCACGGTCTCACATCCAGAATGAGGCGCGCAGTCCACCTTCCTTTCGTGCAACTGACCCAAGACTGCTGCCAATCGTTGAGCGAGCGCTGTCTCTCCTTTCAGACAACCGTCTCCCTCGCATCGTCGTTTCGGCACAGGCAAATAGCGCGGCGCTCTCTAACAAGAAGGGCGACAGGTATCACGCCTGCAATAACTCTCACCGCCGAATCAGAGACTGTCGGATACGAAGATGCAATTCTCAGTGCTCCTCTTCTCTGTACCTGTGCCAAACTTTTTCGGTATACCTCCTTGCAGAGAGCGTCGCCCCATACCTCTGCTCCGTACAGTAGCACTGACCCTACAGCACTCATCAAGAGCCGTCTTCTCGACGGGCGGGGTCCCCCTACGTTGGCCATAAGTCGGTTTCCTCCAGTGCTAAGCTGAGCCCGAGCAGTCATCCAGTCCCTCACTCGGCGCATTAGCATACCTAGCCTAAGTTGCGCTTGTTCAACGGTGCCTCCAGCGACCAGAGCCACAACATCATCCGCATAGCCGACCAAGCGCGACTCATCTGGCATCTCAAGCCTCAGTAGCCCGTCGTAAGACACATTCCACAGGTCCGGCCCACGGATAGACCCCCGGGCAACACCCGATGTAATTTCCATCCTTCGTTGGCCCTGTGTCGTGTCGTAGAGCAGGCTTCGGTTCTTTGGGTAGTTCCTCAAAATCCGCATTAGATATTCTGGAACTTGAAAAGAGTTTTCCAGCCATCTAGTGGAGTTGAAGGCGTTCCTGACGTCGAGTGTCACCAACAGGACGATCCGTCGCTTGGTGCGACTATATGCCTCTGCCTTTTGGACCGCGTTTACCACCTCTGCAATCGCATCAATGGTAGAACGTCCTGCTCTAAAGCCGTACTGCCGAGGAGATAGGTCCCCAGCAGCACGAATAGCGTCAGTGAGTCTTCCCTTGATGAGTTTCTCTAGCACTTTCCCAGCCGTGTCTAGCATGCATAACGGGCGGTATGCAGACGGCGATTCGGGATTTCCCTTCCCCTTGCTGATCAGTGCGAGCCTCGTCTCCTTCCATCGTACCGGGAAAACCCCGTCCCGTAGGCAAGCGTTGAATATGCTGAGCAGCAAGTTAGGACAATGGTGATAGACGGGCCGCAACACCTCAGCAGGAACACAATCTGGACCTGGAGCTTTCCTCGCTTTCAATGAGAGGACTGCCTCCTGCAGTTCCAGCTGTGTGAAGAGTGGGCACTCGACTGCTGTTTCACCATGGATAGCGTTAACACGGACGAGATGGGCGGGGAACAGTCCCCGCACTATCGCGTCCATCTTTTCCGCGTGATGTATACAAGGCTTCCGTAGGGCACCAAGCTTCTGCATGACTAGCTTGAAGCCAAGGCCCCACTGATCAGTGTTCACTAGTTCTTGCCAGCAGCGAGCCTTGTTACTGTTGATCAATTTGCGAAGGCATTTCCTGGCCGACTTATATGCTGCCACCCAGTTGCATGCCTCGTCACGTTTCCGCGCCCGTTGAGCCTCACGTCGAAGCTTGTGACACTCCCTTCGCTTTTCAGCGATTTCAGTTGACCACCACCAGTACACTGGTGGTTTGCCGTGCCGGGGTCTTCCACGGGGCATAGAAGCGCAGCAAGCATTCGTAATGATGCTCATAGTAGAGTTCACCACGTCTTGAGCTGCCAGTTCTTCCGTCCCCTCCGAAGCTCTCTGCAGCGGCTCATCTGCTGTGAGCACCTCGACGAACCTTTCGACGTCCATCCTTCCGATGTTCCATCCAGTTGTAGATAGCCGAGAGCACGGACGTCGGGAGACAGCATCACTTATCTCAAGCAGAATGCACTGATGATCACTGGCTGAGTAGTCCTCTAATACTTTCCAATTGTGTATCCTCCGTACTAAGGACTCCGAGGCGAATGTCACGTCCTGTATGGTTCCCTCACAGCCAATACGGCGGAAAGTCGGCGTATTTACGGTGATTAGTACGACGAGGGCCGTCCTGGCCGCCATTTCCAGGATTCGTTTTCGCCGCGGATCCGTCTGAGGCATGCCAGATTCGATTGAAGTTGCCCCCAACGAGGACTTTGCCCTCTGCGTTCGAGACAGCGCCCTCAAAAGCCTGAAGCTTGGCTTGGAAAGATGATATCGTTAGGTACACACTAAAGAAGGTGGTCCCTGAACACTGAACCCAAACGAAACCATCCCCCCGTCCACAACTCTCCGCTTGAAAGTCAGTGTTCCGAACCCAGATGGCGGCAGTACCAGTTTCGTCAGAATACCATAATGCAGGACTTTTATTATGATGGTGCTCATAGTATCATATTGGGGCGACCAAATAACACTTCAATGTTTTGGAAAGCGCTTAACTAATCGAAGAATCAGTCCTAGACGTTTAAAGGCCTTAAATAATATGTTGTCAAAATACAGATTGAAGAAAAGTCTTGAATCTAAAATCAGACCTAGATCTCTAACCTCAACACCACTTCCGAGATTGTATATGCATAAGTTATTATATGACGCTTTCTTGAGAAAGTTATTACACTGCACTTTCCTGCATTTAAAAACAGTTGATTCACATTGCAGTATTGTTCAATCTGCCTGAGATCATGTTGCAATATCTTACAATCGTCCAATGTCCTGATTATCTTGTAATTTTTTGAGTCATCCTCATACAGTAAATGATAGGAATTGGAAAAACAAGTACCAATATCATTAACGTATAAGTTGAACAAAAACGCACCAAGGTGTGATCCTTAAGGCATTCCTGAGGATATCTCCAAGAAGTTTGAACAATAACATCTTAATGCAACCGCTTGACTTCGATTGCTTATGTACGAACAGATCCATCTTAACAGATCACCATGTATACCAATTTTTGAAAGCTTCTTCATAAGAATAGCATGGTTAATTTTGTCAAAGGCCTTCAAAAAATCGGTCAACTTGATACCCAGATTCTAGAGCATTAAGTAAGAAGTCAGTGTACAGCGCTAAATTAGTATTGACAGTCCGGCCGCTTAAAAATCCATGTTGTTGTGAAGCAATAATATGACCCATTTATGAGTTAAGATTATCAACAACGATTTTCTCTAATATTTTGCCGAAAATGTTTAGCTTAGAAATCGTCCTGTATTGTTTGATATCTTGCTTATCGTTCCCTTTTGGAATCGGAGTTATGATTGCTTTTTTCCAAATACTAGGAAAAGAACCTTCAGATACAGACTTTTGGTATATTACAGTGAGGAGGATAGAAAGCTCTTTACTAAATTTTTTTATTAGAGAAGGATGCACACCATCATAGCCAGCCCCCTTTTTACATCTAATAGCTCAAGTTGCTTCACAACTATGCCCTGCGTGATAGCTATGGATGAAACATCTGCTATGGGAAAATTATCGTCATGAGCTGCAGAGAAGTTCATCTCAGTATCTGACTGAGAAACGAAAACAGAGTTAAAATACTCAACAAACTTAGTGCAAATAGTTTTCACGTCACTCGAAACAATGTTATCGAGTTTCATTTGTGCTGGCATATTATTATGACATGTCTTTAATTTGATGAAACTCCAAAAGTAATTAGAAGCGACAGCGATGTTTTCTTCGGAGAAATTAATATAGTTTCTATAGCACTCTCGTTCAAGGTGTTTAAGGTGGGGTCGCAAATCAGAAAAGAGCTGATAATCTCGAGCATTTTGATATCTCTTTCACTTCGAATGCTTTTAATTTTTCTGCTTAATACGTTTTATCAGATTTCGAGAAAACCAAAACGGATAGTGTGATTTCGATTTCACAAATCTCCGGGGAATATAATTGTTCATTAAATTGTTGAAAAGCTGATAAAAGTGCGTTACGCATTCCTCTGTATTAAGGTTGGACATAATTTCCAACCAATTGACGTTTAACAATTCTCGGCTCATTTCTTCAAAATTAACTGCATAGTAAATGAATTTAAAACTGCTCTCTAAAGTCTTGCATATAGTTGTTACAATCTAAATTAATATCTAGTGAGCTGATCTTCTTTTGTTAATGGTATTGTGGAACTAGATACGGTGCACGGATCATTGCAAAGAACGAGATCAAGTATTCGCCCATTGGAGTTGGTGCAAGAGTTGAATTGCTTTAATTTTGCCAAGTCCATGAAGTCATGTATTTCGGCCGCGACATGGTCATCGTTGGTGTATAGATCCAACGATTGGTCGGTGTTATTTGTATTTTGCCATATTAAAATCTCCAATGATTAAAAATCGATCACCCTGGTTCATTTGAATGAAGTCAAATGCATTGTCATAGAAGGCTTGCAATGATTCTGAATGGGTATTGCCATGGGGGAAATGGCAACAAACTAAGTGCAGTATAGTGTAAGAAGCACTAAGCCGCCGGGAGAAGTGCTTAGGCTTAAAAGATGCGCTGCATTCAATAGATAGCCACAGCTCTTCGGCCCCTTGGCCTGAATCCAAGCATTCAAGGCGCCGTGCATACAGCTCACGCCGCACTGCAATAAGCACCCCTCCACCACGCATACCTCGTCCGTCTGATTCTAACCTATCTTTTCTAAAAACATTAAAATTAGGGTGAAAGTATTCAGCATTATAGAAATCAGGAGTCAGCCAAGTTTCTGTCAAATACACGATGTCATAGTTAGACAGTAAAACATTAGATAAGAATGAGTGAGACTTTGTGCGTAACCCCCTCACGTTCTGATAATAAATTGATAGGCAACTAGACGAAATCATTTAGAACATACGTAATAAAAATATTTGATAGCAAGATACAGCGTGCAGCCAAATATCGTTCTCGCAGACAAATATCGTTTAATGGGTAATTTCCGTCGAAATAGATTGTCTTTAAAAATATTTTTAAAAGTAAAATTTTGATATGACCATATAAGAAATAAATATTAATTAAGTGCAAAATATTTAAAATAAAATCCAATGTTAGATGTAAAGTGTATGAAAGAAACAAAATTTTAATGTTGAGAATTTAAGTCATATAATTTTCGCTAAATCGTTCTCAGAAGCGATCCGCATGATTTTGGATACTTCATTCTTGCGAACAAGAATTTTACACTCTTTCACCCATGTTTAATTTTTCTCTGCCCTAAGTTGGCGTGCTGGCTTCAGTAATAGTTTGTTGGTGGGTGTGAGATGATCACACCCACCAACAAACTGCGCCCGGTAAACCTATATCAGCAGTGGTAAGTGAGCGCCGTGCTCGCACTGCAGCAATCAATTTATATATGCGTTGCCGCTGTGTAAAACGAACAAGAATCGTCGACGGACGGGTCGCTGGAGTATTGCTCGCTGCACTATTTGAATTTGGTGGATATGGGTGCACTCGATGCAATGTGTCTATATCGAAATCATTTAATTTGAACCCGACGGTTGCACATAGATCGAACAATATAGATGATAAGTCCTCTCCTTTTTTGCAGGTATGTCAGAAATTTCAATATTATTTTATCTTGAGAACTGATCCTGGTTGTTGCTTTTAATTTTCAATTCTCGTATCGTTTCATTGGCTAGTGATAGCTCCTTTTGCAGGGTTGGCAGCATAGACAGTTTTCCCTCTGGTAGAACTAGTCTAGAATCACAGTCGATGAACTTACTTTCTATGGTAGATATTTTAGCGCCAAGCTGTTGAATGAAACGCATTACACTCTGAATTTCAGATTTCATATTTTCGAAGTCACTTTTCATACAGCTAAAATCATCGCGGGAACCTTTTATCTCGTTAAAGATTTAGCTAGAGATGGCATGCTTGATTGGGGAAAACGATAAGAAATGCAACACCAGGTGGCTTTCTTTTCTAGCCCCATTTTCCTTTAACTTGCCTCGGACAAACCAGCGCAGTCATAGTGGTAGTTTTCCCCGCATTTACTGCACAGAACCGCATCGGTAACGGAAACACCACACTTTTTGCAATGCATATTCACAAATTGTTATTAATATTTTTAACAAATAGCTAAACAGCTATTTAAAGTTCGTAAAATAAAAGTTAAAATACCTAGGCCAAAACTGAAGGGAATATCAATCTTTTATGCTAAAACCTCCTATTATTCTATCATTACACCGTGCGCGATAAGGAATAACACTATCCTTGATAAGAGGATTTGCGGACTACGGAAAATATAGAGCATCCCGTTGTAACCGAACCTAAAGTCCTGATGTCGTGAGACTATGTTGAGCAACTCCCCATCCCTGCAACTCGTGAAAAGAGCTATGGCTGGCTTTGTAGCGGACGAGCCTTCCATCAACGCTGGTCACTACCCGTTGAAACGTGAAAAATTCCACATCAAAGAAAATGAACGTTATCCCTGAATTCAAATTTACTATACGTGTATATACAATTTTTATTCATATAATCAAGAAAATGGACACTTTAGCAGAATACAAATTTATCCCACATATATTTAAAAATCATAAAATTGGAACAGAAAGAATATTTACCATCTGTGATTTCGAAATTGATATCTACCTCATAGATTATCAACTATATATGGTAACTCACTTTTCGTTTCAAATAAATTTCTTATTTCATAAAAATTATCAACATATTTGCATGGGTCTGTAAAAATGACCAAAAATATTGTATATATAATTGTGTGCTACAAATAATGCAAACTAATGTCCAAAGGGAGATTTATAGAATGTCTCAAATCAATCAAATTCAAATGCGCTTTATTGATTCAATCTTATAATTTTATAAAAGCAAATTTAAAAGGAAATTATTTTTTTCTTGAAAATTCGTCGGGCCTTGCTTTGTTGTGTCTGCAGACGCGTTTCGACTCCTTTGAGCCATCTTCAGTGCCTAAAAGATGTGTGGAAGGAAGTGACTTTATATGGGTGTAGAACGAGCTAAGCAGGTACTAAATTAGGCCGGGTGGAGGTATATTATGTTTTCTTGGAGTCGAACAGTAGTCTCAGGTAGTTCACTGCTGAGTTTGATTCGATTAGTATGTCTCCAATACTGATTACTCTAGGGATTCTTTTTTTGTCAAGATGACCACTTCGGTTTTCTCCAGTGCTAGACTAAACTTACGAGCAAGCATCCAGTCTCTTACTTGGCACATTAGTATACCTAGCCTAAATTGCGCTTATTTAACAGTGCGTCAAGCGGCTAGAGCCGCAACATAGCCCGCATGGCCGATCAAGTGCGACTCATCTGACATCTCCAGTTTCGGTAGCCGTCGTCAGGCACGTTCCACAGGTCTGAATCAAGAATAGATCATGCAGTTCTTTTACGTAGGATCGGACATCTTGGAGTTTAACGAGCAGTGCCTGTTGCCGGTGTCTTCGTCGGGGCTTCTTTCTCTTGTTTCGCATCAGGTCTTTTTTCTTGTTGGGCATCCGTGTGAGCTTAATTTTTTTGGCCCGTTTTGAAGGAGTTTCTTTGCGACCTGCTTCGCTTCTTTTGTCAGCACATTATGGAACCACTGATCTGTCGTTCAACATCCATCAAGTGCCGCTTCGTTCGATTGGGCTAGACGCCACTCTATTATTGATGTTTTATCGTGGAGCTATCTACGCGTGTCATATAGGCTTAGCATTCAGCGCTTCTTTAGCCTTCTGCTCTTCTTCGGCCTTCTAGTCCAGTAATACCCTAAGCGGTCTAGAAGCTCCTCTTGTTCAAGGAGCCCATTCTTTACACCTTTGCTGATTTTTGGCGAGTCACATGCAGATTTGATTCTCTTTAGAACATCTCCCGCTTTTGAATTGGCCTTACCTCTTGATGTCACCGGACGGGAATTGTACTTTGCGATCTCCATTCTAGAGTTTTTTTTTGCTATGCCCGAACGCCGCAAAGATTTCAGTTAGGACTAGGCTGTCCGCTAACCTCCGTTTTTCGTCCGTCTTTACTGTCATTGTATTCATCGTCGTTGTCAGACTGTTCCCGTTGTGCTATGGACATCGTGACTGCAACCGCTGGTTGCGTCGCTGTTTTGAAATTTTTACTTTTTTTGCTTATTTTATCTACATTTTTTTAGGTATTTTAGTTAAAACTGCCCCAGTTTGATTGGGTCCCGCCTCGGAGCCGGTTTCCCCGTTGGTTTGTATAGTCGCCTTTTGGGCCCCATGGTTATCTTTGCAGAGCAAGGAGGCCATGCAAGGGTTGGCACAAGCCCAGACCTAATCGGGGGAGTCCGTCTTAACCGGACCTACACCATCAACCCAATAGTGCGAACATCGAACGCACTATGAGATCTGCCATGGTTCTTGGTAATATGGAGCGGCACTCTCAATAAGGAGCTGTAAAAAAAGTCTGGCACGAGTGCAGCGACGAGGACAGCATCTGCATATTGGACACTCTCTAAGTCGGAGGTGCTGGTGATTGCAAGCGTTATACCTATCGCTCTCCTGGAGAGAGCGCCGAAAAACTTATTTGCTCAGAAACAAATGTGATAGGGAGAAAGCTGCGCGTGAAGAGAGACAACACTCACTCGGCGATTGGCAACAATCCTGGTTGAATAACACGAAGGAGAGATGAACCGTGCACCTGATTCCTGCCCTGAGGCCGTGGCCCAATCTTAGTCATGATGAGACTGACTTCTATTCGACCCAGCTCTTGAGCGGGCATGGATGTTTTCATTCTTACTAAAATACAAAACCCTATTGCACTCACGACCTGTGTCCGTCCGTCCGTTTGTATGTCACAGCATTTTTTCTCCGAAAATATAGAAGCTACAGCCATGAAACTTTGTGGAAAGGTTAGAAATGGTGACTTCTTGAAGTTTTGGAGTGGAAAAATTTTTCAAAGGGGTTTAAGGGGGTTCTCCCCATAAAGGGAGGTGACCCTTCAAAAAAATTTTGTCACCATTGTAGTAGGGTGTCATTGAAAAGGACTTAATGAGATCTTTTCAAAACAAGCCTTAAAATTGCCTTATCAGTACTATAGGAGGCAGGGGATCGGGAAATGTACGAACTTTTCGCATACCCTTTCGCAATTGGACACCTTTCATCCGAAAAATCTGAAAAAAATCATGGGTGTAGGCATTTATGAGTACAATGACAACAAATACGTGAGAAGTCGAAATTCACTCAGCATTGTTAGTAATAGTATTGTATGATTTATCGATTTCACATTTAACTGTACCTTTAAAGTTCAGTACACAAATGGATATTTATAAGATTGACCTGTCCTGAAAGTTTCACAAAGATCAAATGGTATCTAACGAAGTTATAACGGTTTGAATTTTCCTGTATTACTATGGAACAATATGCGCTGTATTACTATGGAAACTTTGGGCTATGTAACAATATACGCTTTTTACCGATTCCGACACTAGAGGTATGCTAGGATTTGCATGAAAGTTTCAGGAATGATAGGTATCATGAATATCTTTGAGATAGTGGTATCAGTAATCGTAAAACAAAATAGTGGCTGTTTTAAATGCGAAGATTGAAAAATTTTGAGTTATTTTTGCCCAACTTCAAGGTACATGCCTTAACACTTGATTCAATTTAATGAATGACTGAAGATGAGTACCTATAATTAATACTCATAGGTGAAACAAGTCGAGAAGACAAGAGAGAGCTCATAACAAAAGCGCTTTGTAACCATTCTAGGGTTTGAAAAAAATTTGCTGATGCCATGAATCGATGATTTGAATTATTCACTCCATACTTGTTTAAGAAATGCAAAGTTTCGTTCATAAGCACATAACAGCCGCGATTTTATTCCATGTTAAATAATTTTTCTAAATACTGGGCTCATTGAAAATATTCAAGTAAACCACTATTCCTTAAATTTTCATGAAAATCCGAAGAAAATAACAGTGGTCGATTTGAAATATACATTAACTATCGACATGTGTTTGTTTTTGAACATAATTCCATACAATTGAAATGGTGATAATTCACTTTATCATGATTTGATTTCCAAGAGGTCTTATATGAACCTACATAACTAAAATTTTAAGAAGTTAGGGGCACTGTTTTGATTTTTGGAGGAGAATTTAAAATTTACAAATCTGCTATTATTATCAGAATTGAGAGAATTTTGATTTCTGAGTTATTTATTGCCCTTGGATTCATAAAGGCCTACCTTTGTGATTGTTTAAGATTTTTCGGCTCAAAGGTGTCCAATCGTGTAGGGAGGGGATACAAATATTGTTCGTGCATTTTGTCAACCACCCACCCTTGACTCCTAATGCAAAAAATGACTTATTTTTCAGATTTTCAAAGTGCCAAGACCTTTCAATTGATACCCTACTCCACTACATTTAATAATAATAAAATTTCTTAAGGGCCACTTCATTATAAAGGGAAAATCCATTAAAAACTGTTGATATACTCGTATTTGATAAGACCTAAACTTTTGAGAGACCACCACTTCTGAACTTTTCACAAAGTTTGAACTTTGTAGCTTCTGTAGTTTCGAAAGAAATTTGTTGTGACGCTCGGGTGGACGGACAGACGAACGGACAGTTAAACAGATGGGCGCAAGCTAGTAAGTTTTTACGAAATTTCTTTCAGAAAGCCCTAAAAATCATGGAGCTAGATTCAATAACAAATAACTTAGAGACTAAAATTCGTTGAACTTTGCTAATAGTAGTAAAAATTAACACTTTTGTCAGTAAAACTGTATCAGTATCATTAAATTAGATGAAATCAGCCATTTAGAAGTTCTTCAAAATATTTCTTTATTCTATAAGTTTCAATAAAATTTACCGACGTTATAGCCATTTGAATTTCCTACGATTACAACAATCATATACAATTTTTCTACTATATGGGCTTTCCATCGAACTAGACACTACATTTTCGATTGAAGATAAGATGCATAAAAAAAATGTATTTAAGATTCAGGTCAGTCAATAATTTTAGTAATATTGGAACAAATGTTGGCTGGTTAAAATGGAGTTCTTTTCTTCTTTTTCTTCTTCTTAGGACTACAGCCCCTCTCGGGCCTTCGCTTCCTGCAAATAGCACCTCCAACTGTTCCGAAATACGAGCAGCGATAAACTGTCTTCGTCGACCGAGTCAGACCAGCATTTCCTCGGTTTCCCCACCGGTCTCCGCCCTTCAGTTCTCCCACCGAATACCTTTTTGGGTATCCGTTGTTCGTCCATACGACTCATGTGGCCAGCTCATTGCAGCTTCCGCAGTCTTACGATCGTTGAGACCTCAGGCTCGTCAAAAATTTCATTCAGCTCATGATTGCATCGAATTCGCCATTGGTCCCCGTCTAGCTTCGCTCCGATTATTCGCAACAGGACCCGTCGCTCAAAGGCGGTCAATATATTTGCGGATGCTTGGGTTAGGGTGCATGTTTCACACCCATAGCATAACACAGGTCTTATCATATATTTGTATACTTGGAGCTTTGTTTTTCTGTATATGCAGCTGTTCTTCAAAATCGTCAAAACTGAATAAAATACTTTATTTGCGAGCTGTATTCTTCGGCTTATTTCGTCTCTTTCATTACAGATTCTCGTCATTTTGGCGCCAAGATACACAAATTCGTTTACACTTTGGATACTGTACCCGCCAAGTGTGATACTTTGTATCCTTGAGGTATTTCTCCTTGACTGCGTCATGAGCTTTGTTTTATTTTCATTGACTTGCAGCCTTTATAGTTTTGCTTCGCTGTCGAGTTTCAGGAAAAGTTCCTTGGCAGTTGTTAATGACCATGACAAAATGTTGTAATGTACCTCGTGTATCGATAGGTAGCTTCCTTATAACGTACTCCAGAGCCAAATTGAATAGCAATGGGGCCAGCCCATCTTCCTGCTTTAGTCCCATATTTGTGTCAAAGGCATCGGTGAGTTGGTTATTGATGCGGACTTGGAAGGTCGTCGACGTCATTGTCATTTTGATAAGACGGACTTATTTGGCTGGGATGCCAAGGAAAACATTATTTGGGAGAGTACTTTACGATCAAAACTGTCGTATGTTTGCTTAAAGTCAACGAAAATTTGGTGCACGTCTATGTTGAGCTCCCAGCATTTTTCAAGTACCTGCTTGACAGTGAACAATTGGTATATTGTCGATCTACCTGCTCTAAAACCACCTTGATACGCTCCAATAATACGGTTGGCGTGTGATCCGATTTTATTTTCTAAGATTTTGGAAAATGTTTTGTACGCCGTACAAAGTAGTGATATGTCTCTATGATTTTCGCACTGTAGCTTGTCACCTTTTTTGTAGATAGGGAATATAACTGATTGGCTCCACTCTTTTGTCATATGTTCTTGTTGCCAAATGTGCTGGATGGCTTTGTGAATAGCTTTATAAGACTACTGCCACCATATTTGGTGAGCTCCAGTGGATGAAGTTTTTTCCATCATCAAAGCCCAAAAGAATAATCAAGCGCTGGCCATCGATGAGATGGAGTTCTTTTAAAGCAACCATATATTTGTTGTCATTCCATTTATCCAAATATTGTAGGCTAAGAACAAAACCCTTTTGACATGAGCGTAGTACTGTCTACCCAACTTGTTGTCAGGTAAGGTACCTGCATCGTTGTTTTTCGAATCTACGCAACTCGTTGCATCAGTCATCGCTTCAAGGACAGCGTAATAGTTTGCACTGCCGTTAGAACCTCCAGCACTCCGTACCTCGCGATGATGATGTTCTCATCTCTTAAACCTTTCGTTTTGCATTTTGGATTTCGCCTTCGCTTTGCTGCTTACTATTCTTTGGATTTGTAGTCTTCATTGAGTATTTGTTTAAATTTCATCTAACAAAATAATTCGAAAGTACGAATGATCTTTTCCATATAGAGCTTCATTTTTCTATCATCCATTATTTTGTTTCCAATTTTTCTTTTTAGAATCTTCTCGTTGGATGATGTTGGAACAATCGACTGTTTATTATTCAAAGTTTCCTCAGATTCCCCCAACGATGGGAAGTCATCGGGCTCCTCCATACCAGCAGTCCAGAAGTTGTCTTGAAACACTTCGCTTATGTATCGAAGTAAAATTATGATATTCGATGCTGCTTGAACCAATCACCTCGAGGAAATGATAAGCCTTTTCCAAAAATAATTAATTTCCAAATGACGTTTTAAAAAACTATTCAATTTTCAGGGTTTTGTACTAAAATATAAAACCCTATTGAAATCGGTACCTGCGTCTGTCCGTCCGTCCGTCTGTATGTCACAGCAGTTTTTATCTGAAACTATAAAAGCTAGAGCCATGAAACTTTGTGGAAAGGCCGGAAGTTATGACTTCTAGATGTTTTGGGGTGAAAAAATTTTTCAGAGTTTTAAGAGGGTCCCCCATATAGAGGAGTGACCCTTGAAAAATATTTTTTCGTCAAGCGTAGTCAAGTGGGGTATCATATGAAAAGTCTCAATGAGATCTTTTCAAATCAAGTCTCAATGAGATCTTTTCCTAAAATTATTTTATCAGTATCGAGGGAGGCAGGAGAAGGGGCGATTGGAAATTTTTCATCCGAAAAATCTGAAAAAAATCATGATTATAGAACTTCATGAGCACTACAACGAAAAATACGTCAGAAGTCGAAATTCACTCATCTTTGTCAGTAAAATTATGATTTACAATTTTACACTTTTTCGCATAAAATCGTAAGCTGTATGAAATTTTTGACGAACCGAAGGTCTCAACGATTGAAAGACTGCGGAAGTTACAATGGGCTGGGCACACAAATCGTATGGACGAACAACGGATACCCAAAAAGGTATTTGTTGGGAGAACTGAAGGCCGGAGACCGGTGGGGAAACCGAGGAAACACTTGTCTGACTCGGTCGACGAAGACAGTTCATCGCTGCTCCGATTTCAAAATTGGAAGATGCGGTCAATGAACCGAGACAGTTGGAGGCGCTGTTTGCAGGAAGTGAAGGCCCGAGAGGGGCTGCAGTGCTAAGAAGAAGAAGAAATATCGATCCGAGTGAGGAAAATCATTACACCTTTCTAAACGAAAATAAGTTGTTCTTCTAAAGAATAGAGAAGAATCATATCCTATATATACTTACGAGTATATAGGTTTCTATTAAGGACATAACAATAAATAAATAAATTTCAATAAATCGATTGTGAGTTGTGCTGTGTGGCTAGTGGCACCGTCTTGTTGAAACCACATATCGTTGATATCAATTTCATCCGATTCTGGACAAATAATTTTCCAGCATAACTCGATAGGGCTCTCCCTGATGGTAATATGACAGTCGTTTTATCCACGAAAAAATACGGCCGAATCACTCCTCCGGCATGAAAACCGCCCCAAACAATAATTCTTTGCGGATGCAACGGTGTCTCAAGAAGCACATGTGGGTTTGTTGCTAACCAATAACGTATATTTTGCTTATTAACAAACCCATTGAGCCAGAAATGAGCTTCATCGCTGAAGATGATTTTTCGATAATAGTAATTTCTAGTAATATTTAATCATTTCCAAACGTTGCCGGTTCTTAAACTTTACCATAACGAAGACCTTGACTTTAACTAACGTTTTGACATTGACAGTTCATCAATGTCAGTTGTGCCTTCATATAAAGATACAAAATTTTTATGTCCTTAATGCAAAACCCTATATTAGCAAAAATAGTTTTTTCGGAAAAAGTGACTACTGGGAAAATTTATAATTTTGAAAAATTACTACCGGGAAAAATATTCATTGTGGAATTGTCCCTCTAGCCTTCAAAGAAAATTAACTCCTACTTATTTTTAAAAAACACAATATGAATCAAAATGTTCCAGAAGAAACCTAAAGAGATAATTGTGCATCTTGTCAGTAATAATCGAAAATTTCAAATAACTATTGTAGTTGCTTACGAGTTTCGAAATAAGCAAGGAACAATCTTCCAAAAGCAGATCACACGCCAATATATTGTTACATGTACAAATAATTACATGTACAAATAATTCTGCGAGCCACTGTCGCAATTGTTTTCACAGTCATTAAGAACGTCAACAAATGAATTTACTCGAACCCACGAGAACCCAACAAGCATTATCAACATCTGAAAGTGAGTCACTGCCCATTCATGCTGGAATGTTCCCGCTTATTCACCAATGTACGAGAACTGAGTTGAATGATTAGAGACCCTATATAAAGGCGAGCTGAATGAATGGTGGCATTCATTCGACCGCGATAAAAACTTGTGATAGTGTGTGGAAAGCGAATTGAAAAGCGATCAAGTAATAGTGAGGTGATTTTGAGAAGACAATTGCGATAAGAAATTTATGGACAAGTGTTAGAATTTTAATAGTGAAAATTAAAATTAGTGAAAGTGTTAAATTGATCATTGTGCACTTTTGTAATTAAATAAACTCTTTTAACTTAAAAAAAAAACATTGCGTTTTCATTTTCCCGGAACATTAAAATTATTATTGGCCGCGAACCGAAAACACGCGACAGTGGTGTCGAGAAGTGAGATTAAAATTTTGAAAGTGAAAATTTGAACATTTTTATAGTGCACAATAGTAAAATTTAAAGAAACATTGTAAATGCCACGAAGCCTAAACTTAAAAATTAATGAATTGACCATGTCGGAGCTTAAGGAAGAGTTGGAACAGCGAAACCTGGCTACGCAAGGTACAAAGGCCACACTGATTGCACGCTTGCGTGTCGCAATTGAATCGGAAGGCGCGTATCTGGATTCAGGTGAGCCCTCAGATGCAGAAAAAGGCGCAGAAGGTGGTGAAGCAGAAACATCAAAACCAAAGGAACCAGAAAATGCGCTGATGCAAATGTTGATGCTGATGCAGCAAGAGCTGCGACAACAGTCATCTAATTTAACTGCGAAGCTCAATGAACAGTCGTCGAATTTAACTGCGAAGTTCAATGAACAAGCGATCGAAATCAAGGCAGACATCACACAGAAGCTGGAGAAACAGTCAACCGAAATAAAAGCGGAGCTCGGTCATCTGAACAAACATATTAAAGGCGTCGAGGAAAAGGTTGACCAGGTCGAGGAAAAGGTTTACCAGGTCGAGGAAAAGGTCAGCCAGGTCGAGAGAAAGGTCAGCCAGGTCGAAGAGAGAATGAACCACGAGATGGAAAAAGTGAAAAAAGAATTGGAAGCAGCGAAGGCAGTAGTAACCACTTCACCAGCCCCGCTTAAACCGCAGCGCCAAGCACATCCAGAAATGTGCAAGCACCAATATTCGATGGGCAAACGGTCTGGAGTATTTACAAGACCCAGTTTGAAGCTATCGCAAGGGCAAATCACTGGAATGAACAGGACCGTGCAACTGCGCTGATTCTTGCTCTAAGAGGCCCAGCTGCCGAGCTTTTGCAGACGATCCCCGTTGAATCGCAATCAAACTCGAATGCCATAATGAATGCTCCCGACATGCGTTATGGAGACGATCATCTAAAGCAGATTTATCGGTCACAACTAAGGCATCGGGTGCAGAAGTCTGGTGAAACCCTGCAGCAGCTAGCCCAAGACATTGAGCGACTAGCACTTTTGGCTTACCCAGCCTACGACCCAGAACATCGAGATGATGCAGCGGAAGAAGCATTCATCAGCGCACTAAAGGACCCGGAATTGCAACAAGCCGTGCGTTTAGCTCAAAAGCAAACGGTTAAGGACGCATTGGCTTACAGTCTGAACTTTGAGGCAGCGAAAAATGTGACTCGTACCACTGCCCGGGTTCGTGAGGTAGTGACAGACGAGTGCAGGTGTGAACGCGTAGAAATTGAGCGAGACCCGCATGTAAATGGTGCGCCTAGATGCTGGAATTGCGGAGAGAAGGGGCACCTGCAAAAAGACTGCAAGAAGCGAAGAAAACCGAGCTATTGGCCAGGGTGTGCAGCTAGGAGGAGATCCAGACCGAGTCAGGAGCCCAGAATGGAAGCCCTTCAAACAGAGGGGTCGGGAAACATGTAAGAGCCAACTTCGTGGGGCAGGGGTTGGCTAGGAGGATCGACGTCCCCAGCACCACCATCACCGTGTCAAGACTACATCGTGGAGAAGCGGACTTATGCCTTCCGGGTCAAATTGACGGAGAACACTGCACCATAACAATCGACACTGGTGCAACCCGATCGATTATCCGACCAGACCTAGTTAGACAGCAACAACTTCACAAGAGCAGAATTTTCTCACTACGGACAGCTACGGGAGAAACTGCACCTGTTCATGGAGAGGTCAACCTCCAGATACAGTTGGGAGACATTGTGTTCCGATATAATTTTCTGGTCGCGAACATTATGGATGACTGCATTCTCGGAATGGATTTTCTACGACCACATGGAATCACGTTGGATTTGGGCAAACGTGTATTGAAATGGCAGAATGTCGAAGTACTGATGGAAGATCCCAGCGTCCAAGTCCCCAAGATGAATGTATTGGTATGTACTGACACTGATGTACCGAATTCTTCCGAAAGCATTGTATGGGCCAAGCTTGATGGTGATTCTGGAGACCACCGATCTTATCTGATAGAGCCAACGAAGACATCCGCATTGCGCAGTTTGATTGTAGGACGAAGCCTTGTAAGATCTTTAAGGAACGGATATGTGCCGGTTAGAGTCCTTAACATCGCAGACTCAACCACGAGCATCAAAGCGGGAGAAGTCATCGGCAGCTGCCAGCCTGTTTCCACCATCACCTCTTTGGAAGCTACTCACAACCATCATTGGAAAAGGAGGCAAGACACAGACAAAGCCCGGGAATCTACGTCTGCAATATTGAAGCAAGTCAAATTGCCGGTGCAGCTATTCAAACGAGCCTCTGATCTGGTCACCAAGACAGTGACATCTTCTCAACAAGCCCGGATGACCAAGGCCGAACGAGTTTGGTAACTCACGTCATAGATACACAGGGAGCCAAGCCGATTCGACAAGCACCAAGACGTCTCTCTATAGCCAAACAAGGAGAAGTGAGCGCGCTGATCTCGGACATGGAAAAACAAGGCATTATTGAACCTTCTGTAAGTCCATGGGCCACGCCTGTAGTTCTAGTAAAGAAAAAGGATGGTAGCACTCGCTTTTGTGTCGACTATTGGCAGCTTAACGACGTCACTAAGAAAGATAGTTACCCGCTACCACGCATCGATGACATCATGGACACTTTAGCCGACACAAAACGGTTTTCTACACTCGATCTCAAGAGTGGCTACTGGCAAGTAGAAATTGACAAGAAGGACCGAGAGAAAACCGCATTTTCAGTTGGGACCGGATTGCGGCAATTTGTGGTGATGCCGTTTGGGCTTTGCAATGCTCCAGCCACTTTCGAACGCTTGATGGAATACGTGCTAGGTGGTCTAAACTGGAAAACCTGCTTGGTGTACCTAGATGACATCATCGTCATCGGGAGAACGTTCGAAGAGCATGTGCGGAACTTAGAAGAGGTTTTCTCCCGACTGCGACTGGCAAATTTGAAACTTAGTCCCGACAAGTGTACCCTTTTCGCAGCTGAAGTAAAATACCTGGGACATGTCGTATCAGCAGAAGAGGTCAAAACAGCCCCTGAGAAAATTGAAGCCGTGAAAAGCTGGCCAACACCAAACAACAAGCGCCAACTACGAAGTTTTCTGGGTCTGGCAACCTACTATCGAAGATTCGTCAAAGACTTTGCCAAGATAGCTAAGTGTCTCCATCAGCTAACCGAGAAAAATCGTCCGTATGTCTGGAATGAACAATGCCAGACAGCCTTTGAGACCCTGAAGGAAAAGCTGTGTGAATCACCCGTGCTGGCGTATCCGAAACCCGGAAAAATGTTTGTAGTTGACACCGATGCAAGCAACGGCGGTATTGGAGCTGTACTCTCCCAGCAGATCAATGGCGAAGAAAGAGTCCTCTCGTATTACAGTCGAGTTCTTTCGAAAAGTGAGAGGAACTACTGTGTGACCAGGAAGGAGCTGTTGGCTATAATAGAGGCCACCAAGCAGTTCCACAAGTACCTATATGGCCAGAAATTTGTTCTTCGAACGGACCATGCATCGCTGAGATGGCTACTTAACTTTAAAAACCCCGAGGGACAAGTTGCGAGATGGATCGAAAGATTGCAGTCATACGACTACGAAATTGTACATCGAAAGGGCGGAGTTCATGGAAATGCTGACGCCCTATCTCGTCGCCCATGTCCAGCTAACTGCAAGCATTGCCGACAGATTGAGGAAAAGGAACCGCCCGTTGATCTGCGACTGATAACGGCCGAATTCGATGAAGGTTGGTCATCAGAGGAGATTCGAAATGCCCAGCTAGCCGATGAAGACATCGGACCATTGCTCGTATGGAAAGAGACAACTGGACGACCTGAGTGGAAGGACGTTTCAACGCATGGCGCAAGCCTGAAAAGCTATTGGGCACAATGGAACTCCCTTCAGGTGGAGGGTGGCGTACTCAAGCGGAAATGGGAAACGGCGGATGGCAGCTCCTATAGGATGCAAACTTTACTACCCAAAAGCCGAATCCACGATGTGGTTAAGGAAATGCATGAAGGATCTCCGAGAGGCCACCTTGGTGTTAACAAGACCTTAGCGAAATTGCGGGAAAGGTTCTACTGGCTCCACGCTCGAGAAGACGTAGAGGACTGGTGTCGGAGATGCACAGTTTGCGCTTCCGTCAAAGGTCCAAAGCGACGACTGAGAGGACAAATGCAAACCTATAACGTGGGGGTACCATTTGAAAGGATTGCTGTTGACATCGCAGGACCCTTTCCTGAATCTGAATGGGGAAATCGATACACACTGGTTGTCGCCGATTATTTCAGCAAGTGGCCCGAGGTCTACCCCATTCCCAACCAGGAAGCAACTACTGTAGCCGAACAGCTAGTGTTAAATTGGGTCAGTAGGTACGGCGTACCTGGCGAACTACATTCGGATCAAGGCCGAAACTTTGTGTCACTAGTTTTTGGCAAAATGTGCGAGCTGCTCGGAATACGGAAAACGAGGACAACACCGCTGCATCCCCAATCCGATGGAATGGTCGAACGTTTCAACGGCACGCTCAATAAACACCTGGCCAAAATGGTTGACGAGAACCAAAGGGACTGGGAACGACATATCCCACTATTTTTAATGGCGTATAGAGCTGCTGAACATGCATCGACGGGCCAAGCCCCAGCCAAAGTAATTTTTGGAAAGACTATTCGTTTGCCAGCCGATATAAAGTTCGGAACACCCCCTGAGAAACCCCAAACGGTCTCGGAGTACGCAAGTGATCTAAGACAACGGTTGAACCAGATACATCGGACAGTGCGAAAACACCTCGAATCGGCCACTGACCGCATGAAGACCAGGTATGATCTAAAGGCTAATTCTACTGGCTTCCAGCAAGATGACTTGGTGTGGCTTTATAGCCCGCAACGGCGAAAGGGTAGGTCTCCAAAGTTGCAACATAATTGGGAGGGACCATACCGAGTTACAAAGCGAATCAACGACGTCGTATACCGAATACAGGAACATCGTAAGCCGAGAGCTAAAATGAAAATCGTGCATCTGGACCGTCTTGCCCCATATCACACCCAGGGAGAATTGACTACAAATAGCTACACATCTTTTCGGGGCGAAAAGAACTGTGGTGGGGGCAGTGTTACATGTACAAATAGTTCTGCTACTGTCGCAATTATTTTCACAGTCATTAAGAACGTCAACAAATGAATTTACTCGAACCCACGAGAACCCAACAAGCATTATCAACATCTGAAAGTGAGTCACTGCCCATTCATGCTGGAATGTTCCCGCTTATTCACCAATGTACGAGAACTGAGTTGAATGATTAGAGACCCTATATAAAGGCGAGCTGAATGAATGGTGGCATTCATTCGACCGCGATAAAAACTTGTGATAGTGTGTGGAAAGCGAATTGAAAAGCGATCAAGTAATAGTGAGGTGATTTTGAGAAGACAATTGCGATAAGAAATTTATGGACAAGTGTTAGAATTTTAATAGTGAAAATTAAAATTAGTGAAAGTGTTAAATTGATCATTGTGCACTTTTGTAATTGAATAAACTCTTTTAACTTAAAAAAAAAAACATTGCGTTTTCATTTTCCCGGAACATTAAAATTATTATTGGCCGCGAACCGAAAACACGCGACAATATGGATGTTACGACCTACAGAACCTTATGTTATCAGAAACAATCGTACCAATCATAAAAATTTCTACCAATCCGATAATGGGTCGCTTTCTAAAGTCTGTTTTTATATTAAATAATGACTAATTGAAATCTCAGCATGCAACACCCATGTAAGGCAAATAGTGAGATATGCATACTGTCGATTCAGATTCTGCTTAAAATGCGTGAATATGGCTCTTAATCATTTTGGAAGATGTCAACCTTTTAAAATAGAATAATAATAGAGTACGGTTTCCTAATTCGATCTAAATGTTTTGCAACTTATTATCTTGATTCTTTTCAGCAAAAAACAAAATAAGATATCGAAGTATTCACTGAACCATTATCATTGGTTCTTCGCTTTCTTGCCCCTATAATCGTACATTTTGTATAAAGTAACTAGAAATATTATGAACTAAGTTTTCTTGAAAATTTAGACAATAATAACCAAAAGAAAACAAGTTGGGTAAACAGACCTACGCTCATGTGAGAAGGGTTTTGTACTCAACTTCTCAGAAATGCAGTCACCACCAACGAATGAAGTCAAGGAATATGTCAAAGAGATGTGCACTTTTGAAAGAAAATTCATTGTTTCTCTATTTTCAACGGTCGCCATTTTGTTACAAACGAACAAAAATCACTCAAATCATGAATTCTCAAAAATATTAATGTTATTGACCTTATTTGAAAATTTCAAGAAGATCAAATCAAAACTGCAGTGCCTGATTCGATGGAAAGTCCGTAAAATACCAAAATCATGTGTTATTGTTGTTGTAAATGGAGAAATTTCAAATGGCTATAACTTCCGTGCATATCATTCGATTTTTATCAAACTTACACAGTTTAAGAACCTTTTGTAGGACTACTTAAATATCGAATTTCGTTCAGTTTAAGGGTACCTATACGATTTTATTGGGGAAAATGTAAAACTCGAATATCATACTATTTTTAACAAAGTTGAGCGAATTTCGACTTCTAAGGTATTTGTTGTTGTTGTACTCATAAACACCTACCTCCATAATTTTTTCCAGATTTTTCGGATCACAGGTGTCCGATCGCGAAGGGGGGACACAAATTTTTCGTGTATTTCTACTCCCTGTGCGCCCCTCGAAGCAAACTTTGCCATACTAAGACCCGTTTTGAAAAGTTCTTATCAAGACCTTTCATTTGATACCCATTCGGGGGGTCACTCCGCTATATTGGCAGACCCCCCCTTAAATACCTTATAAATTTTTTTGTAGTTGAACTTTGAAGAGAGCACCACTTTACACCTGCATACAAAATTTGATGTTTCTAGCTTAAGTAGTTCCCGAGAAAAACTGCTGCGACTTACGGACGGACAGACAGGAAGCGATTTTAGTAGGGTTTTGTAAAATTATCTTACAAAATCCTAATTACCTTCTCAACACATTTTATTGCGCATTTACTCCCAATGAAAACATGACGTTTTTTATGTTATACCCAGTTTTGCGAAGTATTGATTTTCATTCAAATAACCCGCCATTGGATCTGTACATCCACTTTTTACACCCACATACGTATCTCCGGCATGTCCCATGATCCATCCACAAAAATATTTAATTACAGATTTATTAATGCATGAAGTGTTCTGCTATAAACCGTATATGATTTCTTATATTTAGCGTGTCTTAACTCATCCAACGTGTTTATTTGCATTCTTCACTTCAAAACATCTCATTATATCTCGACGCGTTGAACAAGTCTACGCATTCTTAACTGAATCTGGAAATAAGTAAATCATTAGGCGCCGAGCTGCTTTTGGTCGGAATATTCTTAATCTCGGGTAGGTCCCTGGTGATAGCATCTCTCACTAGAAAAAGCTTATTCTTAGCATGTGTATTAAGCCAACAATTAGTTTATGATATTATACTCGTAAATGATGAACATATGGCTCATAATAAATGGATTTATATTGGGGTAGTTAAAAAATATTTTTAATCAAGAATTTAAAATAAAGCAATTATTTACCTTTTTAAAAGTGATTTCAAGCAAACCAATTATAAATCGGTAGTTTCCTGACCTGTCTGTTCAGCTATCCTAGCGTTTTTCTCCCAAAATTAGTCTTGGTAAGGTAATTCGAAATCGTACCTTAAACCCCTAATAGGAAGTTAGGCGAACCAGATTCTATGAATCATAAATATGTTATGTATGTGCGAATACTTGGCTATTTTCAAAAGTCTTGCATTGAGAACTAGTCACTGCTTCAACATCGACTTTTAGCATCTTAATATGACCATTTCTTTACATCAACGAAATTTTTAAAACTTCGAAATGGTTTTTAAGCTCTTACAAATTTAATATGTCTCAATTATTTTAAGGTAAATATTTATAAGAAAAGAGTGCAATTCACACTCACAAAATTTAACATTCTTCTTACTAATATACATATATTGACCTAATGTTATGCATATATTCTTTCAGTCTCATGACCAAAGCACGGGGCTACGTGCTAACTTTAATGGAGTCCACTTTGGACTTCGTTAATTGGTGGGAATTGTATATTTACAACGTGTATTTAGATCTCGTGTCAATTATCATCTTGAATTTTTATATGATAAAATGGATATTATAAAATTCTTATAGGTTCTAATTACAATATTTTTTTTGGTTGTTAACACTAAACTCTACTTCCTGTGAAAAAGTTTTCAGAGACCAAGACGCTCTTACACAGTGTTGTGATATTTTTTTCTTTTTGAATCCGTTTAAATTTAAACATGATTTCTATATTTAGCTATAAACATGATTTACATTTTATTAAATACATGACAAATTTATTTACTTAGCACCTTATTTATGAGATTCTAATTTTCATCACAAATTTTCTATACAACTTATATTTAATATTTATAATAATAATCAATGATACCCCAGTCCTCTCAAGGCAACAAAATTTCAAAAAAGATCGCCTTCAGCTTTCAATTTTTTTTTGCTTATGTAATGAACTATACAATAGATAGCTTTAATATCAAATTAATAGAGTCATTGTCAATCTCCAAATTTTTAAAAGCTTTCAAAAAATTCTTCTACCATGCGTCTTGCTGAATCTGTTTCTTTGCCACAGTGCGAGGTTATTCTGTCCTCTCGATCACCAAATTCTCTTCGCTATTCTTCCCAACAAAGGCAGATCTTCCATTGTTCGTCAGTAAAGAACACGATGGATTCTATTCTCGCAATAACCAACGCCTTCAATTCAGAGATAGTGTAGACGTAATCGCAAATCTTCTTCCCCCTACATCAACACTAGTCGCTTTCGGTACTTATCCTTACTAAGAGTAGTAATTTCATTGCACGCATTAAAAGGCACCTCGTGCTCGAGATGGGTCCCTAGTAATGGCTATGAGGTCGTGAAATAGGTATTGTAAATGTCGTGAATTAGGTATTGTAAATGTCCGTGAAGGACTGCAGCGATGGTCTGCTGCTGTGTCTTGTCATGGATAGTCACGGACTAGCTAAGCAGCCAATCTCGTGAAATTAAAATCCATGTACTGGAAGACACTTAGGCACCGCTTGGTTTGGGGTGCAGATCAGAAGTCACCGCAAATATGATATTGGGATAATAACATCCGAATACACATAAGGACTCTAATATCATTTGGCCTTACTAGTCATACAATTGTGGTAAGCCACCAAAGTATAATTCAAAAGCAGGTCCAAACGATATTGATGTCCGAGGACAACACACGTCCGGAAGTTATTAAATTGCTGGGGTGCGATTAGTGCAATATCCCTTAGGGGTTACCTACCCGCCAAAAATCTGGACACCTTGTAGGGGTACCTAGAGACGACTGTCTCATGCTCACGATTTATGATACAGCCGGGCTTTTCGGGTCCCACGTTGGGCGTCATTTTTTAAGTGAAATGGATAGATTAATATGTATCCGTAAAGGACTGCAGCGATGGTCTGATGCCTCGGCGAAAGAGGATGGTAAGATCCACCGAGATTGACCTTGTCTGGGGACGCGTGAATGCGCTGGCAGGCTAGCGTTGCTGTGTCGTGGGGCGGGTTCTTTCCCCCAGCACAAGATCCACTACAAAAGAATTTCGCATTCACGAATTCCTGGGCCACAAAAAGATTGACCTAAGTCGAAAAAAGGAGGTAACCTACTAAGGGTTGGAGATTGCAGACGAAAAAGAACAAACTGGACCTGGGGAAGACAGACGGACTTAAGGGGACTTCGTCGTTACCCGACGATTCTTATGGCCCACAAATAAGAGTGAGGCATCCCTCGCACCCTCCCAACCGGATCAAGATCCAAAGAGGTAGAGAGAAAAGGAAAGACCGAAAGATATAGTGTTTAACAATTCATGTTATATTCTTACAATCCTTCAAATTGGTGCGGATATATTTTAATATTACAAAGTTTTCTCTTAGATGATATAGGTTGGCGTACTTTACCGCAATTATTCATTACGTTATATAACGTAATTAATAATTGCGGTAAAGTAACGCCAACCTATAATCCGATCAGAATATTTTCATATTTATGGTTAACTTTATTTTTGATGATCACTTACAAATTTCTTTAGTTCTTTAAACCTAAAGAAATTTGGTGTGATAAAGGTTCGCGTTACTTTACCGCAATAAACCACAATATAACGTAATGAATAATTGCGGTAAAGTAACGCCAACCTATATCACAGCAAATTTCTTTAGGTTTAAAAACCTAAAGAAATTTGTAAGTGATCATCAAAAATGAAGTTAACCATAAATGTGAAAATATTCGGATTATTGTAGCTACAATAAAAATGAAGTGTATGCAAATGCGAAAAGACCTAACGTTAAGTATAAATGAAAAGAACTAAATATTTCGGGTTTTTATCCAAAAATGGTTGCCTCAAATCCTGCCTAGTTAACATTTAAGATGAAAACTCAACTTTCTAACCAATCATTTTTACAAATGAAATCTTCTCATTTTTGATAATCTTTATACTCTACGCATGGTTTCCATGCAAAATGCACTAAAGGCTAAATTTTGATTCGTCTGTAACCCTATGTTGTTATCATTACAATTATTATTATAGTAAATTGTTTTTCTCATTCCATGTAATACAAGCATGGCAATTAAAATAGTGTTTAATAGATTTTTTTTAGTCAGTCATATGATTTCTATTTAAGGTTTTTGCTCGTTCATCAATTAAATTTCCTCTCAGTGCAAAAAATGATAACTATCTACTAGAAGTATATTGCATGTTTCAAAAGAGTTAATTTTGGTTGTTCTCGAATTCGCTGCAGTGTATCCTCACACTTCCTCGTTTTTAGGGTTTTGTAAAATAATTTTACAAAACCCTACTAAAATCGCGACCTGTCTGTCCGTCCGTCCGTCCGTGTGTCACAGTAGTTTTTTTACTTAAGCTAGAAACACCAAATTTTACATGTAGGTGTAAAGTGGTTACAAAAAAAAATTTACGAGGTATTTAAGAGGGGTCTCTCCATATAGGGGAGTGGCCCTGAAAAAAAATCCATCAAAGGTTGTCAATATGGGTATCATATGAAAGGCCTTAATGAGAACTTTTCAAAACAGGTCTTAAACTGACATTTTTTGCTTCGGGGGGCGCACACGAAGATACATTGACCAAAAGGTCAAAATTATCTGTTACAAGACACTGGTTAGACCAGTTTTGACATATGGATGTCAGATCTGGTACAACCAGAGTGCTAGTACTATGGAAAAATTAAGAGTTTTCGAAAGGAAATGTCTTCGTGCATGTACTGGTTTGTACAGAAAGCCTGAGACGGATTGGAAACATTATATATCGAATAGAAGAATTTATCAAACTGCTGAAGTGACGAGGGTCGATATCTTCATATTGAAACTTCTTCGGAATCATATCGCAAGATCTGTGACTGTGAGTGAAAACCCTTGGATTTCACAGCCGTTCCACCCTACAGACGGGTATGTAGCGACTTGCCTCGCTACTGGCTTCATTCCTCCAGAAGCATTCGTGTATTTGGACATGAATGGATATGTTTTTGATTCTGACGGCGTCCCAGTCATATATCACATATATCGACGGGCCACCGATAAGAAGATAAAATATCCTCCTAATTTGAGTTCACGAGACCAACGATTTCAATGGAGATACTCATTTGCTAGATTCGTTGAAGCTGATCGAGTTGAGACGGCGCAATCCAGGTATTGGTGGCTGAATGACAATGTCTAAATTATTCGTGTTTATTTCTAGCTTTGGTGTTTTTTTCGTTATTTAGTTTCTGAGTTTCAGCTCATTATTGCTACGTTTAGTGTTGTTATTTTTTTTTTTTTTTTTGTTTAAAAATTAGGTATAGGTTAGGTATATGTAATGTTTACTATATTCCGTTAGAGATAAGATTAAACACTTAAATGAGGAACATTGTTACAGAATTTTTTTAGTATAAGATAAAGTTTTTTGATTGTATTTTATTAGAAATAAGTTACAACATATTAGGTGTAGGATCAAAGTTTCACTGTTGTGTCTTAATTATAAATAATTTTAGGATAGTGTTGGTTGGTTTTTTCTCCTTTTTCCAATTAAATTTTCAAAATATGTAATAATCGTAATTAATTGAATTTGCTATAGTTTTTTTGATGAAATGAGTTAATGATAACGTACAGATTTAGAGAGCCATTTGGGCCATTAAGTTCTTTGATTGTTATTGTTTGGAATTTGCTTTATATTCTTTTAAAATTTATAACGATGAGTATTAAATAAAGCGCTTTTGACTTGACTTTGACTTTACACGAAAAAAATGTGTCCTCCCCCCCTCGCGATTGGACACCTGTGATCCGAAAAATCTGAAAAAAATCATAGAGGTAGATGTTTATGAGTACATCAACAACAAATACCTTAGAAGTCGAAATTCCCTCAACTTTGTTAATAATAGTATGATCTTCGAATTTCACATTTTCCCCAATAAAATCGTATAGGTACCCTTAAATTCGATTTAGGGCCTAATACTCTGCAAGTTTGATGCACATCGAATCATATTCACGGAAGTTACAGCCATTTGAAATTTCTGCAATTACAACCACAATAACACACGGTTTTGGTATTTTATGGATTTCCCATCGGTTTAGACACTGCAATTTTGATTTGATCTTCTAAATATTTCCAGATAAGATTTATAACAATACATATTTTTTGGAATTTATGATTTGAGTGATTTTTGTTAGTTTGAAGCAAAATGGCGACCGTTGGAAATAGAGAAACAATGGATTTTTCTTTAAACGTATTTTGGAGAGGTTGGGTAAAAAACCCTTCAGACCTTTGCGTAGGTCTGTGTACCCAACTTGTTAATTCTGCCACATGGAATGTCGTTGGCAAAAATGATTGTAGTGCAGGTTCGAGCAAGGATGATTTTCATAGGAAGAGTAGGAACTTAAGTCCCTATGGAAGTTTGAGCAAAAATTTCCACACGGCGCAGGATGATTTTTTAGTAATACCCTTGAGGGTTCATTTTGATCCCTATATAATTGAGCAATTATTTCCTTCACTGCCTGAGAGCTAACTTTTACCAATTTGGATAATAAATGTTCGCAATTCGTGGTCTTAACACCACTAAGTTTCATTGGAAAATAAGTCTATTCGGGCAACATCATCTAAACGCCAATATACGCTTCCTGCATCTGACGACCGAGCAATCACGCATTACCAAAATCACAATGGTTTTATCATAAAATTGAAGGCTAGCTGTAATGAAGATCTACAGCAAATGCTTCGCTCTAAATCGTTTTCCTTGAAATTAGAATCGAAACTACTTAATTTGGGCGAGGGAATTTGTTTAGGCTCACTGTCCATATAGGTTCAATTTCCTCTATTAGCCTGCATAAATTTTGTCAGAGGACACTATCCCCTACATTTGTTTTATGTAAGTTCGCAAACTTGTCTAGGGAATTATTTATTTCGAAGTCAATTTAGTTAAGCTGATTACTTCTTATTATGGGATTAATGAAGAAGTTTTGATAAAAAAGAAACAGATAACAAAATACCTGCCCTTGCTACACAAAAACGTTTACACTTGAAGCCAGTGAACTGCACCTTACACTTCTCGCATAGCGTTTGCGACGAAGAAAGAGCGTAGAGAGTGACGAAAAATGGAAATATCTTTGTACTTTATCCTTCCTGACCTTGAACACTGACAGCTCAAACGTCGAGAGAACATTGGCATCGAATCCTTTAAAACTAGCTGAGCCTGATACTACGTGGAGATCGCGCAAACAAGAACTGCCTAATCAGTGGTCAACATCGTACGTAAACCCCGTTGACTTTTCGAGGTGCCCCCGAAGCTAAAGCACCATAACCTCCCTCACGCATCCATTCACAGCGACAATGTATCACGTTGAACAGTGCGCAGATTTTGTAGCCACCGGCGTTGGAAATGCAGCGCAGATAATATCTTGCAATGGTGGAACTTTGTTTAGCTCCCATAAGCAACAAAAATTCCATAGAAAAATAAAACTGGATTATTCACTGGCCGATCAATAGCCTAAATTTTGATTCGAATGGAAATCGAGGATGAAATTATTTTAACGAACAAACTATAAAAAGAATACGTACGTTGACAATAAATACGGTGGCGTAGTAGGGTTTCAGGCAAAAGTATTCAGTCGGTGTGAAAATTAACTTTCTGCATTTGCGGCCGGCAAAGTTTACTCATCCTAACCACAAAAATTATTTGACAATCCCTCACCCCATTCCAATTCCATTTCATCCCCGATTTTAGTACACCGGTAAGGTGCTCATACACTGTAAATTTTATGTGGCAGATTTAAATTTTAGAAAACAAAATTTAACTGAAGTAAAGAAAATGAAGAAAATTTTAAATATTAATAAAAATTTAATCTCATGAAAAATATAATGAATGGGAAACATTTAAATTTAATATAAAGGAAAATCGATACCGAATTACGTTTAATATAAAGGAAAATAATTAATTACTTTTCTAAATCTGCCACATAAAATCATAAGTAGAGGATAGAAAGGTTTTCGAGCAGTTTTCTTGTGAAACTGTTCGATTAATACACATGTAAGCTGTTGTCTTGATTTAATTGGAACCGTTTGAGAAATTACTTCGGGCCAGGTATTGTTTTGTCGCACCGTGAGGCACCTTTAAACTGGGTGGCCGCCCTCTAGCAGGAGGAAAGTAAGGAAGAGGAATTGCCTGTGAGACCCCAGCCCCGACGTTCCCGGGTGCTGTGAGTTCCTTTTATCTTTCACGACTGCCCGAACATAACGTGCCACATGGCTCCATTTGTCAACCGACCCTAGCACTACTGCGACTATACTATCCGGGGTGAGCTCTCCCGTCTCCTTCCCCGGGCAAAAACGACAATCTGGGGACCGTGACTTACCATTCGTGTGCAGGTAAGACTGGAAATACGCTCAAATGAAGATAGAGTAGAAGTTAGTCTCACCATGCCTTCCATTTAGCCACGGTCTCAGATCTGGACTGAGGCGCGCAGTCCATCTTCCCTTGGTGCAATTCACCCAAGACTGCTGCCAATTGTTGAGTGAGCACAGTCTCTCCTCGCGGACAACCATCTCCCTCACGGACAACCATCTCCCTCGCGTCCTTGTTTCGAAGCAGTTAAATAGCGCGGCGCTCTCTACCAAGGAGGGCAACAGGTGTCACGCCTTCAATAACTCTCACCGCGAATCAGAGACTGTCGGACACGAAGATGCGATCCTCAGTGCTCCTCTTCTCCGTACTTGTGCCAAGCGATTTTGGTATACCTCCTGACTGAGAGCTTCGCCCCATATATCTGCTCGTACAGTAGCACTGACCCTACAGCATTCATCAAGAGGCGTCTTATTGATGGGTATGGTCGCCTACGTTGGTCATAAGTGGACTCAGAGCCGATACTCCCGAACCAACCTTCTCAGCCGTTGCCCTGATTTGCTCAGAGAAACTCATCTTCGAGTCTATCAGTAGCCCCAGATTAAATCATATGTCAATGCGTCTTCCATCGCCTACTTTTCAGCTAGTTGCTGGGTTAGCCAGCAGTCCAAGTTTCTCAATAGCCTAGGCTCCTGCATCTCGTTTCGGAGTTGCCTCTTGAATATGTGCTTCAGGCTATCATCACTGCTATCCGTGATCGCATCTTATATCACTTTGGCCCTCATTTGGACGTTGTAATGTTTGGGAGTGTTTAAATCCGTTTAAGTCCCTAGTAACGATGGTCTGGCATAGGTGTCAGCGAGCTAAAAAAGGCCGAGCACAGCTGACTAGCTTCGTTTGATCACCTCCAACGCGTGCTTGTCGACTAGCTGTTTACGGGATCATATGAGGCGGGTTCTTGTCGCGCCACGAAGCCACACTACAAAATATTTATCACGTATACTCTACAAGACATTCTGATTTATTATCTTTAGAAATGTTCTATTATGTGCCAATTAAGCTACTCTACATTAATTCAAAATTGTTTTGTCTATTTAAAGTCAGCGGACACGTAGGCTTGAGACGAACGCAAACATTGTACTAAAAGCAACCATTACTTTTCCTAAAGGGAGGTCGTTGCATTACAAGAGGGATGTCAAACCTTAAAAATGTTGAATGAGTTGGCTATAACCTAGTAAAACAACAAACTAAGCAGTTTCGACGGGGTGACCAGCTTACCTCTTCAGGAGCAGCGACTCCTGGTCACCACGGGGATGCTTGACTGCTTATGTTTATTACAGGGCAGTCTCTTGGATGCCGACCCTGGCATAGAGAGACTTATGGATTTTGCTCTTCACTTCTAAAAAACAATTGTTTCCGGATTGGATAGTCGTAATTTTAGGCCATAACACTCGTTGTTACGTTTTTTGACCTGGGACAATTCTTGCAATCAGAGGCATATGTATTGGCCTTGTCACAACGGTAGCAAAGACGTTAGGCTCAGTCGGGCACGCAGTGAAACCATGACCAGGTTGATGGCAGTTCCAACAGGTGGTAATTCGCGTTGTTCCTGATATTTCGTCGACCCCAACCAATCCTGGGTCGTTAGTGTGCAAAGGGGAGTATCAAGGGCAGTGTACTTTACTGAGTAGGTGGGAGTTTTGCTACGAAGTGTCGATCCGCCTCATTCTTCGATTTGCCAAGGATCCGGTAGTTTTTCGACTCTGGCCCCGGAATACGGCTTCTATAACCCTTGCTGAAAAACAGAGTGCGCCAATGTATTGTGTGGGGACGTAAACCATACGCTCCCTCAGCTCTGGGCGGATTCCACACCAGAGGATCTCTAGGAGATCCTCTTCCGCAATAGGGCTGACTAGGCCGTCATCATACAACGCAATATCTCGTAATAATCATCCACTGTCTCATGACGCAGTTGACACCTATTTTGAAGTTACGCTTGTTAATGGCGTCGCTCTCCATCGAAGAAAATTCACTGAGTGAAGCTCGTTTTAGTGCATCCCAGTCACATTCGGCCTTCGCCTCGACAAACCTCCAGAACCAACGTTGCGCGTGGCCTGCAAAGAGTGATTTCCTTCCAATGTGCCCCTGGCCATATGTTCCACTCGCCTCAGGAATCCCCCACTGGAACAGGTGTGATCTTTACCAGCATAAGTCAGTTTCCAACTTGCTATCGTTCCTTTGTAGGCCATACTGGTTCACTGCGAAGGTTTCGGGCCGGGCAAAAGCTTGGTTGCCAATTAACGCTGCCTGAGCTGCGTAGTCCTGGTAGTAGGTCAAAGTCAAAAACGCTTTATTCAATGTTAATCGTTATAAATTTTCAAAGAATATAAAGCAAATTCCCAGCAATAAATAATAGGCCAAATGGCTCTCTAAATTTATACATTATCAATTAAAAAAACATTTAATCAAAAACGAATCAAATCTAATTTACTTTAAATTGTTACATATTTTGTGATGCAATTGGAAAAAGTAGAACAACCCAACCAACACTATTCAAAAAGTAATTATAATATTTACATAACAGTATACTTTTATCCTACATCTAATATGTTACAACCTAACTTTAATCAAATTCAATTAAAAACGTTATCTTATACTAATAAAATGCTATCACAATATTCCTAGCCTAAACGTTAAGCCCAAAGACATATTAAGTAATGGACGCGAAATATGCTTAATTTCATTCACACGTGAGTGAAGGTTTTTTAACTACATACATACATACCTTCCTTGCCCACACGAATTGAAATCCGCCCGCCTTTCACGTTGCTAGAGCATCCACACACTCAAGTGGCTCTCTGGTTGCTCTCACAAAAATCCTACTCCTCTTTTATTTTGACCCCTGAATCGTCAACGAAAACTCAACCATATGGTTCAAAACATATAATTCGTAAAAATTCAACAGATGATGGAAACATCTTGCATGCATGCATCATGCACTAATGCCCCAGCCATGCATTCAAACTACCATGCCCTGTCAGAAGGAACCCCAACCCGAGACATAAGTCAAGGTGTGGGACTCGCATAGCTGACAGAACATCAGGCAAAAACATGCATGTTGCACGCCTGTTGGTGCATTCATTCCACCTGGTCTGCCAGGGAGGAATCATGCCTTCCTCCAGCATCGACCAAATCCCAAAAAATCATGAAGTCTAGGATAAGCGCCTCGAAACCACTCATGCTCATCAACAGGCAATCCCTTCCGCAACTTGAAAACCAGTCTTCGACAGATGATTTCCTAGTCCAGCGATGGTACCCCCATTAAACCTACATAGCGTCATTCTAGACTGCACGGCATACAGTTAGGCATACTAACAAAACTACCGTTTGGCATTACGTCATAAGACTCTTGCTAGTTCCACTCTCCAAGAATACTGATGCCCCATAAGCCACGCAAGTGACAAATATTCCATTATAACCCCTTTGGAGAACTCCTTCCTGAAAACAGGCTGCAGCATAGTGGCTAGTTGCGTGAAGTACCCCTTCAGGCCCTTAAACTGGGGCCAGAAGGACAGTCTCTCGCCTACATGAACTCCCAAGTGTGTGACTGTCGTGTCATAATTAAGAACCCATCCCACATGCCGCTACCATGGTAGACGGCCAAGACTGAGTATACTTTTCAGGAGCATCATTGAAGTATTTTCCACAGAAGCAGTCAGTCCAACTCAATTGCACGATTGTTGCACCGTGATCATATAGTGTGGGGCTTTAACTTAAATTCAAGTCGACTCCGGTCTTCAAATAGTATCAGTAAAACCAGCATATGCACATTTGTTGCAAACAGCAGAGAGCTCTGCAACGCCATTAATTTATCAAGAGCTTGCTGGGATCCCCCTTTTCGTCTAGAATTTATGTCATTTGAGTTTCTTCTGAGCCTTTCTTTTTATTGTCCTGGCTCAATTTTCCTAGCCGTTGATCCGCTTGCTTTTTCATAGGAGGTCGCCAAATTCGTGCCCCTGAGCAGCTAGTAAAGGGTGATTCATTGTGAGGTTTGATTTTCAATACGCTTTTTTTGACAGATCACGCGTGACTCCTGCAAACTGTAATTTTTATTCGGTGTTATTTGAAAAATCATCATGGAAAGACTTACACCGCAACAACGAATCCAAATTGTTCAGCTGCATTACGAAAATCAACGTTCTGTGAGAAAATTTTCTCGGGCTCTTAGGGCAGTTTATGGATTTATTGAGAAATGATGATTTGATTTTGAATTTGAAATTGTACACAGGACAATTTTTTAAGATAAATCGTGCTGTATGTAGTGCAACAGTGTTGCAAAGGTGATAATGAATTAAACTGAAAAGTTTGACAGTGATCGCGAGTGTTGTTGTGTCGGAAAAAGAAAAATGTAGTTATGTGTGTGGAATTGTAAAAACAGCTGTCGGAAGCATACCGGGGACGTATCCTTCGTAGGGTGTCATGTGTCTTTTATTTCGTTTAAATTAGAATAGATTTAGTGCAAGACGGAAACTTTGGTGGGAGACGTTAAGTCAAACTTACTTGAAATTCGAAGCAACAGCTGATAGCATGCCAACTTCACGCCACAGCATGAAATGCTTGAGCTCTCGCGATGTACTTCGCATTCATTCTCTCTGACATCTATGGTTAAAGCTTTTCTCTAAACCTTATGTATTGTAGTAATCATAACATATACCTATCCTAAATATTGAAACCTGCCCCTAATTTTTAACATAAACAAATAACAACAACATGAAATGTAGCAATAATGAGCCGAAACTCAAAAACTATATAACGAAAATACAAAAACAGAAAATAACCACGAATAATTTAGACATTGTGATTCAACCACCAATGCCTAGATTGTTCCGTACCAGCTCGACCAACCTCTACGAATCTAGCAAATGAGTATCTCCATTGGAATTGTTGATCACGTGAACTCAAATTCGGAGGATATTTTAACTTCTTATCGGTGGCCCGTCTATATACTATATGTGATATATAATTGAGACACCGCCATAATCAAAAACCGATAGATTCATGTTAATATACACGAATGCTGCTGGAGGAACGAAGCCAGTAGCGAGACAAGTCTCAACGTACCCTTCTCTAGTGAGGAACAGCGGTGAAATCCAGAGGTTTTCGCTCGATATGATTCCGAAGAAGTCTCAATATGAAGATATCGACTCTTGTTACTTTCGCAGTTTGATAAAGTCTTCAATTCGATGTATAGATATGATATGATAGAGTGGTCCAAGGGCCATGACTAGTTTTCGTGCTTTACTGAACATAATCTGGTAGAAAGTCTGACCTGGTCGAGTTGGGTCTACTACTCCATATTGAGGCAAGACGCCGGGCATTGATGGTCCGGGCCTTCCTTCTAGTGTGTCCAGGTGCAGCGGTTGTGCTCGATCGCGGCCCCGCAACTCTAGAGAACTCAATTGGTTGCGGTGGTATTGAGGCTCCTTATAATTTAATCCTACACTAAAAGGCAGTGGGATAGGATATCGTGAAGATGGCTCCCGCGCGTTGTCTTTTACCCCACTGATTGGGCTGGTTAGGTTTAGCAACAAGCTCAACACTTGCTGCATTTCTGAACTAAGTGCGGCTCGATTAGGGTCAAATTGAGCTACTTCAGGAGAATTTTCAGGTGTCAGGGTATGAACGACAGTCCGTGGGGGCAGACTTAAGGTGTCACCATAGGGGCTATCCCTTACTAGCTTAGGAGGCCGGTTCGCTAGAGTAGGAATAGGCGGGAATATTACTGCCTGGAGCCCCTCTCGACCCCAGCAGGTAGGGGACTTCTTACGGCTCCGCTCCTTGTGCTCGGGGTGAGTAATAACTCCCACGTCACGCACATGGCTCTCACGCCCTCTGGAAGTCAGCTCAGGTAGGGTAATGGGTCGATGGCACAGAGGGAAAATTCCGAATATCCTGACCCATTCAGCGATACATCCCGGAAGTAACATAGGGTCAGCATCACGGCATCTGCTGCACGGAACTCACCGACACATATTCTGCTGTCTAATAAAGCGTCCACTAAAGGTGGAGTACAATTAAAAGTAGCAGGAGAGTGCTCCTACCAGAAAGGTATTGTAAAAAATTAAACTTCTGAATATCAAAACTTGACTCATACGTAAATTCCATGAATTGAACTCGAAAAATTAACAAATGGTTATTAAATATTTTGATTTGCTACTAGTCTATTTACAAGGCGCTAACCTCTGTAATTTAGCTATCATGATGATAAATCAATGCTAGAAATCATTTCTAAAATTTTCATCAAAATCCTCACAAATCTGTAGAGTTTGGGTCTTTTCCGAACGTGTATTTAAACAGTATCATGTGTAATTATTGGTGCAATAGATAAATTTTCAATTTTCTATAACTTAATTGTTTATGGCTGGATTTTTATGAAATTTCAAAAAACATGCGTTTTATATTAGAAAAATTAGATATGAGTTTTTGGCAAATTTAAGGGTCACCTTTCGATTTTATAGATGAAAATGTAAAATTCATAAAATGTATATTATTAAAAATTTGGGTAGAGTTTTGACTGCTGAGGTATTTTTTGCCCTTATTTTTGACAGCGTGCGAAGGGACCTCTACAGGGAGACGGGAGAACTCACCCCGGATAATATAGTCGCGGTGATGCTCGAGTCGGTTGACAAATGGAACCAGGTGGCACATTATGCTCGGGCAGTCCTAAAATATAAAAGGGATTCACAGCAGCCGGGGGTGTTGGGGCTGGGGGATCGCTTCTCTGGCACTACCTCTTCCCCTCACGCTAGAAGAGGAATCCCCCAGCTTGAAGGCGTCTCACGGCGTAACAAAACGTGACCTGGCCCAAAATAATGTGTCAAACGGTCCCAGGCTAGGTTCTCAGGTTGACAGGCGAGGTGTTTAGAGGGTAGTCCAGTCGCCTTCTTGCGAGCATAGGAGTCCCACACTCTGTGCGTAAATGGGTATTCACCTCCCTACCACAAAAAAAAAAATTACTAGCCCACAAAAAAAAAAATGGAAACATTACTGTATTACTCTTGTACGCGGTCAAATTTTCGACACTTGGAAGCATACCGAACTTCTCAATTCCAACGCAAGCGAACAAAAGTCGAACGCCGACAATCACCTATCACGAATAAAAAAATTTATAGAGTCCTTTCGCAACATAAAGGCAAGGTAGCCTTCTATTCTCTTGTGAGTCCAGGCAGATAGAAGAAACCCATTTGGGTGACTATTCCCATCAAAAAAAATAGATGGTCCTTACAGGTTTTACGCTGGAACAACCCATCGGAAGAACTCCTTAGCGAGAAAAAATAAATAAAACTAAGGAAAGCGGAAGCTACAACTCACATGAAGTGACTCGGTATTTGCTTCACACAACTCACCTGCTCCTGTCCGTGGGACTCTAGTACCGAGGTACCTTACATCCTCTGTAAAGTAAAACAAGTTGGGTAAACAGACTTACGCTCATTTCAGAGGGGTTTTGCACCCAACTTATCAGAAATGCGGTCACTAGCAACGAATAACGTCAAGGAATATGTCAAAGAGATGTGCACGTTTAGAAGAAAATCCATTGTTTTTCTATTTTCAACGGTCGCGATTTTGTTGCAAACCGAAAAAATCACTCAAATCATGAATTCTCAAAAATATTAATGTTATTGACCTTATTGGAAAATTTTATGAAGATCAAGTCAAAACTGCAGTGACTGACTCGATGGAAAGTCCATAAAATACCAAAATCATGTGTTATTGTTGTTGTAATTGGAGAAATTTCAAACGGCTATAACTTCCGTGTATATCATTCGATTTTCATCAAACTAACAAAGTTCAGGAACCCTCAGTAGGACTACGTAAATATCGAATTTCGTTCAGTTTAACGGTACCGATTCGATTTTATTGGGGAAAATATGAAATTCGAGCGAATTTCGACTTCTAAGGTATTTGTTGTTGTTGTACTCATAAAAACCTACCACCATAATTTTTTTCAGATTTTTCGGATCACAGGTGTCCAATCCCGAGGGGGCGACACATATTTTTCGTGTACTTCCCCTTCCTGCGCATCCCTCGAAGCAAAAAGTATCAAATTAAGACCTGGTTTGAAAATTTCTCATCAAGACCTTTCATTTGATACCCATATCGGCTACCTTTGATGAATTTTTTTCAGGGGCAACTCCCCTATATGGGGAGACCCCCCCCCTTAAATACCTTACAGAATTATTTGTAATTGAACTTTGAAGAGAGCACCACTTTACACCTGCGTACAAAATTTGATGTTTCTAGGACGGACGGACGGACGGACAGACAGGTCGCGATTTTAGTAGGGTTTTGTAAAATTATTTTACAAAACCATAAAAACGCCTAAAGATGCAAATATTTCCCCTTATAGACAATTTGGCCCCACTTTGGGCACCATTCGTAATGATTTTGAGTGTTTAAATTTGTGTAATACACGGGTGCCGATGGGCTGGCACAGGTATCAGTGAGCTTTAAAAAAGACCGAGCTCAGCTGACTAGTTTCGCTTGACGATCGCGTACGCGGAATTATATGAGACGGGTTCTTGTCGCGCCACGAAGCTGCACTACAAAACATTTATCACGCGTACTAAACTCTACAAGACATTCCGATCGATTTTTATTGTCTTAAGAAATGTTCTTCTTCTTCTTCTCGTGTCTCGTTCCATTGACCGAGTCCTCCAATTTCGAAATCCGAGCAGTGATGAACTGTCTTCGTCGACCGAGTCTGACCAGCATTTTCTCGGCTTCCCCACTGATCTCCGCCCTTCAGTTCTGCCAACGAATACCGTTTTGGCTATCCGTTGTTCGCCCATACGATTCATGCGTCAAGTCCATTGCAGCTTCCGCAGTCTTACAATCGTTGAAACCACCGGTTCGTCAAAAATTTCATTCAGCTCATGGTTGTATCGAATTGGCCATTGGTCCCCGTCTAGCTTCGCTCCGATTATTCGCCTCAGGACCCGTCGCTCAAGACGTTCAATATATTTTCGGATGCTTGGGTTAGGGCCCATGTTTCACACCCATAGCATAACACAGGCCTTATTACAGATTGTTATACTTGGAGCTTTGTTTTCCTGTGTATGCAGCTGGTCTTCAAAATCGTCAAAACTGAATAAAATATTTTATTTGCGAGCTGCATTCTTCGACGTATTTCGCCTCTTTCATTTCTGGTTCTCGTTATTTTGGTGCCTAAATATACAAATTCGCCCACATTTCGATAGTGTATTCGCCAAGTGTACAATTTTGGTTATTTGAGGTATTTTTCCTTGACTGCGTCATGAGCTTTGCTTTATTCTCATTGATTTGAAGCCCTGCTAGTTTTGCTTTACTCTCGAGTTTCAGTAAAAGTTCTTTGGCGTTGTTAACGACCGTGACGATGTTGTTCGGATAGGCGTCCACTTGGCTTGACTTGTATAATAGCCTACCTCATGTATCGACACGTAGCTTTCTTATTGTTTGTATCAACTTTCTATTTAAGACGGACTGATTTAGATAACTGACTCATGCCATTTATTACACCGTACTCACTCTTTGACATTTCAGCTTAACCTCTAAATATCATATATTCTTATGCACTAACTATCATATAACACATTTCAGCTTAACCTCTAAATCTCACATATTCTTATGTACTAACTATAATATAATTCAATTCAATATATAACATCTCCCCATTTTATTTTATTATTTTTGTTTTCTTTACAGTTTTTAAATTCAACAATTACAATGATTCATCATATTAGAAACAGACTAGTATTTGCGGGCCTAACAAATTCTTCATCACTGTACACTTGAAAGCATTACCTTATTGTACATTTTAATTAATTTGTAATTTACTCCTAAATAAACCCTGTTTTAATTCAATTAGCACTTTGGTATCTTTTTATGGGTTTTACTAACCTGCCTGATCGTGTATGATATTCTTTACTTATATTAAAATTGTTTTCTTTATTTTTATTCATTATTGGTTTACTTTGCTCTGTTACATTTCTTATACGTGGAATGTAAGAATCCGAATTATTAAGCATTGGCTAATTAATATCCAAAAAGTGTGATTCTGTCATTTTAAAACTGAGAGTGTTCTCTGATTTTCTTATGTTTATGCTATTTCGTCTCAATAATTGATTGCTTTCATTCTGAATAATAAATGATCTTGGCGTTGAATGGGACTCTATAATCTTAGTTGGTTCCCAATTTTTTTTTCTTTGGTAAACGACATTATCTCCCATTTGAAACCACTCCTTCCTCATTTTCCTTAACGATAGGTCTCGTAGTATGTTTTATATCTGTCTTGATTTAGTTTCAATTTTTCATAAGTTCCTTCAATAATTTTTGGTTTCAATAATTCCTTTATAACAGAATATTTGAGCGAAGTACTCGGCTCATTAATAGTTGCGCTGGTGATGCCGATAAACTCGAAATTGGAGCATTTCTATATGCCAGCAATCCACTCTCAAAATATTTTCCTTCTGCCCCACATTTTCGAAGTAAGCTTTTCGCTATCCCTACACATTTCTCCGCTAAACCATTACTTCGAGGGTAGTTTGGACTAAAGGTTACTAAGCCAATATTCCACTCTTGTGCAAACTGTTTAAATTGATATGAACTTAATGGCATATTATCCGATACAATAATATGAGGGACTCCGAGTTGAGCAAATATTTCCTTAAATTTTATCGAAATTCCCTTAGATATCTTATTTCTTAACAATTTCACTTCTAACCACTTCCAGAAGTAATCCATCAAAACTAAAAACGACTTTCCTTGAAAGTCAAATATATCATAAGCCACTTTACTAAATGGCAGATCTGGATTTTCATTTGGAATCAATGGAAACCTAAAATTTGATTTTTGATATTTCTCACCTGTCCGACAGCTACTTATAAAATCATCTATTTGCCTGTTTATACCTGGCCAATACACAGTTAATTTTGGTAGCTCCTTTGTTTTAGCTATCCCAAGATGCCTTTCGTGCAGACTATTCAATATCTGTGCACGAAGACCAGTTGGAATGATGAGTCTATCTTCATAAAAAAAAAGACCATTTTCACAGTAAATGTCATTTTTAACATACCAGTTTTATTTTTGGGCCAATCTTTTTGTACTAACTCTATTAATTCTTTCGACTCATTATCATTAAGAATGGCTTTAAGATTTCCTCCGTTCTTCTATCGCTAACATTGATGGTATGAACTAGAGTATTTAATGTCGAGTCAACAGGAGCCGAATTTTGCTCCTTGATACTTCTAGACAGTGTATCCGCTATGTCCATCTCTTTTCCCGAAAGTTACCTGACTTCAATATCATATTTTAATAACTTTAGTTTTATCCTCTGTAACCTGTTGGAGTGAACCTGGGACATTAATTTGTTGAAAATTGCCACAAAAGGTTTGTGATCTGATAAAACGGCGACTTTCCGCCCATAAATATAATCGTGAAACTTCTCACATGCGAAGAGGATGGCCAACATCTCTTTTTCAATTTGCGCATATTGTTTTTCCGTATTTGTCAAACGTTTCGATGCAAAACAAACCGATCTGTTGTCTTGCATAAGACAACTTCCAACTCTAAATTGAGAAGCATCAGTTTGGATATTGGAATGTTCTCATTGAAACTTTGCAGTACTGGAGATTTTGAAACAATTTATTTCAGATTTTCAAATACTTTGGAGTGTGCTTCTAACCATGTATATGAACAATTCTTTTGCAATAGCTCTCTTAGAGTCGCTGTTATCTGTGACATATTTGGAATGGAATTTCTCACAAAATTGACTAATCCTAAGAATTTTTGCAATTTTGTTTTGTTTTTAGGGATTTCAATATTTTCAATGGCTTTAATCCGAGATTCATCGATTCTAATCTTTTGAAAACACCAAGCCTAAGTAATTTACAGCTTTTTGATAGTATTGCAATTTTATAGCATTAAATTTAATATTTAATTCACTTGCTATTTTAAGGACATTAGCCAGATTGCTGTCGTGTTCCACTTTATTTTTTCCAAAAATAGATTTTTTCGAAATAGACGAATACACCCAGTAGGTGACTAAAATATTTAGTATTTAGTTTTTGAAATAGCTCGGGAGCCAAATTAAGCCCAAATGGCAACCTTAAAAACTTATAACTTCCGAACGGTGTGCTGAATACATACAAGTCGCTACATTCTTCTTCCAGTGGAACCTGCCGAAATCCATCTTTGAAGTCTAATACCGTGAAAAACTTCACGTTTTCGAGCTGTGACGATAAATCTGATAATCGTGGTATTTGAAAAGGCTCTCTTTTAACGTTTCTATTCAAATCTCTGGGATCTAAACATAATCTAACAGATTTATCGGAGCTTTCAACCACAACTAGATTGTGGAGCCATTCAGTGGGATGATTTGGTCTTCACTCGATGTTTAAGACTGCTCGCTATGCGGCGAAATGCATGTATGACTGGTACCGCATCTTTCTTATATATAAATCTTATAATGGTCTGAAAAAGAACCGAATCCCTCGAATAATGAAACATTTTTCCGGATAAATTCCTCTTTTGAATTAGAGTTCCAGTTAAGATTATCGATGTGCTTGATTAATTTAAGCTTAGCACACGTTTTTGATCCTAAAATTGGGGACAAATCCACATTAGCAATAAGAAATTGTTCTACACTCGTCACTGACATGTTTTATCTCTAGTTTTACTGCGGCCAAAACGTCTAAATTGTAAGCACCATATGAATCCAATTTTAACTTAACAGGCTCAACAATATTTGTCTCATTTTCTATCATTTTAAATACTGAATAAGGAATAATATTTACTTCAGCACCCGAATCTATTTTAAATTGTATTTCTTTCCCATTTATCTTTATTTTAGTATACCATGAGTCCCCTTTCTCTATTCCTTCCACCCTTACTAAGTCAATAACTAAAGCATTAAGATTAATGTCATCATGTCCATCTATCGCGTTAACTTGCTTAGCCCTGCACCTATTTGCGTAACGATTCGGTTTCTTGCATTTCATACAAAGTTTTCCTTAACCTGGATACTAATTAAAAGGATAGCTAAATGAACATCTTTTACAATTAGTGATATTGTTATCAGGTATCGTATTATAATGTGATTTATTTTTTCCAAGTTCGGATTATTCTTCGAAAAATTAGCCTTATTACTTTTAAAAGTATTTTTATTAGACTTGACCTGATTTACCTTTGTAGATTCTCTCTGGATCCGCTGGACATCTTTTGCTTGCTGGCGTGTAACTTCCGCCACTCGATACAGCTCGACTATTTTTTTCAGAAATAAATTTTCCGTTCTCAGAAGCTTCTCCTGTAAGTCGGTATTGTTTATCCCAAGTACAATACGATCTCTCACCATTTGATCAACTATATTTTCCAAATCATCGTCAAAGTTACATTTTTGAACTTGCTTCGTAAGTCGATAAAAAAAATTATCGAATGGTTCACCCGGTTGCTACTGCCTGGTATAAAATTTGAAACGTTCGTATATGACATACGCCATCTGATCGCAATATCTGTCAAATACCTTGATTACATTTTGAAATACTTTCTTGTCATTATCAGTCAGCTTAAATGTTTCAAAAATTTCGATGCCTTTCTCGCCCATTAAATTTAATAGTATGGCGATCTTAACCTCATCGTCTGGCTGTTGCGCGCTGGATGCAAGTACAAAAATTTCAAAAGATCTCGAACTTACGCCACTCTCCGCTTAGACTTCCTTCAAAGTTCAATAGTCCGGGAGCCCTAAACATTGAATTCATTTTGGCCTTTTAAATTCTGCTTTCGGTTTTGGATTTATCTTTTATTTATTCCTTTTCCCAGCTGCGCCATGTTTTTTATCAACTTTCTATTTTAAGACGGACTGATTTAGATGACTGACTCATGCCACTCTTTGACATTTCAGCTTAACATCTAAATATCATATATTCTTATGTACGTGGGTCATTCAACAAGTACTTAGCCTCACCGCCCAATGACGCTGCTATTACAAAAGAGTTTTACCATCGTGCAGTACATTCTTTATGTAGCCTACTGTCAAAGTTTCAGTCAATTCCCTTCATTAGTTTTGTTGAATGTACTGCACGATGGTTAAAACCCTTTTGTAATAGTAGCGCCATCGGGCGGTGAGGCTAAGTACTTGTTGAATGACCCTCGCAATAACTATAATATAACACATTTCAGCTTAACCTCTAAATCTCATTCAATTCAATATCTAACACTTATAACGTACTCCAGATCTAAATTGAATAGCAAAGGGGCCAGCCCATCTCCCTGGCTTTAGTCCAATATTTGTGTCAAAGGCATCGGTGAGTTACTTATTGATGCGGACTTGAGAGGTCGTTGACGTCATTGTCATTTTGGTAAGACGGGCCGATTTGGCTGGGATGCCAAAGCATATCATTAGTTGGTACAGTACGTTACGATCAATACATTTTTCAAGTACCTGCTTGACTGTGAACAATTGGTCTATCGTCGATCTGTCTGCTCTAAAACCACCTTGATTCTCCCCAATAGTACTGTTGGTGTATGATCCGATTTTATTTTCTAAGAGCTTTGAAAATATTTCGTACGTTGTATAAAGCAGTGATGTGCCTCTATAGTTTTCGCACTGTAGCTTGTCACCTTTTTTGTGTATAGCGAGTATGATTGATTGGCTCGACTCGTTCGGCATATGTATGTATGACTTTGTGAATAGCTTTATGAACACTCCTGCCACCATATATGATAAGCTCCACTAGAATCTCATTGATGCCCGGCGCTTTATTATTCTTTTGGGCTTTGATGGTGAAACAAACCAACTAGAGTTTGTGGAGCCAATGTAAGCTCTCCGCAGACATCTATAAGCTCCGATGTTCTGGAGCTGTGCGGAGGATTAAAAAGGTTCTTGAAATATGATGCCCATCTTTCCTTAACCCTAGTTTCATCTGCGATGATTTTGCCAACGTCATCACTACAGATCGTGGTTTTGGGCTGATAACCGCGTTTCAGGCTTTTCACTACTTTGTATGCTTGCTTTGTGTTATTGCTCACTAGAGTGTCAATGAAGCTACTCTACAGTAATTCAAAATTTTCTTGTCTATTTAAGGTCAGCGAACACATAGTCTTGAGACGAACGCAAACATTGTACTGGAAGCAACCGTTACTTTTCCTGAAGAAGGTCGTTGTATTGCTAGGGGAATATCAAACCTAAAAATGTTAAAGTAACTTTAAATTAGTAAAATAACAAACTGAGTAGTTTCGACGGGGTGACCTGCTTCTCTCTTCAGTAGCAGCCACTCCTGATCTCGACTGCTTAGGTTTATTACAGCATTCTCTCGCCTGTGGGGTGTCCGGATAGCCTTCTAACGGCACCAAGTATCTAAAGTTACCGTCGTGTGGTTTTCAAGGTTTTCTGAAGATGCAGACAATAGTTTATGTGTGTTGGTATAACAAAAAGGGCATCTGAAATTTACAGATAATTTGGTCTAAATAAATGGTTTTTGATAAATTTTAGTATTAATACTCGAATATGTATAAACTTTTGACAATTCGCTGACCTCAAAACTTTGCATTCCTCTGAAGAGTATGAGAACGTTTTCATTTTCAACGGATACTGATATTACAAACTTGAAATTCTCAAAGTCAAAATTTTTCATTTAGTTTCTTATCACGTTTAAGACTGTTTATTCGTTGAGCTCCATTTAGGAGGCTTATTTTGTTTCTTAGATTTCTTACCCCAAAACATATCGGTCGGGCGATAAATAACAAGTCGCTATTATCAGTCTCCATAATAATATAACATACGAAGTTGGGAAACTGACAAAAAATCACTAATCACGTGTATGTAGGTCTTCTTTTTGAGATTCGATCGAAGACAATTCAGTAATTTATTGTAATTAGAGATAATGAATATAAAATTAGAGATATTAAGTACAAAATATTTAAGTTTTCAATGTTAACCATGATTTCTTATCTTTAAAGATGAGTTACTCACACCAAAAGTTCATTGGCATAATCATGAATTCTTCTTTACAAATAAATTGATCGTCAATTAAAAAAAATCCTAAGATGAGGAATTCGATTTCCTTTATATGACTCCAAAAAACGATCTGAAAGTATGGTCAAAAAAATACACTTCATTCTAATTTAGCACGTTAGCCGAATCTGAACGAAAGAAAAGTAATTATCTTTAATTGAATCGCAATTTTTTATTGTTTGTAAGCATTCACGGGATGGTCTTCACTGAATTTTCCAAAAATAAGTCAACCAACTCTGTACAAACAATTATAATTTCCTTTTGTTCATGCTTTTACTTTGGTCTTTTGATTAAGAAAATTCTTGGCAAAGCCTGGCATCACAAGAACACATTCAATCAAATAATATCAGTTGATACATCACGTCCATATTTGGAGAATTATTTGATATATAGTAATGTGCATACGAGTATATGTATGAATCTACCAGCATGTCACATCGAGGACGAGTTTTCCAACTCTGAAAATTTACTTGGAGATGGTTTAAATGTATTGCATTAAAAATATTTTTAAATTAATAGCATATCTTAAACTTTTTTTTTGGATAATGAATTTTAATATTTTGTTTCAACCATTGTTAACGGTATAATATAATCAGATTTAAATATATATCTATTCTTCGCCTTCAATTAGGTCGAATGAGCTCAAGCTAAATCATCCAACATGTTTTAATTCAATTCCTCGCAAGATGTAAATATTTTTGAGTTACGCAAGGATTTAACACATGTTTTAGTCTCCAATATCACCTATCAGCCTAGGAGCACCCCTGAATACGATCACAATGGCTTCCGACTTTATTATACGTGCCAATATTTAAACTAAAATAAACACCAAGGTTAAATCATAATTTTCCTTACAATCTCACTGCGTAAATGATCGCTCACGTGCTAAAAACCACGTCATGCCAAGTCTGATTTAATCTTCTTGACCGATCTACTTGTTTCTTGTCTAATCTCTTAATTAAAAGATAGTTCAGCATAAATTTGAATTTCCACCTTAGTAATCTGAAGAACAATACAAATAAATGTACATGGACAGGAATAAATTGTGTGTACGAGACAGATGCATGATTTTAATTCATGCTTTTCCAGTCTCGGATGAGATTTACTTTCTGAGTCGAGTATTGTGCAGATAAATGAGTCACTAAATAAATACAATATAATTTATCTGTAGAACTTACGTAGGTTATTGCGAATTATTTTTGGTGACAATGTTAAATCTTGCTAGTTTTTTACAATAAAAGGATGTAACTGTATGCATTATCGGAAAAAGTATGTAAATACACTAGAATACAATCTGAATTCAACCGACCTTTATTTTGCCGCCATTTACTAATAATCCGAAAACGTGTCAACAAAAATTTGTTCCTGCCAAAAGGATTTTCCACTCAATCGTGGACTTTTCACATTTTCTCAATTATTTGTGATAGATCATACAAAAGTTTCAGTGCATGTGTTAGAAATTGATTAAAATATTGATTAAAAATGCATTCCGATTTATCTATGCCAAATATCATTTAGTCTTCACCTTGCAGATTGCATTGATGGAAATTTCGCTAGATTACTGTTTTTAATCGACTTCCAAAGGAGAGTAGGTTATCAGTTTCCCACGTATTTATTTTTAGGGTACTTTTTTATGTAAGTTTTCACATAACTTTAGAATGGAGGTACAAGTAAGTAGAAGAGTGCTGTTTTCACCAAACTGTTTTATTTATCATCTTTTGTCCCCCATTTGAAGGACAAGGAAATTTAATAGTGGCAAAGAAAATTTTTTGCTAAAAAAAAAAATCCCGAATTTTGTGATATAACTGAACAATGCATGCTTCCAAATTCAAATGTGCTTTACTGATTCAATCGTTATAAATTTTTTTAAAAATATAGTGCAAGTTTTAAAAAATGCAAGCACTCAAAAACTTAATGACCCACATGACACTCTTGTAGTAATCGAGCAATACGCCTAGGCAAACTGCTCGAGGGACCTTCGATTTCAGTCCATCTGATATTGCCCGATAAAGTGTCAAATCCGCAAACAATGCCATCACCGCAAAATCAAATGTTTGCTAATTCCAATGGAGCATCGACCATGCATCAACAAGCATTTCCAAATAATATGAATAGCCTCAATAATTCGAATGATCAATCATTGAATGCTTTCAATGATATACAGCTCATTGATTGGCACAAGGGCAAGTGATTGATATGGAGTGACTGTTTGGAAGAAAAATTAAGGGAAACGGATGCAATGATGCCGTTTTACACATCGACTAGATGCTAGCACAATTGATGCTTTATCATCGTCTGCACTGCATCGAATCGATCTAAAAAACTGCATTTTTAAATAGTGTACATGTGAAACATGCGTTTACGAAGTGATACGTCCTTACCGAAATTCTTTGAAGGTAAAACGCAACATTACTCATTTTTTTTATTATTCACCCTTAGTCAAATGATAATGCAACTAGAGTCAAATATTAAAATAGCAATAAAGTAGACGTGCAAATATTTATAACTAAGAAAATATAATGTTAATGTTGCATTCGAAAAAAATCCCCGTTGGCAGCACCAGCCGGAAAGGTAAATTTCTCGTATGTAGCGTAAGGTTTCGGAAAAGAATTTGGCTTGCCTACTACTTAACTTCTTACTACAATTTTTGTAGCACCACATGGGTTTTTATTAACAAAAACGATCTGCCGCCGTTCGTATTTGGAGACACTTCATAGAGGCGCAAATATTTTGCTAATTAAATTGAGTTACACACGTATGGATCACATATTGAAAATCGGCGGGTAATAAATTGTTATAAACATATTTATACTCGTTTCGCCCTTCTCATATTTGCTGTTTATACATTTCATAGTGGTTACCACACAAAGGTGATAACTTGTCGGCTTAAATAGCTCAAATAGTTAATTTCAAAAGATTTCCATGAAAGTTTAATCAGCACTTGCATTGCCATTAATATATACATTTTCGGGGCCGTTTTTTGAATTTTTATGGAAAACGGCTGTTAAAAATATTAAGCTGTAAATTTTCGAATTTTTTGTTTGTCATTCGATTTGCATAATTAAATTAAATTAACTTGCCTTAATAACTTATAATTTCAAGTTTTATCGGAGCCTGTTGAGAAACTTGGCTGCTAGAGGGCTACAGAAATAAAAAAAATGTTTATGTCACCCCCTGTACGGGGAGACCCCCTTAAACACTTTAAAATATTTTCTTACACTGCAAATTTCAAGGGGCACCACTTTTGACCTACATAGTTAATTTCCTCATTCTAGCTCATGTAGTTTGCGAGAAAACTTGTGACACACGAACAAACGGACGGACGGACGGACAGACAAGTCGCGATTTTATAATTTTTTAGTGTATTGTTAAAAATATTTTACAATATTTAAAAAATATTCTGATTTATAAATACGTTCAAGATAAGTCATTTAAACCGTTTCCATGAAAAAAATTCATTATTTCAGTTGCTACTAAAATAGCGAATTGCGCTTGCTCCTGACCTTTGGGGCTGCCATTTTGAATGCATGCATTTGATTTTGGACAATTTTAAATCTCTGTGGGCTAGGACCTCATCAATCAATATGCCAAATCCCGTTCAAATCGGAGTTTCACTCTAGACAGGGCAAAATAATTCAATTTTTAGTGAAAATGGCAGCTTAAAAATATTGGGTTTTAAATTTTCGACTTTTTTATTTTTCACCGCTAGAGGGCCACAAAAACCTGAAAAACCCCATATTTAAACCGCCGCCATTTTGAAATTTGCACATTCATGATCACTAAAACATCAAAGCCTGCAGATCTAAGAAATGCCTATCTTGAAACCAAGTTTCATATATGTCGGATCAAAATTGCGACTTTTAAATGCCTTTGAAATTTTGAGTTTCAACTGGCCGCCATTTTGTTTTTTGTGACCTGACATCCAGTTTTTTTCATGTAATTCTTTAGATACTTACAATATCTATGTAAATTTCTCTCGAGAAATTTACCTAAAATTTCAAGAAAAGGGATATTCGCGAATTATTTTGCTTTTGTGCTACAATAAATCGCTACCGATTGAAATTTACAAGCCCGTTTAACTGAATACAAAATAACTATTTAGTTTAGAACCATGAAATAGCGAGCTTGAAAAATTGACGCAGCATATGTCTATCCGGGTCGTTCTCGAAGATGTGTACTAATCGAGCTGTCGCCTAAGCAAACTGCTCGAAAACTTTCATAACACCTATCCGAAATTTTAATTACAAATTCGAAAAAGATATTTTTTTATTTCAATTTATAACTGTAAATAATAAAACGTTTTTGATTTATCTTTTTTTTTTTGTTACATATATATTTTAGATCATTTTTTTTCCTATATTAAATTTAGACTTTGCGTTATAGTTATATTCTTTATGAGTTTTACCTTTTCTTATTATTACTCAAATTTTCCTATAATATTATTTTTCATACCTTAAAAAAATTCAAATCTGCAATTAAAATGCGGATATAACAACATCTTTTCCGCTGCACATGGACGTATTGCATTGGCGAAGGTAATTGTGCAGCGGAATAAGTAGAAGGCTCGTCAACTGCCGTTGCAAGTGGTCCCGCAAGGCGAAAATTGCAACAAAGGGGGAGTCCGCTTGAGATCGCGAAACCTTAAGCACGCCGGAGAGTCTGTCTACCAGCTAGGTAGCCAGCAAAAGGGAAACTTCGTCTATTTCACGGTCCTTGCTGGCATATCGTATCGTGTCTATCTGTTCCGAATACAAAGTAAAATACATTTTCAATATATTAAGATCTCAAAGTGTAATTTTCAAACTTTATAGATGTTGAGAGTGCTGTGTCTCGATCCTCGGTTAGTGCGAAGTTTCACCCTTGACCAATAATTTCCGTAAATGGCTGATTGGACGTGATAAAGTTAAGTGGAAAAATTTGCAATATGTGGAGACGAAACATTTCATGCATGATGCAAATGACAAATTTTTGTCTGGTTTTTCAGGATTTTTACTTGTCTGCTCTACATTTATTGTTCCTACACTTGCGCTTTGCACATAATACAAACACACGTGGAAATGTGTCGTTTGAAGACGTTTGTGTTTGTTCCACGTTGGAATATATGTGTTTGTGCTGATGAGTTTATGAACAATATTTACATTTGGAATACAGTGAATGGCTATGAAAGCGCATCAGGTCAATATTTTGGTTGGTAAATCTCGAGTAGAATTTACGTTATCATTATTCAAACACACAGCCACAGTTACTTTACCCAAATGGCACATAAAAAGGCGTACCCTAGATATTGGGACTAGCGTTGTTCACAAAGCGTCTCAACGATATCGACCCTACGCTCTCCACAGCTCAACCTCTTCAACGGAAGGGTCTGATTTTTTTGCTTTTTGGGTATAAGTGAAGTGCGGAGCCTTCCCAGAATTCATTGCAACTTTGGCTGACTTAATCAACCAGTGATTGCGTTCTTATCGTTATTTTGTCTGTGTCTATCCTCTTAGTTTCGAAATTACTTATTTTTTTCAGCTACCAATAGCCAAACCATATCGCTATCGCACCAGAAACATTTACCCGAGGAACCAGTAGACTCTCAAATTGGTATCAGTTTCTTGTTATTTTATTCTTTAAATATTCAACATTTTATTTCATTCACAGAAAATTTATCATTATTACCTTCATTATCTTCTTCCATTTGAATATATTTCTACTCTCATTTACACCACCAGCACTTAAGATGTTTTCTTCGATTTGCTTAACACCTTCGTTTCTTTTTTGTCTTGTTTTAGTTTTGGATTCTTCATCCCTTTCTTGATTATTTTTTTGAGGGACGAAATACGGAACCTCAGCTCCTCACTTTCCTTCTTGATTTTTTCTAACTCGTCGTTGTTATCCGTTGTCTTCATTTTTCCTCCGCTATCTGCGGAGCCCTCTTGATTGAACTTTCTCTTCAAAATGATAACCGACTGATATCTTTTGATCGTTCCTTCGGGTTCCCCAACGATAGGAAGCAATCAGCCTACACCATGCCTCCGGCCCCGCAGTTTTTTTGAGGATTTTTGCTTTGCTTTTACAGTTATTGAAGTAAAATTAGGATATTCGATACGAATTTTTTCGAAGATGTGATAAAAAAAACTATTGCCTAATTAACGTTTCGAAAATAATTTAATTTTTAAAAATAAATGACAGGGGCGACTAAAAACACGTTTGTACGCAACAAATGCTAGACGTTGCTCTTTTAATCTATCCCCGGCCATAAATTTTGAACTGAGATAGATTGAAGCATTCTGTTTTGCGTGAAAATTGGGTTCAATTTCTCTTAGGTAGTTCATTTAAAAGATATGGAAATGGAATAAAGCTAAAGGACATACATTTCTTAAACAAAAAACTTTCATTTCTGTGGAATCTTGGACTAATATGCTTCGGAATGGATTTTCAATTTTTTGTTTTGTTTCAGCACTAAAGTCTCTTTCAGTTCTTCGCTTATAAATGTTAGAGTATATCATTATCTTGATCAAATGCACCGGCACTCGAGAAGGTAATATGGTCAGTACCACGCTTTGGCCGTTTGTCCGTCCACACAGCTGCGATAGATTCTGATTTTAATAACCGCAAGATTATAGTCCTTCCCAAGACCGAGCAAGATTATAGTCCTTCCCAAGAATCACTCGGAAATCTTCTTGTCGCCAACGGGATTGAGCCAGGGAACTTCGGCTTACAGAGTGAGCACTTTAACAACTACACCACGCTCACTACATATTAATGGTTATATATAGTACATTACGGTTGAGAAATTAAATTTCCTGAAGGTATAATTTTCATAAATTAGGAGGTCAACAAACTGAATTTTAATAGAATTTGAATGGACAAAAGTGTCTCTAAAAAGTGCGATTAAAAACAATTTGTCAGAAAAAAATGTAGACTTCGAAGTGCCCTAAAAAGGGTGAAATGAATTTCAGAGAAGCAATACAATTACATTTCATCCTGTTTCATTAATGTCCACCATATGTTGATAATTTTTATGTGGAAATAGGGAGACTCAATTGTCACCGCTTCCATGAAATTTATTTTAAAGTTTTTTAGGGCACTTTGATGTTAGTTTTATTTTTTTTTAATTTAACCGGTTTTTAAGGTTTTTCTTAAATATTATATAACTCCCTACAAAAATCGCTTGAGCAGTTTCCGAGGGACATGAAAGCCGCCTTTTTGCCTAGGGGGATAGTTTCATGTGGGTTCGGTGCTCAGGAAACACCTTCTTTAGTGCGTACCTAACGCCGAACGAATCCGTGACGAGACATGCAACCGGATAGCAGCATATAAGCCGGCCAAGAAATGCCTTCGCAAATTGATCAACAACAGCAAGGCTCGCTGCTGGCAAGATCTAGTGGACAATGTGAACAATGATCTATGCGGCCTTGGCTACAAATTAGTTATGCGGAAGCTTGGTGCCCTACGGATGCCTTGCATACATGATTCGGAAAAGACGGACAAGATAGTGCGGGCACTCGTCCCCACCCATCCCGTCCTTGTTGTCGCTTTCTACGGTGAAACAGCAATCGAGTGTCCACTCTTCACACAGCCGGAACTGGAAGAGCAGTCCTTTCACTGAAAGCGAGGAATGCTCCGGGTCCAGATGGTGTTCCCGCTGAGGTGTTGCAACTTGTCTATCACCATTGTCCTGCCTTGCTGCTCAGCACATTCAAGGCTTTCCTACTGGATGGGGCTTTCCCGATACGATGGAAGGTGTCGAGGCTTGTGCTGATCAGAAAGGAGAAGGGAAATCCTGGATCGCTGTCTGCATACCGCCCATTGTGCATGCTAGACACTGCTAGGAAAGTGCTAGGGAAACTCATCAAGGGAAGACTCACTGACGCGATTCGTGCTGCTGGGGACCTATCTCCTCGGCAGTACGGCTTTAGAGCAAGACGCTCCACCATTGATGTGATTGCAGAGGTGGTGAGCGCGGTCCAAAAGGCAGAGACATATAACCGCTTCAAGCGACGGATCGTCCTGTTGGCAGCACTCAACATAAGGAACGCCTTCAACTCCGCTGGATAGGTGGGTATTTTGGAAACGCTAGAAACCCTTTATCAAGCTCCAGAATATCTAAGACGGCTTTTGAGGACCGAAGCCTGCTTTACGACACAGGGATCTATCCTTGGTCCAGACCTGTGGAACATGTCTTATGACTGCTACTGAAACTGGAGATGCCAAATGAGTCGCGCTTGATCGGCGATGCGGATGATGTTGCGGCTCTGGTCGCTGAACGCACCGTTGAATAAGCGCAACTTAGGCTAGGTATGCTAATGCTCCGAGTGAGAGACTGGATGACTGCTCGAGGGTTCTGTTTAACACTGGAGAAAACCGGACTGGCCATCTAAACAAAAAGGAAAATTCCTAGAGTAAGGATTATCAGTATTGGAGATATCGAATCGAAGCCAGCTGTGAAGTACCTGGGGCTACTGCTCGACTCGAAGATGAGTTTCTCTAGGCAAATCAGGGCAACGGCTGAGAAGGCTGGTTTGGGAGTATCGGCTCTGAGTCGACTTATGGCCAACGCAGGGGGACCCAGCCCATCAAAAAGACGCCTCTGGATGAGTGCTGTACGGTCAGTGCTAATGTACGGAGCAGAAATATGGGGCGTCGCTCTCAGCAAGGAGGTATACCGAAAACGCTCTCAGTAAGGAGGTATACCGAAACGCCGTACAGAGAAGAGGAGCACTGAAGATTGCATCTTCGTATCCGACAGTCTTGTTTTGTTGGGGAGGGTTATTGCAGCCGTGATACCTGTTGTCCTCCTTGCTAGAGAGTGCCGTACTATTTACTTGCGTCGAAACGATGCCGCGAGCAGAGACAGCGCTCACTCAACGATTCGCAGTAGTCTTAGATGAATTACACGAAGGGAAGGTGGACTGCGCGCCTCATCCCGGATGTGAGACCGTGGCTAAATCGAAGGTATGGATAGACTGACTTCTATCTGACCCAGCTTTTGAGCGGGCATGGGTGTTTTCAGTCTTACCTGCACAATATTGGTATGTCACGGTCCCTGGATTGTCGGTTCTGCCCAGGATAGGAAGACAATACCTGCCACATATTTTTGCGTACATAAAATGAGACAGGCTGCGAAGTGACTTCTACCAGGATACGGGACAGCTCACCCCGAAAAATATAGTCGAAGTGTTGCTCGAATCGGTTGACAAATAGAACCAGCGATGTTCGGGCAGTCCTAAAAGATAAAGAGACTCACAGCAGCCAGGGGCGTTGGGGCTGGGGGATCGCTTGTCGGGAAATTCCTCTTCCCCTCTCCCCACCTGCTCCCGCCTCACGGCGTAACAAAACGAGACCTGGCCCGAAGTAATGTGCCGAACGGTTCCAGGCTGGGTTCTCGAGTTGACAAGCGGGTTTTCATTCGGTAGTCCAGTCGCTTGGGAGCATGGGAGTCCTACACTCAGTGCGTAAATGCCATCCCCTCTAAACCATAAGAAAAGCCAAGTGGTAGCCTATGCAGACGATATCAATATTTTATCATGGTCGCTAACAACTGCCAAAGAACTTTTCCAGAAACTCGACAGCAAAGCAAACTAGCAAGCAATGAGAATGCAGCAAAGTTCATAGTGCAATCGGTGACAAATACCTCAAATACCCAAAATATCAAACTTGGTGAATACAGTAGCAAAAATGTGGGCGAATTTTTGTATTTTGGCACCGAAATGAAAAGAAGCGCTAATGAAAAACACGAAATACGCCGAAGAATACAGCTCATAAATAAAATTTGTTGTTCAGTTTTGACGATCTTGAAGACCAGCTGCATACACAGGAAAACAAGGCTCCTAGTATATAAATCTGTGGTAAGACCTATAGTATGCTTGGGTATGGGTGTGAAACATGGGCCTTAATCCACGCATCCGCAAATATATTGAACGCCTTTGAGCGACGGGTCCTGAGGCGAATAATCGGAGCGAAGCTAGACGGGGACCAATGGTGAATTAGATACAACCATGAGCTGTATGAAATTTTTGACGAACCGGAGGTCTCAACGATTGTAAGACTGCGGAAGCTGCAATGGGCTGACCAAATGATCGTATGGACGAACAACGGATACCCAGAAAAGGTATTGGTCGGGAGTACTGGAAGGCAGACACCAGTGGAAAGACCGATGAAACACTAGTTTGACTCGGTCGCCGAAGACAGTTCATCGCTGCTCGGATTTCAAAATTTGAGGACGCGGTCAATGAACCGAGACAGTTGGTGGCGCTTGTTGCAGGAAGCGAAGGGTCCAGACGGGCTGTAGTTTTACGAAGAAGAAGGAGTATTTGTCACTAAAACAAATTTTATAGCGTTTTGATTGCTTCTTGTTTTTGCAGATCGATTTTTTTACCATAGGTTTAAGTGGCTTGTAGGTTTAAATGCAATACATACTATATCCGCACTTATGAAAACTTCTTCTACGTAGCAATTTTAATTGAGCTGCATTAATTTTTTTTAATTCGTCAAAGAAGATAAATGCTCTATGAAAGTGGTTTCATCGTTTGGAAAAAACATATATTGAATACCTACCTACAAAAACATGTTTCATAAGTAATTCGCAACAATCCGAAACAAGATACGAGTATATGCTCCCATGCGTTACAATTAATGCTCAGTTTAGAGTACATAAACGTTTAAATTTACGGGGGTGCAAATAAGTACTCAGCCTATAAAAGCAAACGGAAATTTTGGATAAGTGGTGATTGATTTCTCAACAAAATCTCCTCTTAGCTCGACACACTTGACCCAGCGATGCTCCAACTTCTTTACCCCGTCTGAAAAATATGTTTTCTTGATTTCTACAAAGTAAGCCACCGTGTTGGCAATTGCCTCCTCATTCGACTCAAATTTCTGCCCGGCGAGTGAACGCGGCACCCATCGTGCCGACAGCTTTCTCATTTCCAAAATTTCATGCAGGATATGACCCACGCGGTCTTTTGCGATGCCTACTGTCTCAGCTATCTCGCGCACCTTCAATCTGCCTATATGAGCTCGTGGATTTTTGTTATATTATTCTCTGTGGTAGCCGTTTTCGAGGCACCTACGCGTGGCTCTTCAAAAACAGACATGCGATCACGTTGAAACTCGTTAAATCATTTTTTACGGTCGCTATCGCAGAAGCAGAGTCACTGTGTACAGTATCCAAGCGCTCTTTGATTTCGCTGCCTGATTTCCCTTCCAAAAACAAGAATCGAATCACCGACCGATATTGTTCTTTCTCCATTTTTCTAAAATCCGCGGACACGCCTGCTTCCCCACGCGGTCAAAACAAAACTACGTGTCCGATTCGGCTGAAATTTTGACGGTAGCCGTCTACGAGAATGTACTACACAATAATGAATCACTCTTGCGATAGTGGCGCCATTAGGCGGTGAGGCTAAGTACTTATCGAACCGCCTCCGTACGTTGAATTGATCTAAAAAGAATCGAGCGACCAATAAAAAGTTAAGGACATACCACATCATGTTAAACGTATAGATTTATTGTACATTATGATGTAGCTTAGAAGATCGCATTCCAGTATAAAGTAGATGAATAAATCTTTTAAATAGGCATGGAATTTTGACGCAGGAGGGACTTGAAGTCCATAGGGCAGTGTACTAAGCTTCTTGTTCTCTGATGACTGTGGAGTATGCGTCATTTCCTCTCTAGGTATCAGAAGTAGAGCATTATATCTATCTACTTCCGTATGTCCAGTTGTGTAAACCTTCCTTCCATTTTTTCGAAATTTTCATGATGATATTCAGTAGAGCAGAGCGGTTATTGAGTGAACGTTATCATTTTATGTTGTTAAGTGATATTCCACAATCAATGACGAACTTAGATACTTACATAGGTAGTATAGGCTGAGTCAAAAGTTAAAGATTAGGGTTTTGTAAAATATCTTCACAAAGCACTATTTTTTTTTTTCTTTTAATACCTCCATTCCCTACCACTCTCTCCATCACTCTTTCTTCGTTGCATAACGCTCGTGCGGTCTGCATTCACATTACGTCGCTTCGTCCTTTGTGGTACTCAGACAATGTTTAATACATCGGTATAAGGGGCCACGCGATTAGTTTCGTGACCTGTCGTTTTGTCCGTCCGTCTGTGAGTCACAGCAATTTGCCTCGAAAATTATAACAGCTACAGTTGTGAAACATTGTACGTTGATAAAAAAGGGGCAACCTTTCCAAAGTTCCAGTATAAAAAAATGCATAAAGTTTTTAGGGATGAGAGCTTCCGTATACGGAAATGATCCCTTAAAAAAAATTTTCACATAAGGTAACCGACATGGATATCAGATGAAAAGCCTTGACGAAAACTTTTTGGATCGAATATGAAAAGAGCAGTAACGGTCTTGAGGGGAGTCGAAATATGTAAAAAATGTGTGCCCCATTTTGTAATTCCAAGCTTTGGTTACGTTAAGAATAGCTAAAAGGCAAAAAAAATCAGAGTCAGAGTGATAGTGATTGTATTGTTGAAGATGTTGCGGATGAAACAAACAAAGTCTCGACGACAAAATTCACTGAAATTCCCAACATTGTCCCAACAATATTGGAGTCTGCTATGAATGAAATTGATACCGTCGTCACAACAACTACGGCCTTGCCTAACGAAATAGCAACCACTACTCCTAAACCTACCACAACAACAACAACAGAACACATCTAATTTATAATTAATACTGGCAATCTATCTTTGTTGTGTCATGCTCATTCTTTTCAAATTCATCTACCTTTATGATTTGTGAACTTGCTGAGAGAAGTAGTATCCAGATTCATAAATGCATTTTTGATGTGGCGACTGTCCATGTTGGAGATTGAAATTGTTCAACGGTTGCATTCAATGCTGGCGAATATTTACTTGAGTTGATTTTATATGAAAATTGAAGAAATTGCATCGTGAGTAAACTAATTCATGGATAATCTTAACTTAGTTTCAAACAGCTAAAATTATTTATTTCAAGAACGATCAATTATTTCTTAGTATCCACACTGCCTGGTGTAAGTCGCTTTCTAACCACTCAACGGAATCAACGCGTAATATTTATTAATAAAGAAAGTGAAATTCTAGTATGAATCGAACAACTAAAGTAAAGTTTTAAGCTGAAGCTTATTGTATCTGATTAGCTTTGAAAATGTTATTTAATAAGTTAAGATACCTTTTTCGAAGATAAATAGGAATTGAACTCGTTCTACTATTTGAATTTCCATTTCAAAGCTGCATCGATATTGTTACTAAATCTGAAATAAGTTTAATAAAGTATCAGGCTCAACTTGCGATTATAAGAAACTCCCTAGTAATACATTTTTTGTATTTCTCGTCCTGCTGGTGTTGGAATGGTTTCTGCTATATAATTATTCCCCTCCAACGTAAACAAGTTCACAACACAGAATGTCAGTCACTTTGACATTTACACCTGATGGGTGAATGTACTAAAAGAAGGGAAATTTGGATTTGACCACCAGTTTGGGGATTGCAATTGAACGTTGAATCGCCCAGGGAAAAAGTTAACGGCTCACCGGCTGAAACCAAGCCAATGAAAAACCTGGAAACAAAGATCGTCGAGGGCAGAAATTTAAAACAGAGAAAGTTACAACAGCGACAACGATATAATTAAGGGAGAATTGCGACATCAGCTCAATCAGAAGCGCGCTGGCAGTAGAGCTTTGCAACGAAAATTGTTTCAGGGGAACCCCAACAAGGTGGAGTAAGCTCAGATTTGCATATTGATTAATTAAAGTTCTATTTTTGAAATTTATTGCACTTTACCATTAAATAAATAATTAAATAAGTGAACATATTTTTTGTTATTGAAAAAAGATCCCCACGAAGATAGATTGTACACCTGGCTCGGGTGTGTTCGCGAATAAATTTTCAGTGCGAATTGATCCGTGATTTTTAGCGCGGCTGTTTTCAGATTTTCGCTCAGTGCGCGTTACATCGGGCCATCTGAGCTCGGCAAAGTTGTGCAAGTGGTCGCCCGGTGAGACTAAACTCCGCCCTGTTAGAGAAAAATCTCATAGTGTGTGGTAGTTCGAGCTGTGTGAGGGGGGTTCGGCGGCCGCGTTCTTGCTTGGCGGCTACTTAGGACCAGAGGTTAAGCGAGTGGCGCCTCCTATAACCGTCTCCGACGGCAAGCCGGGTCCGAGCTCCTTAGCCGGAGGAAATCTCACGCCGAGGGTAACTATAGCGTATCAACGCGATGCTTAGAAAATTTTATTTCCTCGCTCTGTATTTTTCGATAGATTGAATGTGAAGTCGTTTGGTTTCTCTAAGAGCCAGTTGCTTTCAAATGCATGACTTAATAATCTTTGATTACATTCCAAGGATATTCCAGGCACATAACATGTACCAAAACCTGGCATAATCAAGAAAAATAAACAACGTTGTGTAATTCTATTATAAAATTGGAGTAAAGCTAAACAAAATATATTTTTCTGCATTTGCCTCGCAATTTTTCATGAAACCTATTCTTGCTATTATAGAGTGGTCGTTATATGAAGGAAAATCTGGTAATTACGTAATAACGGGTATAAAATTGAAACGGATACTTCATGCAACTATTTACGATTTTGTTACGACGATTTCTCTGGTACCGTTCTTTCTACAGATCGATTGTATCCATTATCGCGATCGAAAGTATACTTTTGAGGAAAAAATATTACCTTTCTTGCAAAGTACCGTAAATTTTTACACATGGATTCTATGATAAATTAATTATTCAGTTTTAATCTTGGCATCTTTGTGATACGATCAAACCGAATAAATCGTGATAGGTTTTCAAACATCAAATCGTGTTTTAGTTGGGCTGTTAAAACATTTTTATGGCTATAACATGTTTGAATCAAAAGTAATTAAAAAGACCTGTAATATTGGTATCAGGCTTAAGTCCTGAAGCCGCTTTTCGAATTAAAGCGTTTATTGATACATTAAGTCTTTGCTTACATAATTGATGTGCACCAAACGGAGCTAAAAGCCACCATTAAAAATTGTAATACAGAACAAGGAACCCATAGTTATTTGCAAGACTTGATTTGACAAATGTCCATAAAATTTATTTTATCCGCACATGTTTAGTATGGTTATTTAACATTTGATATCATTATAAGTATTTTTAATGTTATTTGATCAGAGATCAATTTCTGATTTTTCAATAAGTGTGATGAAAGTATTTACATTTTCAAATAATTAAGTTCTTCTATAAACAAGGACATATCATGACCATGTTACTCACCCTTAAGCAAGAAATCATCTAATTTCAATTTTATTACAGAAGGTTGGAACACATCGTTAACCTTGCCAAAATCGAACTGTATAAACTCAAAAATCCATAAACCTGCTTCATATTGATTTATTTCCTAGCAAAAAAAATTTACTCTAATAAAATAATTGATTTCAACTCATACTAGGGGAAGTATCTTAAATTTGCAGATTTTCACAAATAAACGTAAATCAGCTCAAAGGAAATTAATTCATTGATCGAACAACAGCAATGAAAACATGAGTTCATTGCTGAAATCTATTCAAGTAAACTTTACTATTTGTTTGTTATAAAGTCGAAATTTTCAGGAAAAAATAAGAATGGGGCTAGAAGAAAATATTGAATGGAACCACCATCGTTTGAATAGAACCAGAATTAGTTTATTTGAATGAACTTGTAATAAACTGGCGGAATGCTTGAGAATTTTTAGAATAATACGAGCATCTGACGTAGATAACATTAATGAATGACGACAAAACGAAAGTAGATTCTGGGAACTCGAATGAAAATTCTTTCATGTCTAATAGGATCAGTCTGAGTGGGTGGTTACGAAGCGTAAAAGGCATGTGATGTGACAGGAAAACTGTTTCTAAGGAAAATTAGATAATCCAATCAATTCGGTTAATATAAACAACCTACTCGTATTGCAGCCAAAATGCATGGTTGTTAGAAAAGTTGTAGAACGGTGTCTTCATAATAAAAAAGTTAACGATTACCGGACAAAAAGTCCAGCCGAAATATCCAACCCGAAAAGTCCACACCAAAAAGTCCCTAATATTATAAATCCAAAATTTATGAAGCCCAGTTTTATAGTAGGTAATACCTGCATTCGTAGCTTATGCGGCAACGACCTCCACGACTTTCGTGTATGCCTCTTGTTGTTTGTTTCGTAAAAGGCCATATATAATTTTGTAAAAGGGAATACACCAATAGAATAGGTAGATGTATAAGCATTAAATAGATTTTTAATTTAATTTTTTTTTTTGGATTTTAATAAATGTGGACTTTTTAGTGTTTACTTTTTGCCCGGATACGTAAGTTATCAATTAATTACTCTGTGCTTAATTCGTTGCTTAAAAAAGAACAGTAAGCACTCAATTTAATTCTTCTTCTTCTTCGTAGCACTACAGCCCCTCTCGGTCCTTCGCTTCCTGCAAATAGCGCCTACAACTGTCTCGGTCCATTGACCGCGTCCTCCAATTTCGAATTCCTCGACCGAGTCAGACCGGCGTTTCCTCAGTTTCCCCACTGGTCTCCGGCCTTCAGTTCTCCCAACGAATACCTTTTTGAGTATCCGTTCGTCCATACGATTCATGTGTCCAACCCGCAGTCGTACAATCGTTGAGACCTCCGGTTCGTCAGAAGTTTCATACAGCTCATGGTTGTATCGAATTCGCCATTGGTCCCCGTCTAGCTTCGCTCCGATTATTCGCCTCATAACACGCCGCTCACAGGCGTTCAATATATTTGCGGATGGTTGGCTTAGGGTCCATGTTTCACACCCATAGCATAACACATGTCTTATCACAGATTTGTATACTTGAAGATTTGTTTGCTGGTCTTCAAGATCATCAAAACTGAATGAAATATTTTATTTGCGAGCTGTATTCTTCGGCGTATTTCGTCTCTTTCGTTACCCGTCTTCGTTATATTGGTGCCTAGATACACAAATTCGCCAACAATTTCGATACTGCATACGCCAAGTTTGATATTTTTTGTGTTTGAGGTATTTTTCCTTGACTGCGAAATGAGCTTTGTTTTATTTTCATTGATTTGTAGCCCTACTAGTTTTGCTTTGCTGTCGAGTTTTAAGAAGAGTTTTTTGGCAGTTTTTAATGAACGTGCTCAATTTTATTACAAACGATATTTTTTAGGACTTTTAAAACGAATTTTACAAAAACCAACTAATTTTGCTGCTCGTCTTTCCGTCCGTCTGTGCCACAGTAATTTTTCTCAAAAGCTATAGAAGCTGAAATCATCTTTTGCAGAACGGTCAACAGAGGTTATTTTAAGGAGGTTTTGTTCTTATAAAAAATTTGCAAGGAAGGACATAAGTAATTTAAAATACATACATGCCCGCACACTTATTGAGCCTTTATACTCTGCAATAATTATGGCTGCCAAGTACTTCCGAAAAGGCTAGATAAATTGCCAAACATTGAACGCAACCAAGATGTCTGACGGAACACGTGAAACAGTCTCAATTTTTCCGTTATTATATTCTTATGGCCCTATTTTCGTGCCATAAAGCCTTATTGTTTCACTTCAATACAAATACCTTTATCACTCAGACTCTTTTTTTTTAATTACCTCCATTCCCTACCACTCTCTCCATCACTCTTTCTTCGTAGCACAACGCTCGTGCGATCTGCATTCACATGACGTCGCTTAGTCCTTTGTGCCACCCAGACAATGTTTAACACATCGGTATAAGGGGGCACACAATATAATGTGATCTAGTCCTTTTCGTGAACATCTAGTCCAAAAAACATGATCAGCTCTCAGAGATAAAAAAAATTCAATATCATTCGACGCATTCAAAAAAAACTCTGAGTAACTGTCACTTCAATATCTCGCCGATAGGGTCAAAAAGAACGCCCTAAGATACTGGGCTCATAAAAGCAGAATTACAGGTCCACGCTTCAATGAGTGCTCATTAAATGCTCCCTTGGTCTTTTCTTAAATACCAAAAGTGAGTTTGCTTCCTTAACAATTTCTGGTAGATTGTTATATATACGCAGAGCATCATTCGTTGCATCGTTCTTTAGTCGATCCGTTCTGGCAAAAGGTATTACGAATTGATTTGCATTCCTCGCATTATATGGGTGATACCTTAATTAATGGCGCTCGTTCCGATCCATTAGTTTTTAAATTTCTGTAGATAAACTTCGCTTTCTCCATAATAATAATTTGACTAAAGGTTAATGATTTTGCCAATTGGTAAACCAAACTAGTTTGAGTAAGCATTGGCAGCTTCAGAATGTTTTTATACGCTTTGGTCAGCAGCCTGGATATACTGTTTAAATGTTGCTTCGCTGATTGACTCGAAATAAGTACTCCATAATGCAATTTCGCCAGGACAAACGCATTTAGAACAAGTTTCTTGATGTGCATTGGAAAATCCTCATATCTTCTTAACAATCCTATTATTGGGGCTAATTGCCTTCTTAAGCTATTTATGTGTGGTAACCAGGTCATACGATGGTCTATGATAAGACCAAGATATTTCATTTCTAGCACTCTTTGCAATTTTTCGCCGTTAATATTTAGTTCGACATCTATGTCTCCTTTGTTCTTTTGCTTAAAAACAATATATTTTGTCTTTGATGTGTTCAATACTAGTTTGTTTCCAATTAACCACTGATGGAATTTTCCTAGATCTTCGTTGATAGTGTTCTCAATGGCAGTTTTGTCTCGTCCTGAATAAAGTAGAACTGTGTCACCAGCATATAATGTGTGATATCCCGTCAGCCCACATGTATTTAGATTATTTGTGTATAGCAGGAACAAAGTTGGGCCCAGTATTGAGCCTTGGGGAACTCCTGTTTCCGTAGGTGCATGGTCGCTCAGGACATTGTTGATTAAAGTTCTCTGCAATCTTCCCTCCAAGTAACTCTTAAACAACTGCTTAGGACTACCCTGAATACCATACGATTCAAGTTTACGAAGCAAGAGATCATGATCAACTGTATCAAATGCTTTTTTCAAATCCACAAAAATTGCGATGATATAATCACCTCTGTCAAGTCCTAGATTGATGAAACGTGTGATAGAATGTAGGGCATCCAAAGTACTCTTGTTCTTTTGAAAACCAAACTGATGTTGGCTTATGATAGAGTTTTCAACTAAGAATGATGTTAATCGATTGTTTAATATTTTTTTCAAATATCTTACTAAATCCCGTCAGCAGCGCAATCGGGCGATAGTTATTCGGGTCAAGATGATCACCACCCTTAAATATAGGAACTATTTTTGCAAGTTTTTCTTCTTCCGGAAAAGTTCCATTCCTAATATGCACGTTTATAAAATTTGCCATAATCTGGGCTATGTCCTCCTTTATTATACTAATCTCATTCATCGTGATGCTATCAATGCCTGGCGCCGTATTCTTTTTCAATTCATTGATTACATTTAAGATTTCCCTTTTATTTGTTTGATGAATGTGAAAGATGGAATTTATTGCGATATTTGTATTATTTACATTGCCTGCTGAACTGGCAACGATGTCTTTAGTGATTCTTCCACCAATTGTTGAAAAAAAGTTATTCAATGAGTTCGCCGCGTCACATGGACACGATGTGTTAGAGGGCCCATCAGGATTCAGTTGAAAGTTTTGTGATATACCCTGGGTTGAAGAGTTATCCTTTACCTCATTTATTATTTTCCATATTTCGCGGGAGTTGTCAGCCGCTGTTTCCATTCTTCTTGAGAAATATAAGAATTTAGCCTCTTTCACCAGTCGTTTCGATTCTTTTTTCGCTTGCATATACACAAACTTGAAAGCCCGGTTTCCACTGTTCTTCCTGTAGTCCATGTATGCCTTCCTTTTTTTAATAGTTGCATCAATTACTTTTTTCGTTATCCAAGTCCGTTGTCGACACCTGATTTTTTTCGCAATTGTAGAACTTTGCTTAGCAGATATGATGATATTTTTGAGTTCAATAATACTATTTGGTTTCCACTTTTCCAGTAACTCTCGTATGTTTGATTTAAAGAGCTCCTTGTCTAGAAATCTGAACGTTTTGTAGGTCGGCTTCTGTTTGTTCAAGGTTTGGTCTTGAATAGCAATTTTTAACACACGATGATCCAGTTCCGGCCAGTCCTCAAATATGTATGTCATGCTTTCAGCGACTTTTAAATCATTGGTTACTATATGATCCAGGCAGGTATTTGACACTGGGCGAGTAATTTGGTTGTTGTTTATGATTACCGTTCCATTCGTTTCTAGCGTCTCCTTATAAATCTGTGTTTCTGGTGATTCCGTTAGCACATCAATGTTTGTGTCCGCTACTGTGATTAATTTTTTTTCAGTTGAGAATAATGTATCTAGTACTGTGCAAAAATCTTGCGCATTCATACGATTGGGATTGTAGTACGTCCCTAATTTTATTTTTTTTTACCTGCATGGCGTACTTCAATTATTATAACGTTATACTTATCAGGCGTCACTCTCTTGGTAATGAAATTGATTGTATTTTTTACGTACATTGCTGTACCTCCACCTCTTCCAGGTCTGCAGGAGAATACCGCATTATATCCTTCAATATTGTAAAACCGTGCTTCTTCTGGGTAAATCCAGATTTCATTTAGAATAATCAAATCTATGTCAGAATTTTGCTGCAGGTAAATCTGAATATCACTTAGCTTATGTCTTAAGCTTCTTATATGGCCGGTAGCCCAATTGAAGGCGACCGTGAGAAAAGGAGGAAGGACGAGACCATAAACGAAGTTGACACTCCAGGCGAGGAGTTTCATGTGGTGCGAAACAAGGCAGCGAAAAAAGCGGCCAAAAAGCTACTCCTAGAAAAAACAGACAAAGAGCTCAACCACGAAAAGAACAAAGAACCCCCCGATATACCGCAGAAAACAAAAAGCAAACCGCGGCGCAAACCCTTGCGAGAGGCACTGCTTATTAAACCAACTAAGGGCCGAACCTACGCAGATGTCCTCCGTGAAATTAAAGGAGCGGTCAAGCCAGACGACACCAAAACTGCCATCAAAGCAGTTTGACCAACCCGGACCGGTGGCTTGCTGGTGGAATTCGGGCCAGAGGCCACAAACAAAGATGCATTCCGTGACGCGGTTCAAAAGGTTCTTGGAGATGCGGCAACGGTTGCCTCGCTCGAACCAATGGCCACCCTGGAAATCAGGGACCTCGACTGCGTCACGGACAAAGCTGAAGTAGAGGATGCCATTAGGAGGGAGTTCCCCAGCTTAAGTGAAGTCAAGGCAAGATTGACACGTGAAAACACAAGGGGGCAACGCATGGCTATTGTCGAACTAGCTGATAAAGACGCCCAGCAAATCCTGGCGAAGGGCAAAATTAAGATAGGTTGGGTGATCTGTAGGATACGGAGAAGAGCGATCCCTATCCGCTGCTTCAGATGCTTCGAATACGGACACACCGCGTATGGCTGTAGGGGACCCGACAGGAGATCTCTGTGCTACAAATGTGGTGAAACGGGGCACAAAAGGAAGGAGTGCACGAACGAGGCAAAATACATTCTTTGCAAGGATGCTAAGCTAGCACCCGGCGATCTCAAACATGAGCCGGGGACAGGGAGATGCTGGGTTTTCAAGGAGGCCCTAACTAAAGCCAAATCGATACTCAAATGATCCGTATCCTGCAGGTCAATTTGCACCGAAGCACAAACGCCCAAGACCTACTTGAGCAGTTTGCGAGGGATAAGAAAGCTGACCTCCTTTTGCTGAGCGAGCAACATCATAACAAGGACTCGCAAGCGTGGTACCCTGACAAATCTGGTACCTCGGCCATCTGGGTTCGAGACAGCGCCCGCCTTCAGGTGCAGGGCCATGGACGCGGGGATGGTTTTGTGTGGGTGCGGTGTTCAGGGATAACATATTTCAGTGTTTATCTGACGCCTAACGAGACAATGCGATCTTTTCGAACCAAACTCGATGCCCTGGAGGACGCTGTCTCGAACACAGAGGGCCACATGCTGGTTGGGGGAGACTTCAACGTTAGAGCCATTGAATGGGGTATGCCACAATCCGACCCAAGGGGAAAGCAAATCTTGGACATGGCGGCCAGAACAGCGCTTTTTGTCCTAAATACTGGTAACACCCCTACTTTGCGCCGCTGGGGTTGCGTGGGAACCATACCCGATGTGACACTCGCTTCGGAGTCCCTGGTACCCAGAGTACACAACTGGCGATTACTAGAGGACTACTCGGCTAGTGATCACCAGTATATAGCTGTTGAGATTCACGACGATGCCACTCTGCGTGCATATGCCCAAACTTCAATCCTCGGATGGAGGACTGGGAGGATGGACGTTGAGAGGTTTGCTGACGCGCTTACGGCAGGCGCACCGTTGCTGGGAGCTCCGCCAGGGAGTGGAGGGCCTACAGCCAAGGACTTGGTGAACTCAACTATGAGTACCATCATAGCTGCTTGCGAGTCTTCCATGCCCCGTCGGAGACCCCGACATGGTATGCCTCCAGTATACTGGTGGTCAAACGAGATCGCCGAACAAAGAAGCGAGTGTCACAAACTTCGGCGAGAGGCCCAGCGGGCGCAAACACGGGAGGAGGCAGACACTAGGCTAGCAGCATACAGGTCCGGCAGGAAATATCTTCGCAGGCTTATTAACAAGAGCAAGGCCCGATGCTGGCAAGACCTCGTGGACGATGTAAATAGGGATCCGTGGGGCCTTGGCTACAAGCTGGTTATGGGGAAACTTGGTGCCCTACGGAAGCCTTGTATACATGACGCGGAAAAGATGGACGCGATAGTGTGGGGACTCTTCCCCGCCCATCCCGTCCGTGTTGACGCTGTCCATGGTGAAACAGCAGTCGAGTGCCCACTCTTCACACAGCTGGAACTGGAGGAGGCAGTCCTCTCCCTGAAAGCGAGGAAGGCTCCAGGTCCAGATGGTGTTCCAGCTGAGGTTTTACAGCTCGTCTATCACCATTGTCCTGACTTGCTGCTCAGCACATTCAACGCTTGCCTACGGGACGGGGTTTTCCCGGTACGATGGAAGGTGGCGAGGCTCGTGCTGGTCAGCAAGGGGAAGGGAAATCCCGAATCGCCGTCTGCATACCGCCCGTTATGCATGCTAGACACGGCTGGGAAAGTGCTAGAGAAACTCATCAAGGGAAGACTCACTGACGCGATTCGTGCTGCTGGGGACCTATCTCCTCGGCAGTACGGCTTTAGAGCAGGACGTTCTACCATTGATGCGATTGCAGAGGTGGTGAACGCGGTCCAAAAGGCAGAGGCATATAGTCGCACCAAGCAACGGATCGTCCTGTTGGTGACACTCGACGTCAGGAATGCCTTCAACTCCGCTAGATGGGTGGATATTCTGGACACGCTGGAAAACTCTTTTCAAGTTCCAGAATATCTAATAGGGCTTTTGAGGAACTACCCAAAGAACCGAAGCCTGCTCTACGACACGACACAGGGCCAACGAAGGATGGAAATTACATCGGGTGTTGCCCAGGGATCTATCCTTGGTCCGGATCTGTGGAACGTGTCTTACGACGGGCTACTGAGACTTGAGATGCCAGATGAGTCGCGCTTGGTCGGCTATGCGGATGATGTTGCGGCTCTGGTCGCCGGACGCACCGTTGAACAAGCGCAACTTAGGCTAGGTATGCTAATGCGCCAAGTGAGGGACTGGATGACTGCTCAAGGGCTCAGCTTAGCACTGGAGAAAACCGAAGTGGTCATCTTGACAAAAAAGAGAATCCCTAGAGTAAGGATGATCAGTATTGGAGATATACAGATCGAATCGAAGCCAGCGGTGAAGTACCTGGGGCTACTGATCGACTCGAAGATGAGTTTCTCTGAGCAAATCAGGGCAACGGCTGAGAAGGCTGCTTCGGGAATATCGGCCCTGAGTCGACTTATGGCCAACGTAGGGGGACCCAGCCCATCAAGAAGACGCCTCTTGATGAGTGCTGTAGGGTCAGTGCTAATGTACGGAGCAGAGGTATGGGGCGACGCTCTCAGCAAGGAGGTATACCGAAAACGATTGGCACAGGTACAGAGAAGAGGAGCACTGAGAATTGCATCTTCGTATCCAACAGTCTCCGACTCGGCGGTGAGAGTGATTGCAGGCGTGAAACCTGTCGCCCTCCTTGCTAGAGAGCGCCGCGCTATTTACCTGCGCCAAAACGAGGATGCGAGGGAGATGGTTGTCCGCGAGGAGAGACAACGCTCGCTCAACGATTGGCAGCAGTCTTGGAGGAATTGCACGAAGGGAGGGTGGACTGCGCGCCTCATCCCGGATGTGAGACCGTGGCTAAATCGAAGGCATGGTGAGACTGACTTCTATCTGACCCAGCTTTTGAGCGGGCACGGGTGTTTTCAGTCTTACCTGCACAAGATCGGCAAGTCACGGTCTCCCGATTGTCGGTTTTGCCCAGGAGAGGAGGACAATGCCTGTCACACATTTTTTGCGTGTACCAAATGGGCCAGGCTGCGAAGGGAACTCTACAGGACGGGAGAGCTCACCCTGGATAATATAGTTGCGGTGATGCTCGAATCGGTTGACAAATGGAACCAGGTGGCACATTATGCTCGGGCAGTCCTAAAATATAAAAGGGACTCACAGCAGCCGGAGGCACTGGGGCTGGGGGATCGCTCTTCTGGCGATTCCTCTTCCCCTCTCCCCTCCCGCTAGGAAAGGGACTCGCCAGCTTGAAGGCGCCCCACGGCGTAACAAAACGAGACCTGGCCCGAAGTAATGTGTCAAACGGTTCCAGGCTAGGTTCTCAGATTGACAGGGGAGGTGTTTAGTGGGTAGTCCAAAGGTATCCTCCATGGGAGCCCACACTGCCAGACTCGGCGGGCGTAAATGCCTTCACCTCCCTACCAAAAAAAAAAAAAAAAAAATTAGAAAGATTACCAATCATCATAGTTGTAGTCGGTGCTCCTCCTGGCGATCAATATTCTGCGTTGAAACTCCGGACACTCTACAGAGTCAGCTCTGTGAGAATGATCAGCATTGTTATTGTTACCAATACAGTTCGAGCACTTCTCAATCGTGCTTTTGCAGTCCTTTAGGTCATGCTTTCCTCCACATTTTACACATGTTTGCTCCCCGTCACATTTTGATGTTTGTGGTTGTATTTTTGACACTTATAACACCTCGTTACGTTGAAGTCCTCCTTCACAAAATACGATCCATAATCTATATTAATGTATCTATTCGCAAGCCTCTTATACATGCTCCCGTTTACCTGGATGATGTGCAACCACCTTCCATTTCTTGTTCGCCTAGCATGTACAAGTTCCATAGAATCACGCTCCTCTATATTGGGATTTAATGCCTGGATCTCATTTCTTAATTCATTATTTGCGTATTGTTTTTCTAGTCCATTGATGACAAGTCTAGGCTGTCGTAATCTGGTCTCAGCGACATCATACTCCTCTTTCATTGCATCCATTGCTATATTAAAAAGCGAAGTAGTATTTTCATTTGTCGATGTTTTGATAATCGCCCCACCATTACGAATAGGCCTCATTAGCTGTAGAGGAATTTTACATTTTGATGGCCTGATCCTCGACTTAAAATCAATCAGTGTTTTTTCTGATGAAGAGTGATTTCTAGGCTTAATTATCCCTTTTTGCGATATTGTATTAGATCGATGCACTGATGGAGGAGAAGTAGAATTTTTAATAATTTCGGCATATGAGGGCTTGCTCGCAGACGTAGATTTATCTATTAATAAGGTGACATTTGAGCTCATCTCTTCGACTTTCATTTGTTGGAAGAGTTGGTCTTCTTTAGATTTACGGTGCTGAGCTCTACATCCGGCACACATCCAAATCACATCTTCGGTGATGTCCATAATAGCCCGATATCTCTCCTCCGACATTTTGATACACCTCAAATGAAACCACTTGAGGCAGAAGCCATTACACCCCATAGCCGAGTGGATATCCTCCACGGGTTTCCTACACTTCCCACATTTATCTGGTTTAGTAGCCATTATATTTTAACTTTTTTAATTATTTGCTTCTTATAAAATTTTTTATTATCCTTGATCTATTTAATATTGTTAGTGAAAAAACGTAGAAATCCGTACTTGCAAAAAAAATAATTTAAAATATCAAAATATAAATTTAAAATTAAATTCAAAAATTGTTTAGAATAAATTTAGCTACACGGGAATCTCACTCCTAGACCAAAGCAAGAATTCCCGGTTCCGTTAATTTTCGTTCGCCTAAGTAAAAATTGAATCAAGGAAATTGATGACTTGAAAGATCGCTACTTATCTCGAAAACTTGATAGAGCGACACTAGTAACCACTGCACTTATTTCACACAGCTGATTATAATTTATGACAGATTTATAACTTCACTTAAGCCAAGAAATTCAAAGAGCTGAAACTGACACTTCTTTGTTTTGACACTTCGAATTCAATAACCAATCTCTTTCATCGCACTCCAGCTAAAGATATAGTTTTTTCGTTGTAATCATACTTTTTTTGTTTAAATGTTTTCTTGGTCTACATTTACAATTTATACATGTTAACTTAATGACTATCGGACTTCTGCTGTCGTTGCGTTTTGTTTTGCATGTTGCCACGTTGGTCGGGGGCCGCCTGCTGGCGTGTCATGGTGGGGCCGCCTTGCCCTTCCTGGTCTGTATTTGAATTTGCTTGTGACGCCGGTACTCCTGCCGCAGTTCACTGACCATGCGCCAGAACTTGTCGCGCTCCGCTGTAGTTGTTGCAACCTTGCCAGCCTCCACGCACTGCCGTTGGTTTGCTCTCTATCATCTTGGTATTCAGTATGCTGATTGGTTTGGGGCCGGCTTGAGGGTCCGCTGCAATGGCCTCTGCCAAACTTGGTTCTGGCGGCATGTAGGGCTCTAGGCAAATAGCCAACCAGAGCACCTAGATATGGGGAGACGGGTCTAGGCACTTAGCCAACCAGACCAAAACCAATCTAAGGAAAGTTATCTAGGCGCAAGGCCAACTAGACAAGACCAGGCGCAAGGCCAACTGGTTTTCCTAACAGATGTGTAGGCGAAGCCAGCCACTCGAAGCAACTACAGACAGTCGCTTGAATTTTCCTAGCCCGCATCGCTGTTTATGTATGTTATTTTTGCTTGCTCAGTTTGATTGTCTTTCCGAAAATTGTGGGAAAGAATTAATATAACCAATACAGATAGAGGCGTATTCAAGATCTTATATTTTATTGCTAATTTATTACTGGGGATGTAAGCAACAAGTAAATCCCGAAACCGCCCCTTCAACCCCTACCGCGTATCTCATCCCCCGCCTATTAAGCTACGCTATCCACTTTATTACGGATTCATTGTAGATCCATATCTTATTACCAATCTATTACGAACAAAAATTTTACTGCTCCACCCCTTCTCTCGAGAAAGCGGAAAAAGTGGCTTAAGGCTTAAGCTACATCAGCTCCGCCCGTACTTCAATAACCAATGCAATTTGAAAACTTTTCAAGGTGGAATTATTTGTTGCTGGCGATTTAAGCAACACGTATGTTCCGGAAACCACCCAGACAGCCTTTAACGCAAATTTTGCTCCCAAAAAAGTTTCAAATGTTATCAGAAATTTCCAAACTGAAGTCAGAGAAATTAGTTGCTTTTTAATTACCGTTTTCTCAATGGAATTGAATTCCCCATAAAAGTGGTCAATGTTACACAGCCGTTTCTTTATATTTGGGTTAAAATTTTCTAGTTTATTGGGAAGCCAAAATATAACTTAATTAAGGTTTGTGGATAATTTTATTTTAAGATCGACTACAGTCTTTTGCCTTAAGCCTAACTTTAGCTAAAGTATCCTGTGTTGTAGATCTGAAAGCTCTGATAATAAATCTTATCATCTGCTGCTTTACACCCGTATTTCCACTTCGGTAGGCATATGTAATGCAATGCCCGTCTGGGGTGGTGTAATCAGATTGAGTTCTAAGTAGAAGTGGGGTGGTTATTCGAAGAAGGGGTAGAGTTACATTGAGTTCTGCGTAGAAGTTCAACAATAACTTCCCCTAGCTTTATTCAGTGTGCAAAAATAATTTTACAACTTTTGGCAGTTTTCTGCAGGTGAAATACGGGGTAGGAGTTGATGAGATGGTTTTCCGGAGAAAGGTGGAGCAATAACATTTTTTGATGCGTAATAAATTACCAATAAAATATGCACCTATAAGTAATGTTTCCGAATAAAGTGGGTGATGTAGCTTAATATGGAGAAGGGATAAGCTACACTGTAGGGGTCGAAGGGGTGGTTTCGAGAATTTGCTTGTTGTTTATAGCGCCCTATCTGTATTGCTTGTTGAGATACGGGGGTGGCTGACGTAGCTTGAATCTTAAGCTACATTACCCGCTTTTTCAGGGAAGGGGGAGCAAGAAAATTTTTTATTGTGTAATAAATTAGCAATAAAATATGGACTTATAATGAATGCTCCCTAATAAAATAGTTGATGTAGATAAATAGGCATATAAATAGTTACATGCCGACATCCGAGTAAATAATTTCTTGCAACCACATCGTCTAGTCAAGTGGCTAAGTGAACCCGTCATCAGACACTGGGCAAGTGAATATCTGTAGAAGAATCAATGATGTTCCTATAACCTTTTCGAATTTTCCCTCAATTTCTCAGTTCCATCCGGACCCGGTGAAAATGAAGGAATGAAAGGTGATGGAAACCAAGATTAAGGAAAGATGGGCATCATGTTTTAAGAACCTCCTTAATCCTCCGCACAGCTCCAGAACATCGGAGCATAGAGATGTCTGCGGAGAGCTTGAAATTGGCCTCATCAACTTTGGATGAAGTTTGTTTCATCATCAAAGCCCAAAAGAATAATAAAGCGCCGGGCATCGATGAGATTCCAGTGAATGGCAGTAGTGTTCATAAAGCTATTCACAAATTCATCCTGCACATTTGCCAACAAAAACATATGCCGAAAGAGTGGAGCCAATCAATTATATTCCCTATCCGCAAAAAAAGGTGACAAGCTACAGTGCGAAAATTATAGAGGCATATCACTACTTTGTACGGCGTACAAAAGATTTTCGAAAATCTTAGAAAATAATATCGCATCATACGCCAACAGTAGTATTGGGTAGTATCAAGGTGGGTTTAGAGCAGGTAGATCGAAAAAATACCAATTGTTGACAGTCCAGCAGGTACTTGAGAAATGCTGGGAGTTCAACATAGACGTACATCAAATTTTCGTTGATATTAAGCAAGCATACGACAATATTGATCATAACGTACTGTACCAAATAATGCTTTGCTTTGGCATCCCAGTCAAATTAGTCCGTCTTAACAAAATGACGATGACGTCGACGACCTTCCGAGTCCGCATCAATGATCAACTCACCGATGCCTTTGATACAAATATCGGACTAAAACAGGGAGATACGCTGGCCCCATTGCTATTCAATTTGACTCTGGGGTACGTCATAAGGAAGCTACCTGTCGATCCATGAGGTATATTACTACATAAGTCGAGCCAAGTAGTAGACGACATCAACATTTTGTCACGGTCATTAACAACTGCCAAAGAACTTTTCCTGAAATTCGACAGCGAAGCAAAACTATTAGGGCTACAAATCAATGAAAACAAAGCAAAGCTCATGAAGCAGTCGAGGAAAAGTACCTCAAATACACAAAATATCACACTTGGCGAATTCAGTATCGATCTTGAAAACCAGCTACATACACAGGAAAACAAAGCTCCAAGTATACGAATCTGTAATAAGACCTGTATTATGCTATGGGTGTGAAACATGGACCCTAACCCAAGCATCCGCAAATATATTGAACGCCTTTGAGCGGCGGGTCACGAGACGAATAATCGGAGCAAAGTTAGACGGGGACCAATGGCGAATTCGATACAACCATTAGCTGTATGAAATTTTTGACGAGCCTGAGGTCTCAACGATTGTCAGACTGCGGAAGCTACAATGGGCTGGACACATAAATCGTATGGACGAACAACGGATTCCCAAAAAGTTATTCGTTGGGAGAACCGAAGGCCGGAGACCAGTGGGGAACCCGAGGAAACGCTGATCTGACTCGGTTGACGAAGACAGTTCATCGCTGCTCGTATTTCAAAATTGAAGGACGCGGTCAATCGACCGAGACAGTTGGAGCTGCTACTTGCAGGAAGCGAAGGCCCAAGAGGGGCTGTAGTGCTACGGAAAAAAAGATATATGTTTTATGCACGACAATGAACATGGCCAGCGGGCGACAGCAACGAAAAATCAAGCCGAAAAATCATTCGGTGGTTCCCGGACTTCTGATAGAGGCTGCCATACAAGGGCGGTCCCAAAAGTACCTGACCTGACAAAGAAAACAGTAAAAAAAATTGCGAAAAAGTTTTTATTTTTCAACATATTCCCCTTTCAGCACGATACACTTTTCCCAACGACGTTCAATAGCTTCGATACCCGCTTTATAGTAGGAACCGTTAAGCTCCTCAAAATAGCTACTAACCGCAGACTCTAGCTCTTCATGTTGGTAAACCTTTTGCTGCTTCCGGAAAAAGAAAATAATCCGAGGGAGCTAGATCTGGCGAATATGGTGCGTGAGGAAGCAATTCAAAACTTCAACTCATTGATTTTAGCACTCCCAAGGACGCACATGTGGACTGGTGTGTTGTTGTGATGAAACAACACTTTCTTTTTCGTCAGATGGTGCCATTTTTCTTGATTTCATCATTAAAAGGGCTTTTTCAGATGCAGCGTTAAAAGTGAGCGTTAAACAGATTATATGGGCAAGAAGAGTGAGAGGCATTGAGGGAACCTGATGGTAAAAACACGCCAACATTTTTTAGGGTGAACGAGCGTAACGCACATACACAAACGCATTTTGTTGATCATTTGGTGGGAGAAATTTTATACAAACGCCGGTAATCATTCCGAATTGAACATTCGGTGAAGAAGGTAGTCGACATGTAACGATTGCCTTTCTTTAATTTGCGTGCAAAAATGGATGCGTGGACGCGAGAAGCTACGCGTTATTTAATAAATTTATTAAAGCGGAGGCCATGTTCAATTTCAGGAAACAACACGACAAATATCACGATTTCAGTAAAGTTAAATTGCCTATTGTAAATCCATAGAAAATTAACAGTACGCATAATCTTCATAGATTCACATTATAATCAGCAAGTTTACAACCCATCAAGAAAAATATGCGACTAAAAAAGATATTCAAATCTGGAATATATTTTTCAGAAAGCGAAAAACCACGGAGGAATCAAATAAATCCAATAGAAGTTTGAATCGACAAACTTTACCTCGTGCACAATTCATAGCCCAGTCATATTAGGGCTTTCACCTCGGAATGAAAGATAATAAGCTGCAAATTGGTATGAACCTTTGTTTTGTCATTCTAAATGTTGTCTCAAAAGTCACAATCGTTATCGTGTTCGCGTCTCAAGATATTCAAGGTCAAAGGTCACAAAAATCGGTTTTTCGCGAATATCTGGCTTCCTATCGGTTAAATGAGATTTGCATTTATTATAAAAGTTGTAGGCTATAAAATTCCCTACAACTTTTGTTTAAACTTTTTTTTCATACGACCAACCGTTTTGAAGGTAGAGCGCGAAGAGTGCACATCGTACAGTCATATACGGCCTAATGCAAGGTCAAGCGTGAGTTATGGTTATCAGTACGTTATAAAGTCAATTATTTACTTGGAAATTATAATTATTAAACAATGCCTATTATTTATGTACTAACTATTAATTATTTATATTTAATTAAAGTAAGTAACTTGATTTGCAACGGTACAATTTCAAACTAACGAATAATCTTGACTCATACAAAGTGGAGAGAGTGGCCTTGAATACTATAGAACATCTGTCCCGGCAATGAAGAGAAAAGGGCATAGGGTAGGGACAAGTATTTCCAGGTATATAAGTATTGAGAAATTTACGCGTTTTAAAGAAAAGATATATAATGTCGTGTTAACTTAAAATAAAACTAAAATATATAATCCAGAATTAATAATATTTTATACTTAAATAGTTAAATATGAATAATTATATATAAATAATCAAGTTACTTACTTTAATTAAATATAAATAATTAATAGTTAGTACATAAATAATATATATAATTATTCATATTTAACTATTTAAGTATAAAATATTATTAATTCTGGATTATATATTTTAGTTTTATTTTAAGTTAACACGACATTATATATCTTTTCTTTAAAACGCGTAAATTTCTCAATACTTATATACCTGGAAATACTTGTCCCTACCCTATGCCCTTTTCTCTTCATTGCCGGGACAGATGTTCTATAGTATTCAAGGCCACTCTCTCCACTTTGTATGAGTCAAGATTATTCGTTAGTTTGAAATTGTACCGTTGCAAATCAAGTTACTTACTTTAATTAAATATAAATAATTAATAGTTAGTACATAAATAATAGGCATTGTTTAATAATTATAATTTCCAAGTAAATAATTGACTTTATAACGTACTGATAACCATAACTCACGCTTGACCTTGCATTAGGCCGTATATGACTGTACGATGTGCACTCTTCGCGCTCTACCTTCAAAACGGTTGGTCGTATGAAAAAAAAGTTTAAACAAAAGTTGTAGGGAATTTTATAGCCTACAACTTTTATAATAAATGCAAATCTCATTTAACCGATAGGAAGCCAGATATTCGCGAAAAACCGATTTTTGTGACCTTTGACCTTGAATATCTTGAGACGCGAACACGATAACGATTGTGACTTTTGAGACAACATTTAGAATGACAAAACAAAGGTTCATACCAATTTGCAGCTTATTATCTTTCATTCCGAGGTTGACCCCTTTTTTTACCTAATATGACTGGGCTATCAAGGCTAAAACATCAATTCTCAATCGCTTATCTCTTTGTCTTCGCTCTCATGTTGTCCGCACGATGTTTAACGATCAAATGATCCTTTTGACACATACACTCGCAAGACGTGTATCGTATACAAAAATAGCCTGGCTGAACTATGCAACGTGTAAACATAAGGGCGTAAGCGCGAAACCTGTTTGGATATGGGTGCGTACCATTCCCGTGTGAAAAAGCCCAAACGTTGCAATAAGGCTGCATAATATGCGCCGTTGATTGTTTTTCCTTTTTCGAGATAATCAATAAATACTATTCCACGCACATCCCAGAAAACGGATGCCATGACCTTGCCAGCTGACTGAACTGTCTTTGCTTTCTTTGGAGCCGGTTCTCCCTTTTTAGTCCACTGCTTTGACTGCTCCTTGGTGTCAGGTGTAAAATGAAGGACCCATGTTTTGTCCATGGTTGCGAATCGACGCAAAAATTCGGCTTTATTGCTGCGAAACATTGTCAAACACTCGATGGAAACATCCTCACGTTGCTGTTTGTGCTTCATTGTGAGCAAACGCGGCACCCATCTTGCGCACAGCTTTCTCATGTCCAAATTTTCGGTCAAAATGCGCTGCACAGCACTTTTTGAAATGCCTGCCATGTCTGCTATCTCTAGCACTTTTATTCGACGGTCAATCCAATACCATTTTGTGGATTGTCTTCACATTTTCTGACGTAGTGACCTCACTCGGTCGACCAATGCGATGTTCATCTTGGCAGCTCGTACGACCTCGCTTAAACTCAGCTACCCAATATTTGACCATTGTATACGAAGGAGCAGACATCACCAGAGTAGAATCCAACTCGGCTTTGATATTGGTTGGACTTACACCTTTCAAATGAAAGTATTGTATCACATAACGATGCCCGATTTTTTCCATATTTACAAATTCACTGAGAGCATTCACTTTGGATGTCTGTAAAAAAATAATAAACGTACCGTTATGAATTTTTCACATTCAGTTCATGAAAGGTGGTATTGTCAAGCGCAGTAATTGTTTTTTATAACTACCTGTATTAATAAGTCAGTTCGGGTACTTTTGGGACTACCCTCGTAGTGCCGAATGCCAGATCCCTCTCCGAAACCAAGCCGCAAGTGATTACAATTTACACAGGAGTTTGTCTAAATGTTTCATTATTTTTTTATCTTACAGCAAATTCGAACTCAATGAAGTTTTTCATGCATTTTAACAGCGACAAATCATGAATCTAAAGATCAATCAAAATCATCTACATCGATTCACTTGACCCAAGCAGAGAATATTTTAATTTAGTTAGAGAGAATATAATGTAGTCATATGCACTTAAAATTACTGCTATTTTATTAACACTACGCTGACACTGTTGACATTCACGTGCCATTTCTAAAATTACCATTTCTAAAGTATATCATATGAAATGTCTTGGGCGTTTGAAAAATGGCACATCTTCAGTATTACATGTTGTATGTTAGCAGCAAAATTTTCGATCGGCCCTAACTTAGTTGCTTAAACCTTGCTTGTAATTCCCCGCGACAATCGACCTGGCCAGTATTCTCACAAAGTCGCAGTATGTGCGCTTCCATTTAACCGTGTGTAAATTGCGATAGTCGCGCGACTATTTTGTCGTAGTCTGATCCATCCCTAAATGCCGACAAAAGCTGACCTTTCTATTAAATATTTTTAAATAAGCGCAAATTCAATATACACCCATTCTACTCGTTTTATTTAAATCAAGAAACATTGGAGAAATACATTTATTTTTAGCACATCAAACAGTACAATAAATATTCATCAGACTTAATATACGAGTACTGCGAAGAAACGTGATATGAATGCATATTTTCAAACAATTTCTTTAATGAAAAGACAATAAAAATTGTGGTTGTGTTGCCATTAACCTTAATTCTGATAAATTTGATTAAAGATATACGCATATTCGTATTGTGCATCTACACATTGTGTATCGTTTTGAAATGTTAAATCAATAGACTTTTATGTGAATGCTCAAAAATTGAAATTAGTAAGTTTAATTGGGCCTCAAATTTCCGATTCAACGTGATGGAAATGTTTACTTGATTTTTCATGGTTCATCTTATCAATTTATAAATATTTAAATGCAAATCAAGTATATTCTCGCGATGAATTTTAGGATCTTGAAATATTTAACATTAATCTTTCATGAATACATTAACATACTGTTTGATATCTTAAGACGGTGTTAAGGAAAGTTAGTAGACCTTGGCAATGTTTCAAAAATTATTTTGTTTTTGCATGTTTTGTACAAATTTTTTCCAACGTTTGAACTTTTTTAGCAGATAACTTTCTTTTGAGGCGATGTAACATTCCTTAACACTGAGAATGAATATGATTCACAAATAAAATATTTATTACATATGGAATAAATAATGCAGGCCGTTAAGTCAAATGAAACCCTACAGATGACGCTAAATATGGTTCTCTTTAAGTTTCAAAACCCTTCAAATATGCCAGACTTCCTAAAATAAAGATCTTGATTGAATTTTTGATAAAATCTCCGACGATAGCCATAAACATTTCTTCTAGATATTTCTATCTTTCATAGAAAGATGTAATTAATTGCACTAAGATAAGATAAATTAAAACTTTTTTTTTTTTAATTTTATTACCAGTCAATGCACGTACATCTACTTGAAAAAAAAAATTAAAATTATTGTTTACCGATTTCACTTTTATGTTTTCATGACATTATATAAAAGATAAAGTGATATCATTCCATCAAGATAGTTTATTTTCGCGGTTGAGGGTTTTAGAATTTCGCACCATTGGTATCATTTGTGACACAGCAGATTGAATAAAAGAAAATATCAATGATAAAATAATTTGATACATCCTTTTATTTAATCAAAATCTTTTGACGCAATTAAATGATATAGTCAATTTTGAGCGCACTGCTGAAAATGTCAAAATACTGATGGATCTGCCAATCAATTTTGAATAGATAAGAGATCATAGAAATGTAATCTAAGCAAATAAAAGTATCTTGCAAAGAAAACAAAGCCAATCTTTTTAGGTCTTTGTAAAACAATTTTTTTACAAAGAACTACTAGTTTCGCGACCTGTCTGTCCGTCTGTCCGTCCGTCTGTCTGTCCGTCCGTCCGTCTGTCCGTCCGTCTGTCCGTCCGTCCGTCCGTCTGTCCGTGCGTCACAGCTGATTTCCTCAGAAACTATAGAAGCTAGAATGCTCAAACTTTGTGAAAAGGTCAAAAGTGATAGTCGCTCAAAAGTTAAGGCCTCAACAAGAATTTAAAAAATGTTTAAGGGGGGTCCCCCCTAGTAACGAATTGGCCCTTAAACATTTTTTTTCATTAAAGTTAGTCAAGTGGGGTATCAAATGAAAGGTCTTGATAAGAACTTATAGAATTTGAAGTAAAAAAATCATTTTATGAATTAGGGGGTCCAGGGGAAGGCAAAATGTACCCAAAATTTGTGTCCCCCCCCCCTCGCGATTGGACACCTTTCAGCCGAAAAATCTGAAAATTATCACGAACGTGGACCTTTATGAGTACAAGGGCAACAAATACCTTAGAAATCGAAATTCGCTTAACTTTGTTAATAATAGTATGATTTGTAGATTTTACATTTTTGCCCATAAAATCAAAACGGTACCTTTAAACTTCTTGAAATTTCGCAATTATATAGACTAACATAAGATATATATGTTCACAAAATTTAATTGAGATCGAATCATAATTAAGTGAGTTATAGCCATTTCAATTATATGGAATTACACCAACAATAACACGTGTTTATGGTTGATATAGGGTTTTCCAATAAGAGTTGTTATTTTGTTATTAAAAGAAAAATACCATTTTTAATACAAATGATCGAATGTTTATTTCATTATAAAGAAGAAGATATGCCGTTAATAGCAATAATTAACATTGAGGAAATAACCACTACGACACGCGTACAGGACCATATCCTCTTCATGAAATTTTCCATAACCAAATCGCAAAGTGGTTGCCCTATGTCCTCGATAGCCTCACGAATTTCATCTTTGAGATCTTGAATCGACGCTGGGCTATTGGCATAGGCCTCCTCTATCACGTGGCTCCTAAGGAAGAAGTCGCAAGGTGTTAAATCAGAAGATCTATTCAAAATAACACCTCTTATTGGAAAACCCTATATATATTTAAAATTGACTTAGGCACTTTTATTTTCTTTCAATTTTCAGAAAAATCATTTAAGCTAGATTAAAATGGCGGCTGCACTGTGCTTATGAAAGAAACTGTGCATCTTTTGTATAAATTTGAACGATTTCATACCTAAGTATTGCATGAATAATTCAAGTTATCGATTCCGCCATTAGAAAACTTGTTTCTAACCCTAGGATGTTTACAAAGACCTTCTGGTAGGAGCACTCTCCTGCTTACTCAACTTGTTTTTTCCTCCAATCGACTTTACTGACGGTATTCATCTCGTAAAATAACTGGTATGAAAAGATTATTTTACTTTCCTTTCTAATCAAAATCGAAAATTCATCTGCTCATTTTCAGAAATTGTGCTTTTGGTAAAAAGCATTCAGACGACAGACAATATGACATTCCAATATAAACTGATAAATGAAGAAATGGTTGAATAAGTCAAAAGTTATGACATCTCCAAAGTTTGGTATACTCGTAAAACAAAAAGACCCGGCCAAGTGTAAGGTGAACTCGTCTGGAGAGAGTTCTTTTTTGGCCCTGATATATGAGCCCAACATATCAATGTGTCCTTAAAGGTTTAATAGGACTAATGGCGAAAGAGTTCCGTATGATCAAAATTTGTACTATAATCCAGCTTTTTTTTCTACTGACGCAATTTTTTTCGTAAATATCAAAAATATGCACATATAACAAATGGTTTGCATTACAAAAAAAACTAGAAGATTTTGTGAAGACCACAGACTTTTGATATATTTTCCTGTACTGCATGGGTTAAGAACTATTTTCTGCTTTTTTCAAAATTTCGCGCCTAATATTGGTCTGTTAACATCAGCCAAAATGAAGGGCTGCCCAAATTTTCTCCTTAAACCGAAGTCTATTTCAAGGAGTTTACTGCCGTATGTGCTAATTGTGCTAACATTAGCTGCTGACAATATTAGATGATTCTACGTCTAGCACTCGTTGCGGGTAGACGTGTTTTTAATCTCTTTAATTTCAAAAATTAATTAATTTTCCACAAAAGTCAGTTGAAACTAATTTTTTTAATTGAAAATCATCACCGTAGAATTATTCGAACGTTTATCGAATACTTGAAATTTCTTTCCTGAAGAAGTATCAAAAAGCGAAAATACATTCAAGGGAAGTCCCGGTTTCAGAACATTCGCTCTAGTCTCGCTGCAAAAGAAACGATATGGAGGAGCCCGATGGCTTCAGCCATCAACCAGAACGATCGTGTCCATCGCCAACGATGACGGGCTAAAAAAAGCCGAAACGAAGATTCGATACTAACGAAGAAAAACCGAAAATTTTATCAGGCATCGCGATCGAGCAGTTAATCAATGCTAACGAGAAAGCTGAGAAGGTTGAGAGAGAAAACGAAGAGCTCAGACTTCGTATCCAATCACTAGAAGAACTAGTTGGAAAATTGACACTCAAAACAAAGCAAAAGAAACCAGCAAGAAAGAAAAAGAAGTAAAGTCAAAAGCGACTGAAGACAAGAAATCTAAGAAACCGAAACAAGATCCTGATCAAGAGGATGTCCTCAGCGCAGGCGGAGCAAACGTCAGCACGAACTGTTATGCAGCGCTAGCTGGACTAGAAGATTCCATGAGTATTGAAGAGGATACAGGTAACAAAACTTCTGAACATTGTATTTCTAAGCCGGATACTGGATTTATTGAATATTTAAAAATTAAAAATAGGGAGAAAAAACCAAAAGGTTTGCCTGCTGGTCCGTCCATCAGGGTTAATCAAAAGAAAAAAAAAGTACCACCAGTCAATGTATTTAGGCAAACAGGCAAAGATATGGTTCGGCTTTTGGCACCCGAAAATAAGTTAAATGATTTTGAGATCAAGAGAGTCAATGCCGATAGACTAAATATTAGAACTGAGTCATTGGTTGATTTTCAGGCAGCAAAAAGTGCATTGAATTCTGGAGATGTTCCGCATTTTACATACACCCCCAAAAGCGAAAATACCAGACCTTTTTATTGAAGGGTCTGCGGAGAGGACACAGTTGATCTCCTTCAGGTGCTTCAAGAAGTTGCACCAGAAATAGAATTTATTTCCGTTAAAGACTTTGCAACAAGAATATCGATTGTCGAGCGTAAAAACTTGCCTTATTATAGGCCAGATTTCCAACAAAAGCAGTTCAAGTGCCCTACAAAAAATTAGGCACTTGAACTTCCGTGTGGTGAGGTGGGAACGCCTCCAGAAAAGCGAGATCAACCAGTGCTCCAGGTGCCAAAGCTTCGAACGTTCGGCTGCCAATTGCGCCATAAATTATAGATGTGTCAAATGCAAAGATGTCCATACTCCCGGCAAGTGCAAATTGGCTCAGGCGGAGCCAAAAGAAAATTATATTTTGTGAACTGCGGTGTCTTTGGCATCATATCGAGGATGCCCCAGGTATCAAGATGCGAAGGTAAAATTTACTCCGAAACAAAGTCAAGTACATCGCTGTGTGATACCTACCAACTTCGTTACGCCCGGGATGTCATTTGCACTTGCTGCTAGAGGACCAGCAGTCAATGTAAATAAAATAAATAATGTAAGTGGCAATAATGAGCTGCTTCTTAAATTTATCAGCAACTAAATTCCTTATCGGAGAGAATCGATAAACAGGATTCTAAAATTAACTTTGCTTTTCAGCGTTTAGGGATTTCAAATGCCTCAAAATAAGTTGTCATCCAGTAACATTCCGATAGATAGGATTCGTCTCATCTCGATCAACGTCAACTCCATTGTGAGTCTACATCGACGTGGCAGTCTCTTGGAGTTCCTTGTCAAGCAAAAGCTTGACATTATGCTTCTTACTGAAACCCACCTCAATTCATGGCACTCCATGACATTCAAGGATTTTGAATTCGTAAGAAACGATAGGGTAATAGGTGATGAGGGTGGTGGCACCGGGATATTGGTTAGAAGACCCCATTGTTTCCAAAGTATTGAAAAAGTCAAATTCAAAAGCTCGTTATAAAAATCTCACTGCCAGGTGGGAAAAACCTCTTCGTTATCTCTGCCTATGCAACTGGTTGAAATGTTCTCAAGTTCAAGGAGGAGCTCAATTCTTTGTTGGAAATACTCGAATTGAACAGGCTTATTATATTCTTGTTGGTGACCTGAACGCCAACCATATATCATGGCTGAACGCCACCAATAGTCCAAGAGGTGTTTTCCTGAAATCGTGTATAACACAGAACCAAATTGAATACAGGTGCAATCTATATAGATCCGGGCTCCCAACATACCCAAGGACAAATTCATATTTGGACCTCTGCATTGCTTACCCAAGACTTGAATTCAGCTTTAATAGTCCTCAACGCAATTTGCAGGTGCTTCCTTACGATAGCGACCATGACGCAATCGTAATGAAAATCAATCATCAAAGGGATGATCTCTTCCTCATTCCAGTTCAACATGAAAATCATCGATTAAATTTCAGTAAAACAGATTGGGGGAAGTTTCAAAAGAAGTTTAACCGGAAGTACCAGAAGCAATGTCCTTCTGATGATGGCAACTCTTGCTCATTGGTTCCTAATGACAGGAATCTAACTAACAATGAAAACGATCTCTATTTGTAGATGTTAGAGAAGCTGATGTTGGAAACGATTGAGAAAATAGTTCCCAAGATTAAACATCGAAACAATATACAAGGATATGAAAAGATTGAAAAGCGTTCTTCTCACACGCGTCAACAATATTTATCGGCGATTTTTGGAATACAACCACCCCTCGTTGGCTTTGTTGAAATTACATCTGAAGAATGTTCGAAACTTAATCCGTTCATACTTCAGGAGTGAGGTCAACAATTAGCCAATCAGCCCATAGGACCCAGATGGCGTTTTCGCGAAAGTGAATAGCATATTCCGTAAGAAGTCTCGAGTGAAGGTATCGAATCTTGAAGTCACTAGTACGACTACGGATAAAAATGGAAACAGGATTATATGTGAGGGATTGCATAAATTTGCCCTGATTATAACACATTTTGAACTGGTTCATCTGCCAAACCCTCCGAGAGGGAATGAAATATTTTTAGAAGTCGTTGAAACAAAAGTTTCCGACTTCAAATCAAGCCTGAACGGCCGCTCAATTCTTCATTTCATTGAAACATTAACATTTGACCTCATACCGAGCTTGAATCTTATTGATTATTTTGTCAGCTATGAAGACTTGCGTTTCATATTTCGCAGGATAAACAACAAGAAATCATGTGGTACTGATGGTATTCCAAATGTAGTTCTCCGACATTTGCCTGCGGTTGCTATTAGGAATTACTGCATATTGTTCAAATACATGTTGAGCAATTCATATTCCCCAAATGAGTGGAAGAAGGCGAAGGTATTTCCGATATTGAAGAAAGGAAAAGGATCTTCATGCCCTAAAAGGTATCACCCAACCAGCTTGCTACCTAACATCAGCAAGGTGTTTGAAGTGATACTAAACAAAGTATTAAACGCCCACATTGAGAAATATGAGTTTCGTGCCAGGCACTCGACCACACATGCAATAACGAAAGTAACCCCAGGCATCTGTTGGAAACTAACCAATAGAGAATGTATTGGAGCGTGTCTCATTGAAATGGAGAAAGCCTTCGATACGGTGTGGTTAGATGGACTAGTTTTTAAACTCCTTCAATACAGGTTCCCCAGACACCTTGTCACCATGATGTGCAATATGTTATACGGGAAATCGTTTGTTGTAACTGATGGAAATCTGACGACAATGCGCGAATTCAAGGTGATGAATGATCTATAGCAGGGAATAGCTACTGCGCCTCTGCTCTTCTCAATATTCATTCGCAAGCTATTGAACGGCTTTGATTTTAACATCTCGCCAAAGCGATCATTGGTAGCGTTTGCTGATGATCTGATCATCTATACGGCAGACCGAAAAGCTGTAATAGTTCAGACCAACTTCCAAAAATGTTCAATGATCTTCAGCTGTACACTCACAATTGGCGAATGAAAATCAACGCGCAGAAGTGCGAACCAATCTTGTTTCGGACAACGCTGCAGGGGGACTTCCACATCATGGCTGGCGAGGGTAGTTCAGAACGAGTTTCACATAAATTCTGCTTCAAAACCTCGGTGTTCGGTAGTGAAATATGGTATGGAGATGTCCGTAAAGGACTGCAGCGATGGTCTGCTGCCTCGGCGAAAAACGATGTTGGGATCCGCCGAAATTGGCGTTGTCTGGGGACGCGTGAATGCGCTGGAAGGCTAGCGTTAGGGTGTCGTGGGGCAGGCTCTTTCCCCCAACCTAAAGACCCACTACAAAAAAATTTCGCATTCACGAATTCCTGGGTCACAAAAAAGAATGTCGACCGAAGTCGAAAAAAGGAGGTAACCAACTAAGGGTTGGCGATTGCAGATGAAAAAGGGCAAACTGGACCTGGGGAAGACAGACAAAATGTCTTCGTGCATGTACTGCTTTGTACACAAAGCCTGCGACGAATTGGAAGCATTATATATCGAATAGAAGAATTTATCAAACTGCTAAGGTGACAAGAGTCAATATCCTCATATTGAAACTTCTACGGAATCAAATCGCAAGATCTGTAACTGTGAGTGAAAATCCTTGAATTTCACAGCTGTTCCACCATACAGACGGGTGTATTGCGACTTGTCTCGCTACTGGCTTCGTTCCTCCAGAAGCATTCGTGTATTTGGACATAAATCGATGTGTTTTTGATTCCGACGGCATCCCAATCATACTATATATCACATATATAGACGGGAAGATAAAATATCCTCCAAATTTGAGTTCACGAAACCAACAATTCCAATGGAGATACTCATTTGCTAGATTCGTTGAAGCTGATCGAGCTGAGACGGAGTAATCCAGGTATTGGTGGCTGAATGACAATATCTAAATTATTCGTGTTTATTTTCAGTTTTTGTGTTTTTCGTTACTTAGTTTTTGAGTTTCAGCTCATTATTGCTACATTTAGTGTTGTTGTTTATTTGTGTTAAAAATTAGGTATAGGTTAGGTGTATGTTACGTTTATTATATTAGATTTGGAGATAAGGTTAAACGCACAGTTTAGGAATATTGTGATAGGATTTTTTAGTATAAGATAAAGTTTTTGATTGATTTTTTATTAAAATAAGGCTATGACATTAGGTGTAGGATAAACGTTCACTGTTGTGTTAAAATTTTAAATTATTTTAGAATAGTGTTGGTGGGTTTTTTCTCCTTTTTCCAATCAAAACATAAAATATGCAATAATCTTAATTAATTTGAATTTGTTATAGTTTTTTTGATGAAATGTGTTTAACTGATAACGTAGAAATTTAGAGAGCCATTTGGGCCATTAAGTTTTTGTATTGTTATTGTGTTTCTAAATTTTGTATGAGGAGCAACCGACAAATCTGCTCCGGTATTGACTAAGAAATTTAAATTATGGATTATAACACGAATACAAAGCCGGCGGCTCGTAAATTTTTTACCATTGCTGGCCGCCGCATCAATGGATTCATTTGGTTTTTTGAGTTCTCATTTTGGGTATTGGACTTAGATTTTTTTGTAGAGCCATATGGTTTAACACAACGAGTTGCGTTTTCTCCAAAGTGAAAATGAAACAAGCAGAATTTGCCATTTTCGTTAAATTTTCGGCTTGAAGACCGGCTTTTTGACGTATTACGAGAACTGTTTTGAGATCTAGGTCATTCATTTTGTTGATTTGTTTTTGCAAACCTTCCAATTGGAAAATTTCTGAGTTTTCAATAGATGAACTTGGTTGTGGCAAATGCTTAACTTCCGCGATTTGATGTTTTGAAAGTACCTGCCATAATTTATCTGCAACCACCAAAGTTTTATCTAAATCGAACTCAAACGGTATCAATGCGAGGTTTAAACTATTTGGAACGCGACTGAGCCAAAGCTTGTTTTACAAATCTTCGCCCACATTTCCTAACGAACTAGTCGAATTCCTTAGAACCTGGAAGAAATCTGATGGTTTTCTATCGTTCATTTTCTCTTCGGATATTAATTTCTTCAATCTTGTTTCAAGACTCATCGTTTACCTATCAATTAATAGAGATAGTAATTTTGAATATGAATCTTCATTTGGGGGGCATTGAATGAAGTTTGAAATCGATTCCGCGATATTTTGAGGTGATGACGCGATGATATTTATCGGAAATGAATTTTGAAAATTTTAAGTTAATTAAAATCAAATCTATTAAAGTATTGCTTATACGCACTTGTCAATGTTGTTGCTATTCACGCCTTTGACGTTCAGCTGTAGAAATGCGTACGAACAAGTTAGAATAGTTGACATAGTTATATTCAATACCACATTTCTTTGTGGAATTTGTAGTAATCAAGCAGTCGCCTGTGTGAACTGCTCGAAAAACATCCTTAAAAATCATCTAATTTTTAATTGTAAATTTAAAAACTAAAAATGATAAAAAAAAATTTTATTATAAAAATATTAAATAAAAAAATTAAATTTACGAGTGAAATTCGATGACGACAACTGCCTTTGCAACGCATTTTAAAAACATGAATTGCGTTATCTCGCCAATGAAACAACCGTTGACGGTAAGCAGCGGGCTCGCCAATGAAATAATCGTTGACAGCAAGCATAGGGCTCGCGAATGAAATAACCAGTGACGGCATGCGAAGAGTTCGTGGTATCACCAGATGTTTGGAATGTCGCGAATTGTCTGTGCCGGTGTTACATTTAATTTGTAGACCAAAACAATCATACATATGTATTCAGTCAAGTTCTAAAATAATACATCCATTCTTCATTGTGGCCTTGAAACTTAAATTTCACATTTTTCATTGGCAAAATGCTATGAACGCGAGGAAAGAAGTTACCGATCCCGCGTGTTCACGCAAGCGAAAAAAAAGATTGCAATTTGCCCTAGCCAACCATATCGACTAATCGCGACCGAAATCGTTGTCAGTGAAATTGATTCCGCCTGTGCAATCTGAACGCTTGCCATTTATTAGAGTAAATACGAGCGGAAGTCATTGTGCATTGTTAACTGCTTGAATTCCTCATATTTAGGACTGTGCAGAGAATTTTCAGCGCAAAAATCATCGCGTGGAGTCGCATGGAAAAGGTCGAGCGGGAAAGGCGTCGCGTGAGAATAGAACGAAAGTGGAAAAAAGTCATGTGGTGTGCAATGAAGTGCTGAGGAAAATTCTACAATATATTGAAGATAAAACTCGTTTGGCAAAGCAATTTTTTGATTATTGTGTTGCGCTTGGTCCCGTGCTTGCGGTCCTCGAGTTATTCCCACTCGTCGTGTATAATTGCAGCTTCGCACCGGTCACTTTGTCTTTGTTTCCACCTGAGTATGTTTGGGGCTTTTTGGTTCGTACGATATCACGTTCGCGAGCTTTCATGCTGTATTCTGGTGAAACGTGCGTGAATGTTGTTAATGGGGAAAAATATTAATAAAATGCCATAGATTGGGACGTGATAAAATTACTTGAAACAAGAAAAGATTACCTAGCAGTGTTAAAACAACAGAAACTAATTTCAAACATGACATTAAATTTCATAATAATAATAAGTTTGTGAACAGTGTTGCTTATCGATTCGTATAACAAGAAAAGAAAAAACAGGTGTTCTTTCCCTACAAAATTCGTGACATATTCTACCGCTGCGAAAATTGAATCGGTACTGTTTAACGTACATATATGTGTACGTCGTGAAAGCATGAATCGATTGACGTATCAAGTGCGATCTTGACCGTGTTTCGAAAATGATTCTCTCTATGATGCAATTGCTGCGCGCAAACTAACGGCTTGTGTGGCAATGGGGGCTACAATAAAGATTGAGATAATTAAAGCAATCCAACATATCTTTGATGTTCGTTTCCTGGAATAGGAGTTACATTACTAAGGAATTGGGATGACACTGTTCTTCACAGTCATGCGATTTGCTCCCCGTTGGATCCACGACATCGAGACGGGCGGTCGACAGTGCTGAAACCTGGAACTGAGCCGCAGCATTTTTTTATGGAAATTTCACAGCAAAAACATCGCTTTAATTAACATATGTATACTTTAACTCTGAACTATGTTGACCGTGGTGGCGTAGATGAAGAGTCGTGAAGACCAAGACGCGTTTCTGGTGAAGGTATTTGCATAATAGTTTTGTGATGATCAGACTGTCTTCTGTACAATCAATACCTGCGGTTCGGTATAATGAATGAAATGAGATTTATAGATTAAGAAAAGTGTTTGTTTCGTTGTTATTGAGATTTGAAAATTTTAATCGAATCCTTCTAATGGATTTTATCTCGGCTCAGTGTTAGAAATTTAGAGCTGTTTATTGATTTATGATCACGGATTATACTTAGCATTCCTCAACTCTATGAAAAAAGAATTTTAATGTCCACAGGCCTTACCCACTCCATCTACGAGCGCTCGTCGGAGGAGGATTGGGTAATTACCTCTTTTTTATTGTCTAAATTATATTATAAATTATATATTTTATTAAATTTTATTTATTGAAATCGTTTACCATATTAAATATTGATATAATTTCTCAGTTGTCGGTCTTATGAGTCAGTCCTTAATGATTTCAGGAATGTAGTTTTAATTGTCCTGCAAGAAAGGTCACTTATAATTTCGTTACCAAATATGCAGTTTGAGGATTGCAGATGAAGCACCTTCCACGTCCTTTTAAATAACGTGCAGGTATATTTTCGCTTGAATTTTGATTCAGCAATGATTCATTAGCGCGCTCAAGAAGGCGTTAATTAATGAAAAAGTTTTGAATAAATTTCTTCAGTTCAGATACTTTCATATTTAAGAATGCTCTGGTAGCTTTTTCAAGAAATACCCTAAACTTAAATGGATATACATTTTCAAAACCCAGACAGCGTCATTCGTTACGTTAGTTTTTTTTTCAAACCAGAACATATCACTCAAAATTAAAAATCTATTCCTCTTAACAACTGTTTTGTTAATCGAAGCACTCTCCAAAGTGCGCAACATACATTGATATAACACGTAGCACATTACTATCACAATTTTGCATCATAGCAAGCGGAAGACCATGAAACGCTTTAGGCGCAGCCCCCAGCAGCCGTTCACTTCAGAAACGTTACGAATATTTGCAAAAAATTTTAAGCTAGAAGTCAGAATGAACTTTTGGCTATTGAATCAACTCATTACATTTTGCAAAAAGTTTGTTGCAAAAGTTACTAAATTCAAACAAAATAGCATCATTTTCGTTAAAAAAAGGTAGTAAATTTCGGAAACTACTAAACGTACCGAGTTGATTTAAGCTACCATTGTTAGATCTAAATTATTTATATTGATTTAACTCATCAAAAATTTAAAAAAGTTTTTTGCAAAAAATTTCCTAGAATAAAATGTGAAAATTTAATACAAATCAATGTGCATTCATTATATTTGTTCAGTGTGTGCAAATTACAGATGAGTGATCGACGAATTGCAAACGATATTCTAATGACACGCACACTAACTCATTCATTAGTGAGGAGCTCGTGAAAATTGAGAATCAGATTCCCAGGTGTGAGTTGGGTAGTGAAATTGAAGTCGATATTGAGTCCGAAAATCCGACGGAACTAAAGCAGAATCTGTAACAAAAATTATCAGATCATCAAATAGATGAAAAACAGCAGCCCGTCTCATCTACTCAAACGATGAGAAAAGAAAAGTCAATTCAAATGCCACTTGCCCAAAGATATCCAAATCTAAGTGGAAGCCTTATAGCCGAATTAGAAAATACACAATTCCTCGATAAGGAGCTTAGAATAAATCCTAATGGATTATCTAAGTTGTAAAAGTTTATACATTCAGATTTTTTTGAAAATTGCACAACCAAAGCTGCAGAGCAATATTTAAGGATTTTTGTGTTTAAATTTGTGCAGTCCATTTAATTTAAAATGAATTAATAGTCATTTAGTGTACTTTAATTAAATTCCATTCAGACTGAGAGTATAGAATTAGCAGAGTAGATATGATGTATTTTTTTATAGTATGTACTGTACACTGTTATCTTCTACAAACCTACAAAACAACCCAAACCCAACACAACTAAAAAAATGTTAATTAGTTAATCAATCCTCTACTACTTTCTGCTAGTTTAAAATATTTTATTGTGAATTTAACAGGAAAGAATAAATAAAAGGTTAAGCTAAACAGGTATATATCGGCTTTCTCACTCACATCTCAAACGTATATGGGACCTTCCACGTTGGCTGGTCCCTCCGCTTATGAGCTAGCCATCGGGTTAGCTCTTCCTCTTTTTTGCGTTTCAGGGGCTCTCACCGGGATGCTTGGCCGTCCTCGCCAGACATAGGCCAAGGCATCAATTTGGGTCCCTGATCCGGCTCGGGAGGTGCGAGGGGGCACTGCCATCATCTGGATGCCTGTAGTGATGTAGGTAAAGATAGATATCCGTAAAGGACTGCAGCGATGGTCTGCTGCCTCAGCGGAATCGGATGTTGGAATCCACTGAGATTGGCCTTGTCTGGGGACGCGTGAATTCGCTGGCAGGCGAGCGTTGCGGTGTCGTAGGGCGGGTTCTTTTCCCCCAGCACAAGGACCCACTACAAAAGCATTTCGCATCCACGAATTCCGGGGTCAAAAAAATTGTCGACCGAAGTCGAAAAAGAGGTAACCAACTTTGGGTTTTGAAATTGCTGATGCAAAGGACAAACTGGACCGGGGGAAGACAGACGGACTTGGGAGGACTTCGTCGTTACCGACAATTCTTATAGCCCAGAAATAAGTGTGGGGCATCCAGATGGAGGTGGTGCCCCCTAGCACCCACCCAACCGGATCAAGATCCAAACGTAGACGGGGCCATATATTTCAGTGGAAAACTCATACAAACTTTATTTGCATGATTTTTCCCATCAAATGAGAAATATACACGTGGCCAATTTATTTTATAGAATTATGCCATGGAATCACATAATTCTATACCATAAAAGGGCACGCAAGCGAAAGACCACTCTACCCGGCAAGAGCCCCAACAAAAAATGGAGGAGCGCGCCCGATGGCTAGCCCATTTTAGCGGAGAAGTCTACCATCGATGCGGGTCTTATACCCGGTCAGGTCGATCGAAATGGAAAGACCGACGGTTTACGTTTAACAATTCATTATTTTATTACATGGAACTTCAAGCCAAATATCGAACGATTTGAATATGGTTATTAATTAAATGTACCGTTATTGTTTAAGAGGTATAAAAATATATAATAATTATAATAAAGTTAATAATTATTTTTTTAATAATTTTTTTTATTTGATATCCGCCGGCCAATTCTTTTTTGTTTCTTCCTTGATGTTGTATTGTTTTTCCTCGATGCATTTTTAATGTAGTTTTTTTCAGTTAATTAAATATATCCAAAACATGGTTTCTATAAGCAAGGAGTAATTGGAGAAAAATTTAATCGTTCAAGAGTATTTTTTTTTTTTTTTTTTTTTTTTTTTTTCATATTGTAGTATTTCGAAAACCTAATAGAACATGTTGTTATAAGAAACAAATTCAGTGCAAACATATATAGAAGCCAAAAAATATGTAAATGTGTTTTTTATATACCAATATTAACTATAAATAAAAAAAATGAGTACTCACCGACATCCTCCCGAGCGCTCGATGATGATGTAGGTGGTGCCAGAAGCAATGAGTATAGTTAACCTAAGTGCAATAATATTTTTCAAAATTTATTTGCTTCTAACTTTAAGTTATAAACCATCACAAAAGAAATTGATTTCTTATTTCTTATAACTTGAATTCAACATGCCGCACAACAAGAACGATATTCGAATATAAAATAAATTGTTTTTCCGTCGTAGGATGTAAACGATACGTTTTATATCAATTAAAATAATATTTAAACAGCAATACAAGTAGCCGTACAAGCATGTTACATATAGGCCAGCTCGTTCTTTAACAATGACAGAATTAAGAAATCTGGAATCGAAGTTTATGAGTTCTTCTGTGTCACATTCTAAACAGAAAATCGAATTGGAAACGGCGGCTGCACTACAGCACCCTTTTCAACTGACTTCTCCAATTGTTTTCCAAATGCCTTCACGTGGATCGTAGCGTCAATAACAGTGCCAGATATGGCACCATAACAACCAACCAAGTGTACTAATTGATGAATTACAGCTCGCTGCTCCTGATATCGCCTCGCATTTTTTCATATCCACAATATTCATCCAATGATCCTTTCCAATATCATAGCATAAACATGAAAATATCATAGCATAAACATGAAAATAATTTCCTTCCACTCCCGGTCAGTCCACATACAGCATACAATTTATCATTCAACGTACATCTAACACACTACGTTCTTTCCAAATTACAATTGAATATTGTCCAATTTTTGCCTAACGTCATATTTCCAACCAAATTCTGCCAATTCGCTATACTTTTCATCATCAATTGCAAAAATTGTATGCGTATAATTAATCGTCGCACAACGAAATAACAATGGTCTGGCAATTTGTTTGACTAATGTTCGCGATTGAACATCAATTCATACTATATATTCACAGTGCGAAGATACAAAGCAGCGAATTACGTCATCACTTGGAAAATTGCTGTTGACTCGTGAAGTTGTTATTCATACCGGAGATTTTTTCCTCGTTGCATGCACGATTTGCTCCAAATGCAAATAAATTGAGGGAAAAGTCAATCTGTGGGCGTGAACTAGATACGAGCGGTTGCTGAAAAATCTAGGTCAGATACATGTTGCGAATATAATTCACTCAATTACTAAGTTGCTCGTTTCGTTTCCATCGTGCCAGAATATAACCATGAGCAATGCTGTTCAAGCTCACTCTTAGCTCTCGGTTGAAAGCCATCCATACATAAGTTTGTGTGCGTCCTGACGAAACGTCGAATGCAATTATTTATCGTAGGCCAACTGGAGACAGCATCAAGTTGTTTGGTGGGGCAATCAAGGTTCTCCTTCTCGCAGCAGTTTAACGATCAATTTGTTTTCCACGATCACTCTGGGCACTTTCGAGAACACAAATATTTTTAAACAGCTAAAAACGCGATGGATATGCCCATCCGCTACTAAAACTGAGAACGACTACTTTAACTCTCATGATTGGGAGGTGGACGCCGACTCTTGAAAATTGAATTTTGTGTTGACTTCTGGGCCGCGATTGCGATTTGCAACGACTTGAGTTAATTGGGTTTTAGCGCAACCGCGGATTTTGCGCGACTCCTCACTCATTTACCCGGCGTCGATTTTTCGATCCGATCACATTCTACGCACTGTATGGTGGGTAGTCGCGGATTTGCGTATTGGACGATCGGAGTTTTTTCCTCCGTTTTAACAATACGTACTCCGGTACTCCCCCTTAGAACTAAATACTCCGATTTAATAAGAACAACAAAATATTTTGTTTTAAATGACTTTTCTACTAGCCTGTACAAAAAATTATGTATTGCTGTGTACTGTCTGCTGTGTTTAATTGGCTCGACTGTGCGTTGTCAATCTGTCAATGTCAACTGGATGTGGATGACAGATTTTCGCACAAATAGTTTTGTAGTGGATGCTGACAAGTGGCGCTTGGGTTGAATATCACGACCATGAGTAAGCAACCTCTTGCCGAAGCGAGGATAATTGTATCGGATCAAAGTGTGCAATTATCTGAAGAGCAGTGATAGTCAGGACACGAGTAATCTATCTCTTGCGAGAGCGAAGATAATTGTACTGCATCAAAGTGTGCAATTACCCGACAAGCACTCTGATTTTCAACAATTGCAGTTAAAATTAGAAATCGAAAATTGACAAGTAAATGCCTTTTCGCACTATTTCTCTGGGTAATCTTAATTTTCATTAACAATTTTAGGTGGATATTAAGGGGGACAAAGGACAAAAGCGGACCAGATATCGAACCGGAAAGTAACAACCCCATCTCATGTACTTTGTAGCAGGATGAGTTTCGCAATGCTTCTGCTTTTTCATCATCAGCATTCTCAGATACCGCTAAAAGTTCTCCTAAAAAGAAAAAGGTAAAACGCAAGCAAAATTTTTGTACTTCCTGGAAGCAGTCCTACAGCTGGCTTGAAAACAAAAACAGCAAAGCTTACTGTAAAATATGTTTGAAATCAATGACAAACAACACTTCTCATATTAAAAGGCATGAAACCTCAGATACACATAAGCGAACACTTTGCAGTTTACAAAAACAGCCAGAAATAACGGCAAAGCAGTTTGAGGATTTTCAAAGTAAAATCACAAAAACTAAAATGGCTGAAATTAAGATAATCGTTTTTTTTACTAATGTATAATTTACCATTCACACTAATAACACCATTAATTGAATTATTAAAAAATATTGCTAGTGACAGTGCTATAATGAAGGATCTAAAATGCGGAAAAACAAAAGCAACCGAAATCGTTAACTCTGCCCTGCGAGATGAATGCTTACATAAAATTATTGTTGACTTGAGGGAAACAACGTTTTCTTTAATAATAGACCAAACAACTGACGTCAGTTCTTCAAAGTGTTTAGTTCTTATTGTTAGATACTTTGATCATTCAGTGGGAAGAGTTCGTGATCGTTTCTTACACATGATCGATTTGTTGACTGCTGATGCTCAAAGTATATACGATAGCATAAAGCTTTTTAATGATTTCAATATCCCTATTAAAAACTTAATAGGTTTCGCTGCCGATAATGCTGCAGTAATGATGGGGCGTTTAAAAGGCGTGCAGGCTTTGATAAGAAAGCAAAACAACCCTTATTTATATGTACTTGGCTGCGTATGCCATTCAATTAACTTGTGTTCCTGTTCTGCTTGTAAAACCATACCGAATGAAGTAGAAAATTATTAGCGAGAAATATTTCCTTTTTTTTTGCTCATAGAGACAAAAAGAATTTAAGCAATTCCAAGAATATTTCAATGTGAAATCCGTCAAGATTCTCGGAATAAGTAATACTAGATGGCTATCTCTGGAACATAAAGTCTGCAGAATATTGGAACAGTGGCAGCCATTGACTCATTTTTTCCTATGTAATCAATTTGAAGAAAATACAGATTTGATAAATAGGATACAAACCAGTATGAATAACTTAGCGAAGGCTTATTTTTGTTTTTTGGCATACTCTTTGGGTCACATAAATAAAATAAATCTTGAATTCCAGGCTGAAACACCACGTTTTCATATTCTTTTGCCTAAATTAAAGATGTTTTACAAAAACATCTTGAGTAATTTTGTAAAAAATGAGAAAATTACCAATGTCAGTCTAAATCACATCGATTTTGAAGACTTACAAGTGTAGAAGATATATACTTGGGACCAAAAGTAGAAGAAATGATCTATAAAAACCAACTGACTAAAAACGAAATTTTAGATATTACAGAGAAATGCAGACAATTTTATATTGTATTATGCAAACAAATTTTGCAACGCATCAACTTTGAAGATCCTTTTTTACAACTCAACCCTACTTCTTTAACTCCAGCTCTGATTCCTCTGACTCAAATTTTTCCAAATCTATGTGACAATAGTGATTCTGACGTGCTAGAAGATGAGTGGAGGCTAGCTTTATTGGAGGAAACGATATCAAAAGAATTGCCTTTTGAAACATATTGTAGTGAAATATTCAAAGTTAAAAATGAGAAAATATTTTCTAAGCTTGCAAATTTTATTGGACCTTTAATGTCCTTACCACATAGTTCCGCTAGTGTAGAAAGGAATTTTTCTCAACTAAACCTTATTAAAACAAAAACAAGGAACTCTCTCAGTATCGAAACAGTAAATTCCATAATGATCATCAAGGAAGTGGTCTCAGAAATTGGGCTGAATAAATGGATACCTTGTACAAAGACACTTGTGAAATATAATAAGTCTTAAAATAAATTTAGTCAAGCTTGTGCTGTCAAATTTTTCCACGCTTTTGAATAAGTAACAAAGCAGAAAAAAGTGCTGTTTGTCCTTTAATACGGGCTTCTAAATTTTATTTATATATTATATCGTACTTTATATACGAAAATAAAATTTTGGATTCCGTGATAATGGTAAAACAGTATTTTTCTTCATTGTTATTTAAAATCTATTTATATATATATATATATATATATATATATATATATATATATATATATATATAACAATATTTTTGATGTTTTTTCTAATCCGTTGGTTTGATTAAATGGATACCTTGTAGAAAGACACTTGTAAAATATGTTTTGAAAAAAATTGTTATTTTTTGTAAATCCATTCAGAAATGGGTGGATCAGAAATTGGATTATATTTGATTTTTTTATGTTTATTTGTTGTTGATTTTTGAGTTTACAATTTATATGTTTATAAGAATGAACAAGTTCTAGTTTTGTTTATTCTGAGTGTAATATTTTTCAGTTTGGGAGCATATCTCTGCGTGCTCCAATTGAACCCGCTAAACTCCGTTTTTGTCTCGCAATGTACTACTTTTTTAAATTACGATACGACAGCCCTGATATTAACTCAATCATAAACAACACAATCGTGGGATGCCCTGTGCTGGCTTTTCACGCTTTCCGAGCAAAATTTGAAAGTGCGGTTCGGTGTCGAGCTAGGACGGTTCTCGTTAGCCCGAATAACGCAAAACCGGGGTTTTCGATCTTGCACTTTGTGATCCTTCCGACAAAAATTCCGTCACTAATCTGTCACTCTCGGGGAGATATTTATTTTTCAAGCGCCCGCAGTCTGCTACGAAATCGTAAAACTGATTTTCACATACGAGTACATTAACGAGAGACCCGACAAGACAAGAGCTATAAAATCCGTGAAAATGATGGCTCACAACCCGTCCGCCGTGCTTTTGGTTTCCAGATCTCCCGTCGACTCCTCGATCCATCCAAAACTTCTCTATCTTTTCTTCCGTGTCGCTACCGGTAAAAAATCCCATCAACTGCTCACTCGGCCGAGCTCGAATGCATTCCGTAATGTAATACACCGTTGGGCTGCATTAGATCAGTATTCGCATATTCTAAATTTTAATTGAAAAATTGGCGAAAATAAAGAAAAGATGAAAAAGATCCTGAATACTAATAAAAGTTAAATCTCATGAAGGGAAACGTTTGAATTTAATATAAAGGAAAACTGATATAAAATTACATTTAATAATAATAAGAAGGAAAACTATTTTATAAATAACGATTTTGAATGGAAATAATTAAATATTTTTCCTAAATCTGCCATTAAAATTTTGAATAAGAGATAGGAAGGTTTTCGAGCAGTTTGCTTGTGTGACTGCTCTATTACTACATGACCCAGTCTTATTTGTGGGCCGTGAACCTGATAATCGCCATGACTTCTGTGCGCCGTTAATCGGGCATATTCTTCGCATTTCTACTGTCCAATCCTTTCGGTATGTTAGCTAAAGCCATCGACAAATATCGTGGTTTCATTGGAGTTTGCATTTTTCGACTCTGGTTATCGAAAAATCCGTATGAGCGAATTTTTTTTTGTAGTTGGCCCTTGTGCTGTGGGAAAAGAACACGCCCCACGACACCGCAAAGCTAGCTTGCCATAGCACTTACGTGTCCCCCGACAAGGTCATCTCCAACTGACCATAAATCTTGGGCTCGCTGAGGCAGCAGTCCGTTCACCGCTGCAGACCTGTACGGACATATAACATCCACCTTCAAACACTACAATTAGCTGATCGACTCATTGGATATTTTACTGATAATGAAATTTCACGAGATTCATATACGAGTATAGTAGAAAAATAATATACAAACTTTATAGTAAATCGCTGAAAATATTCCTACAATCTCATTGTTATATAGTGAGAATTGAATATAAGAAATATTTTTACAAAGTTATAATTAGAAATGTATTATATATTTATTTACAAGTAAAAAAGTGGCATAGACTATTTAGGCTGACATCAAATATTATAAAACTTAAGAAAGAAAATAAATATGGACTGCTTAAAGATCACTCAGAATCGGTCTTCTACTTTTGTCTTTGAATGGGCATAGGGTCCGCGTAGCTACTTATTTTCATAGCTTCAGAGGCTCATGTTTGTGATGAATAGTTCTCACATTCAAACCAGCTCTTCAGGATCTCAGATCCGGTTGGGAGGGTGCATGGATGGGTCACACACGCGTTCGATTGAAAAGTAGGTCGGTTTCCACACGGAATGTTGCGATACGTTCGGTCACTTCCTCAGCTCTGACCCTATTGATCCGTTTGGATCTTAAGACCCGTCAATAACCACGCGTGAAACATTTTTTTGTAGTGCGGTCCTTGCACTGGCGGAAAGAACCCGCTCCATGACACCAGCTCGCGTACGTATCGCCAGGCAGGGCCAATACAGCTGAGCTCGGTTGAGACAGCAGACCATCGCTGCATGTCCTTTACATATTAAAAAATGCCTTATACCTTATGCAGTAGATTCTATCAATTTTGTTACATCTTTCTTATGCCGTTCTGAAGTCAGTTTTCTAAAAAATGTCCATCCTCTTCTTCATGGTGGCCCTGGCGATTTTCACACGTCATCGCAATATCCGTCGCATTTAAGGGGCTGACCCCACAGGGGGAATGCTGGTCGACACCCCGCAGGGGGAATGCCGGTCGACAAGAGCACTCTTGGAGGCTAGCATTCTTTGGGGAGTTCCGCCCCCACGTACCCGAGGAAATTCCCGCAGGGAGAATACCGGTCGACAAGAGCACTCTTGGAGGCTAGCATCCTTTGGGGAGCGCCGCCCCCACGGACCCGAGGATATGGGGGGCGCTGTGAGGTTCCCTCCTGGGATGACAGGTAACGACTCTGATTGGATCTGGACTACATTATGGACAACGAACTGGAATTGAAGCTTTGGGCTGGCGGATGTGATGGTTTGGACCTAGTTGCTTTGCACAGTAGCGCCGAGGTGAAACACGTGTGTGAACGGCTCCAATTCAACTATCATGTCGTCTCCGTCCCGGTAAAACCTTGGCAGGCCTCGGAGTACGTTCGAAGTTCGCACCATTGGGTTGGTGGTGTAGGTTCGGTTGAAACGGACTCCCGATTAGCGCTGGTCTGGCTCTGAGCACTTGTCCCCATAAGGGCTTGTGCCAACGCTCGCATGGCCTCCCTGCTCTGCAAAGATAACCATGGGACCAAAAAGGCGACTACACACACAAACGGAGCTAGCCGCTCCGAGGGGAGACCCAATAAAGCTGGAGCAAACAAAATCAAAAGACCACAATCACCCAGAAAAAGAAACGAAAAATAATAACGACGACGCAACCAGCGGTTGCAGCCACGATGTCAACAGTACATCGCGAGCGGTACTAACAACGACAAAAACGAAGACTAACACAACGACAGTGAAGACGGACGAAAAACGGAGAACAGCAGACAGTCTGGTTCAGACTGAGATTCCTGTGGCGTTCGGGCGCAGCAAAAAAATGATGCGAACGCCCGAGCGTCCTATTAAGGAGAAACGGGAAACTCTGCAGGAGACTTCAGGTGTTCGAGCGGTGGGAGATAACATAAAGAGCACTGAAAATTCGATTGTCACTGCTGCGATCGTTACCGAAGCGACCGATGCAGGGTCGCAAATCCCGATATTGCAACGAAAAATCCAGAAGTCAACGAGGAGAGCAAAGAGTGACCAGACACCGCGTGAATGCACCGCCAACGTTGAAAATGTGGCGGAAGTACTGCACTCGGAAACGGAACGCGATAACCTCTCCCAAGGATGGTTGCAAGGTACAATTGCGGCCCAGCGATACGAAGATGAAAGACTACTCCGAAAAGCGAGAGACGTTCTGAAAAGAATACAATCTGCATGCGACTCCCCAAAAATCAGCAAAGCAGCAATGGCAGGGCTCCTTGAACTAGAGGAGCTCCTAGATCGCATAGGGCACTATCGGAGGAGCTGGTTAAGGGCCGAAGACGAAGAGAAGGCTAAAGAGGCGCTTGGTGCGAAATCTAAAGGCGACACGCAGATAGCTCCACCATCAAACGTCAATAAAAGAATGGCGTCTAGCCCAATCGAAGGAGATCGGGATAAAAGAAGGAAGGAAGAGGCACTTGACGGGCGTGGAGCACCAGATCAGGGGTTCCAGACAGTGCTTACAAAAGGAGCGAAGAAAGCCGCAAAGAAACTCCTTCAAAAAAAGCCAGAAAGTAAAGTTCGTACGGACGCCCAATTACAAAAAGGACCTGATGCAAAGCAGGAGAGGCAGAAGCCCCGACGAAGACCCCGGCAGCAGGCACTGCTTGTAAAGCCCCCAAGATGGCCGATCCTACGCGGAGGTACTGCGGGACATCAGGGGAAACGCAAGGCCCGAAGACACCAATACTACCACTAAAGTAGTACGACCAACGCGGCCGGGCCACATACTGGTCGAACTCGGAGCAGAGGCCGGCAATAAAGAAGCATTCTGTGACGCAGTAAAGAAAGTCCTCGGCAAAAGCGCAACTATAGCCCCGCTCGAGCCGATGGCAACGATCGAAATACGAGACATAGACTGCGTGACGGATCTGGCCGAGGTAGAAGAGGCCATCAAAAAGGAGTTCCCTAGCGTGGGAAGGATCAAAGCGAGACTGACACCAGAAAACAACAGGGGACAACGCATGGCCATAGTTGACTTGACCGAAAAGGACGCCGAACAATTCCTGAACAAGGGCAAAGTACGAATTGGGTGGGTTGTCTGTAGGATACGGCAAAGAGCAACGCCTCTTCAATGTTTCAAATGCCTTGGTTATGGTCACACCACACAAGTATGCAAAGGACCCGATAGGAGTTCCGTATATTACAAATGCGGTGAAATGGGACATAAAAGAAAAGGTTGTACGAAGGAGGCACACTGTATTCTTTGCAAGGATGCTGATCCAAAACCTGATTTTGGACACGTCTTGGGATCAGGAAAATTCCGGGTGTTCCAGGAAGCCCTAGCCAAGGCAAAATCAGAGCTTCGATGACCCGCATCCTGCAGCTAAACCCTTCTCCGCAGTTCAACCGCCCAAAATCTGCTTGAGCAGTTTGCGAGGGACATGAAAGCCGAATTCTTGCTGCTGAGTGAGCAACACCATAATAAAAGTCCTGCATTATGATATTAGAGGAGCACTGAGAATTGCATCTTCGCATCCAACAGTCTCCGACTCGGCGGTGAGAGTGATTGCAGGCGTAATACTTGTCGCCCTCCTTGCTAGAGAGCGCCGCGCTATTTACCTGCGCCGAAACGAGGATGCGAGGGAGATAGTTGTCTGCGAGGAGAGACAGCGCTCGCTCAACGATTGGCAGCAGTCTTGAGTGAATTGCACGAAGGGAAGGTGGACTGCGCGCCTCATCCCGGATGTCAGACCGTGGCTAAATCGAAGGCATGGTGAGACTGACTTCTTTCTGACCGAGCATTTGAGCGGGCACGGGTGTTTTCAGTCTTACCTGCACAAGATCGGTATGTCACGGTCTCCCGATTGTCGGTTTTGGCCAGGAGAGGAGGACAGTGCCTGCGACACATTTTTTGCGTGCACAAAATGGGTCAGGCTGCGAAGGGAACTCTACAGGGAGACGGGAGAGCTCACCCCGGATAATATAGTCGAGCTCACCCCGGATAATATAGTCGAGGGAGTCCCACACTCTGTGCATAAATAGTATTCACCTCCCTACCACAAAAAAAGGGGCTGCCCAAGTTATCCTTGGTTGTCCGCTTTTTCTTCCATGTGGTCATGATGGTTGTCAAACCCTTCATGGAAAAATCTACATATTAATGCTATTAAGCTGTTAATGACAATAATATTCTTAAGCAAGTTGTCCACTATGAGCATCAACCCAAACTCATAGTTTCCGCCTATTTTCCGTTTGTAATGACGAAGGTCGTCCGCATTTCATTACTTTCGTTATCAATCCATTCATTTCTTGCACTAAAAGATTGTTCATATTCGCCACATACATATAATATTTATCGTAATGCGCCTAGCCTATATAATTTACCAACCGTTGATAGTCGTCACTTCACCTTAACCAATTAGAAGCATACGGTACACACACTTATTTCCAGTTACAAGCTTTTGTGTGTTAATCATCCTTTTTCAATGTTGATTTTATCTTTTATCTTGTATTTACTGCTGGAAATCCAGTAAGAATAACTTCCCAGATGTGTAAAAAATGATTTACTTTACGCCTTAGAAGCCTTGAATTCATTCATCCCTGATCACGTTCTCAAAAATTCAAGTTCGAAAAGCTAAGCACTAAAGCCTGAAATGACAGACATGAAATGTTTCCGGTTCTAGCACTGATTTTGAAATTGAGGTCAAGATTGCCAATCATTTTTTCAAATGTCGTTAAATTAGAAAGACTGTGGAGATAAGAAGCTAAAGCATAATAAAGGCAAAAGTTTATACAGCCATTTCAAAAAATTAATCCATGCATGTATTTGCTGCACGAGATGATGACTCAATAAATAAATATTATTAAACTCATAAAGATTAGCAGCACAAATAAATTATAAAATCATTTGATAATCCAGAGCTAACCCTAAGCAAAAAACCATCCATTTACCAAGAACACTAGACCTGAAAGTCCAAAAATATTCACTCTATAAACGAAACACTAATCATCATATTTTATTGTGTTTATTACATGCTTATCGCGCGATGTACGAGTATATGATATTGTTGAATATTTGCGACTCAACACCGAACCGATGAAATTGGACCGTATGTATCTAAATTTTGCCAATTGGGGATATTTTTAGATTGTTTTCATCTAGTCTAGATTAAAATCGGTGTGCATGTGATGTGAAACTTGTTTTGTTGCGTTACTGACCAGCGCCACTGATCCTCTCGTATCCGAATACCTACAAACATATTGAGACAATTATTTTTTAAAGCTTGCCAGTTTTCGACGCAGAGGTGTTCTTAGTTTGATGATTTACAAGCAAAAAAAAACTCCTCTTGAAAACTTATTTGACCTTATTAATGTCAAGTTATATCGCGGAAAAAATAATGCAAATTGTAAACAATACTGGAATTCCAATGCATAACAGAATTGGAGGAGAATTTAGGCTTCTCTTTGGTTCAATTCATTAGCAATTATATCATTTTTTTTCAAGAAGACCCCGATGTGTAGTATGTATTTTTTTGTGTTGATTAGTGGGTGTTTGCTGACGAAAGCAGAAAGTCAGGGGGTATGATTTAATAGCATTGACGCTGTGTGATCGCAAATTCTTTCCCACCACCGAATCTGACAATATCACGATAATTTTTCAATCTTTTTTGGGGTTTTGTAAAATAATTTTACAAAACCTTACTAGTTTCGCGACCAGTCTGTCCGTCCGTCCGACCGTCCGTGTGTCACAGCAGTTTTTCTCGGAAACTACTTAAGCTAGAAACATCAAATTTTGTGTTTAGGTGAAATGGTTACAAAAAAAATTTATATGGTATTTAAGGCGGGGAGGGCTCCCCATATAGGAGAGTGACTCCCCGAAAAAAAAATTTCATTGAAGGTAGCCGATATGAGTATCAAATGAAAGGTCTTGATGAGGACTTTTCATAACAGGTCTAAGTTTGGCAAAATTTGCTTCGAGGGGTGCACAGGGAGGGGAAATACACGAAAAATGTGTGTCCCCCCCCCCTCGCGATTGGACACCTGCGATCCGAAAAATCTGAAAAAAATCAGGAATGTAGGCCTTGGTGCGTACACCAACAACAAATACGTTAGAAGTCGCAATTCACTCAACTTTGTTAGTAATAGTATGATTTATCGATTTTATGTTTTCTTGAATAAAATCTTAACGGTACCCTTAAATTCAATGAAAATCAGTACGTATATGTCTATTTATAGGATTAATCTATCCTGAAAGTTTCATAAAGACTGAATCGTATTTAGCGAAGTTATAGCGGTTTGAATTTTCCTGTATTACTATGGAACAATATGCGCTGCATTTATTACTATGGCATCATATCGCTATGGAACAACATGCGCTTTTTACCGACTCAGACACTACAGTTTTGCTAGGATTTGCATGAAAATTTCAGGAATGATAGGTGTCATGTACATCTTTGAGAATCAGTTCAGCGTGTGGTATCAGTAATCGTGAAACAAAATAGTGGCTGTTTTAAATGCGAAGATTGAATAATTTTGAGTTATTTTTTCCCAACGTCAACGTTTAAGGTGCATGCTTTGAACACTTGATTCAATTTAATGAATGACTGAAGATGAGTACCTACAATTAATGCTCCTAAGTGAAACAAGTCAAGGAGGTGGGAGAGAGCTCCTCGCAAAAGGGTTTTGTAACCATTCTAGGATTCGAAAAAATTGGACATTAATCGATGGTGAAAAAAAAATTCATCAAACGTAGCCGATATGAGTATGAATTGAAAGTTTTCATAGGAGCTTTTCAAAACAGTTGTTAAACTGTCAGTTTTTGCTTCAGTGGGGGCACAGGGGGGAAATACATGAAAAATGTGTTTCCTCCGTCGCGGATGGACATCTGAAATAATTATCAAGGGAGATATTTATGAGTATAACAATACCAAAAACCTCAGAAGTCGAAATTCGTTCAACTTTGTTAATAATAGTATGATCTTCGTATTTCATATTTTCTCCAATAAAATCGTCTTTGACATGTTTCTTGATTTGATTCGATCTGGTGACTGCATTTTGTAAATTGAATACAAAACCCTTCTGACATGAGCGTAGGTCTGTTTACCCAACTTGTTTCAGAGTCAGATGCTGTTTATTTTCGTTTCAGTTTAGCATATTAATAAATTTAGCACGTATTCAATTTTAATAGTTAGGTGTTGTCGAAGATGTTTTCGACTAAGTTGTGTCATTCGAAATATTTGCATAAAGAAAGGAAATGGAAATGCTATTTAGTAAAATCTAGTTTTTGAGATAGTTTAAAAAACAATCAAAGATTATTGCATATGGTGGTTCATCATGAATGCTATGGTATAATGAACCGAAGAATTGTAAAAGTCTTGCCTAATCAGGCAATTAAGATAATTTAATGGAAAATTCTTGGTCTTTTAACCAGAGAATGGATAGATCAAGTCACGTTATTGGCAATCATTTGGGGTATAAGCAAATTTAACTGACATTGGTTCTGCATTAAATCTTATTGTGTATGATTATTATCACCAAGGAAGATACTGAACACATTATATCAATACTGCTTAGGTTTTCCTAAAGCTTCTCTAGTCGACTCTATCCAATGAAAATAATATTAAGGAGTTGCATGGATTTTAAATTAAAAAAAAAAAAAAACAATTTTTTATTGTTACATCTTATATTGCATCTTAAGGGAAACATTTTCCCAAAGCTTCAAATCCATCTGAATAAGACTGTAGGAAATAGACAATTTTGAATACAGGCTGCATGAAGATGAACATATCATAACAGCAACCGAAAAAAACTCAGGAAGCGACTCGAGAGGAAAGATTCGACGCAGGCAGCAATAAAATGATGCCTTGTACAATTTAGAAGTCGCAGAACCCTATGTTTATGAGCCTGGAATATTTTACATTAAACGCATTTTTCTCAAAACCAAATTTTTTAAGCTGGTAGGCACGATTTTTCAAAAACTAACATCCAAAATTTATTGAAATGTTGAAAACATAGTATTGACTTGTAATTGAACGAAGGGTTTTCATTTTACAAGCAAAAATTTACCAAAATGTATAATGAAATTTCACAGAAAATTGTAGAAATCGAGCAGTCATACAAGTAAACTGCTCGAAAAATATTAATGGCAGATTTAAAAAACAATGTAATTATTTCCCTTGTAATCGTAATTTGTAGGATAATTTTTCTTCTTCTTATTATTATTAAATGTAATTTTCCTTTATACTAAATATAACTTTATGTCAATTTTCCTCTATATTAAATTTTAAACGTTTTCTTTAATTATATTCGTCATGAGATTTAATTGAGATTTAATTTAGGATATGGGACCACTGATTTAGTGCAGCCCAATGGTGTACGTGTACATCACGGAATGCATTCAAGTTCAGCTGATTGGATTTTTACCGGTAGCGACACGGGAGAAAGGGAAAGAAAGAAAAGATTTGGACGAATTGGGAGTCTGATTGAGATCGACACACGGCGCGGACGCCCCGAGAAAAGATTGAGTCGACGAGAGATCTGGGAAACCGCAAGCACGGCGGCCGGGAATGTCGCCATGGCAAGTGATACTGTTCGTCGAATTTAAGCGGTACCTCTATCCATTGGAAATCTAAACTAACGCTGTAGTGTATAGATTATCTTATAAAGATATTGTGCAAATTGTAAACACTTCGTTAGTAGTGTGGGTTAGTGAAAAGTGGAATAAAATTCAAGTGCTTCATGAAAATGTATGGTCGAAATGTTTTCGCTTGGGTGTGCAAAGGTTTCTCCCTCCCTTAAACCTTCTGTCGAAAAGTAATTTTTTTTTTTGGTCTCAGATATAATCAAGTCCCCAAATGAGATACCATGAAATCGAAAAACAATTTGCAAAAGGCGTCTTTGATTTACCCCCGAATCTAGTTACCATATTGTGCTCAATGCGTTTAATTTGTAAAGTAGTTAAAAATAACAATTAGAGCTTTCGTCGATAATTTGTCGAAATGCGGTGATGCTACTTCGTTTTTATTGAAGCATAGAAATCGTCTCGCATGAAATTGTTGGTGTTAAAAGGACAGTGCAAGCGTCTGGCTCTTTGCGGAGAAGAGATACCACCACGAATGCGACAGATATTTGGGATGCGGAATTTAGCCTTTCCTATTTGGGCCCTGTCATATTTTCATTTTGAAAAAAACATTTTTAACGATCTGCTTGCAGGCCCCATCGATGGAATTGAAGTAAAGCCACGTTTATTCCTATGTAGTCCAATACAAGTTCGGAAACTCGAACACAATACTTATTGAAAGAAACGTGCACACAGAGGTGAATCGTAAAAATACGAACAAAATAGCAACTTTCATAGAGGTACACCGAACACTTTCATGGGATACATTCTGTGTTTGTATCGTGAAAAGTCGTACTTGGGTAAAATGAATTGAGGAAGGATCAGAGCGCAAGTACTGCTGTTAGAACGCAACAATGGGAGAAGGTTGATCGTAAAGTTCCAAGAACATCTTAACGGTGGACTAGTGATTTCAATAAAGCAGCGGTTCAAGTCAACCATTTCCATTTAACACTACTCCGAAGTATGCGTCACGTCTAGGAGCATTTATCAACATTGAAGGGGATTGTCAAGTCTCTGGTTAGATAGGACGTAAATTTATACTTTTCTGTTTATATTACCAAAAAGAGTAATTTAGTGCGGTATAACGGCGATTTGTCGACCGAAAAAGGGAGAAAAACAAAAATAATATTTTTTTCTTGAATGATTTCTGAATGTAGCCGTAAGTCAGAAAATAGCTTAAATTGTAATACTAAACGATATTTACTAGTTTGCGTGGTTGTATTTAAAATAGATTTGAGATCTTTTGCGGATAGTCGCTAAATCAAGTTGAAAGATAATTGCCCACTCATTAACCTGTGCATACCCACCATTTAATGAGTGCAGCAAACATACGGTCGCATTAAAAACTATATTTATTAGATTCATGTTCTCTCCCTCCTTTTCAACACACTATTCTAACAGGGAATAATCGAAATATTTTGTAGACTTTTAATAGGACATAAGAAAATAAATATTGAACATTATAAACTCATTTGAAATATATTCGATATTTGACCTGATCCCTTAAAATTACGCTTAGGATGCAAGAACACAAGTAAGAATAATATGGTTTTTTGATTTTTAACTGTATCCTTTTTCATAGTAGTTAAAATATAAATGTCATTAGCTATTAGTGTAAAATTTAACTGTTGGGAAAGTGTGTTTGAGTGGAGCGTGAAGATGGTAAACGCATATGAAAGGACATAATGAAAAATCTAAGGGTATTGTCACGAGGAGGGAAAATTTAGATTTGACTTACCAAAGTTCCATTATCTTTGAATTTATAGTAGGTTAGATTGCTTTAGTAGGGAGAATATGATATGTTGGACGCGAGTTAAATAAAATGAATTGTTAAACATTAAAAACTCGGTCTTTCCATTTCGGCTTACCTGACCGGGTATAGGACCCGCCACGATGGCAGGCTCCTCTGATCATGTGGGCTAGCCATCGGGCGCGCTCCTCCGTTTTTTGTTCCCTAACAGGGGCTCTTGCCGAGTAGAGTGGCCTTCCGCTCGCGGAGCTATGTGACTCGATCACATAATTCTATAACATAAATTGGTCACGTCTATATTTCTCATTTGATGGGAAAGTTCATGCAAGTTATGTTTGTATGAGTTTTCCACTCAAACGGGAAATATACGTTTGGATCTTGATCCGGTTGCGAGGGTGCGAGCGGGGACCACCTCTATCTGGATGCCCCACCCTTATTTGTGGGCCATAAGGATGGTCGGTAACGACGAAGTCTCCGTAAGTCCGACCGTTTTTTGCTCGGTCCAACTTGTTCTTTGAACAAGCAATGTCAACCCTTAGTAGGTTACCTCTGCCTCGACACCAGTCAATCGGCATTCGATCCTTTAATTCGTGGCGAAATATTTTTGTAGTGGGTCCTTGTACTAGGGGAAAAGAACCCGCCCCATGATACCGCAACGCTAGCCTGCCAGCGCATTCACGCGTTCCCAGACAAGGCTTGATTTTCATTTTTATCTCATGAAATTTTTTTTAAGTTCTTTTATATGCCAAAACTTAAGAAAACCATATTCATTTATTTTGTGACAAAAGTCCAAACAATAGGGTTTTCGGTTTTAATTTTTAAAACCCATGTAACCCCTCTTAATATGACAAAGGATGAACTTTTAGCTCTTAATTGGCGAAATAATATCTAAAACAAATCTTAGGTCAGCATACGAACACCTCTGCCAGATACTCGTGCTACTGAAATAAATGCAATTGATGAATCAAATCAAAACTAAGTAGAGTGAGTAAGGGCCATCTTAATTGAAAAATATTTTTAAGGCACACTAGAAAGCAGTTTTAAAGCGACGTAAAGTTCATTAAAATATAACTTCTAAGCCGTTTTTTGCACCGATTTAGTAGCAGTAAATTATTTTCATGTTAAAAATCTACACCGCCCCATGGAATGAAGATATAGTTTCTCATGATTACGATTCGTATGTGCCGATGGACTTGATGAGTGCTGTAGGGTCAGTGCTACTGTACGGGGCAGAGGTATGGGGCGACGCTCTCAGTAAGGAGGTATACCGAAAACGATTGGCACAGGTACAGAGAAGAGGAGCACTGAGAATTGCATCTTCGTATCCAACAGTCTCCGACTCGGCGGTGAGAGTGATTGCAGGCGTGATACCTGTCGCCCTCCTTGCTAGAGAGCGCCGCGCTATTTACCTGCGCCGAAACGAGGATGCGAGGGAGATGGTTGTCCGCGAGGAGAGACAACGCTCGCTCAACGATTGGCAGCAGTCTTGGAGGAATTGCACGAAGGGAGGGTGGACTGCGCGCCTCATCCCGGATGTGAGACCGTGGCTAAATCGAAGGCATGGTGAGACTGACTTCTATCTGACCCAGCTCTTGAGCGGGCACGGGTGTTTTCAGTCTTACCTGCACAAGATCGGCAAGTCACGGTCTCCCGATTGTCGGTTTTGCCCAGGAGAGGAGGACAATACCTGTCACACATTTTTTGCGTGTACCAAATGGGCCAGGCTGCGAAGGGAACTCTACAGGGAGACGGGAGAGCTCACCCCGGATAATATAGTTGCGGTGATGCTCGAATCGGTTGACAAATGGAACCAGGTGGCACATTATGCTCGGGCAGTCCTAAAATATAAAAGGGACTCACAGCAGCCGGAGGCGCTGGGGCTTGGGGATCGCTCTTCTGGCAATTCCTCTTCCCCCCTCCCCTCCCGCTAGGAAAGGGACTCCCCAGCTTGAAGGCGCCCCACGGCGTAACAAAACGAGACCTGGCCCGAAGTAATGTGTCAAACGGTTCCAGGCTAGGTTCTCAGATTGACAGGGGAGGTGTTTAGTGGGTAGTCCAAAGGTATCCTCCATGGGAGTCCCACACTGCCAGACTCGGCGGGCATAAATGCCTTCACCTCCCTATCACAAAAAAAAAAAAAAAATGTGCCGATGGACTGGCAAATGTCAGTAGGTTCTAAGCATACGAGTACGTGCTCAGCTGACCAGCATCACTTTGTAACAGTGTATCCACACTTGTAAGTTGGCTTTAGACGAGGTCGATGGGGACAGGTATTTATCGCCGCGAAAAGTCTCACTACTATTACTTTTCACGCCAAATCTACTCTATATATCTCTGACGTGTTAAGTTTTCATTAATTCGCTTTTGCGTCTGCGCAGGTGGAATTTCGATATCGGTTTTAAATAAACTTCCCGATGAGATGTATTTAAACATAGCTCAGAACTAGATAACAATGCAATAACATGCAAAAGTATATTATTATCACAATCAGCTTATCCAAGCATACTCCTGTGCTATTGTGTACCCTCCCTCACACGTTGATTCCTCATCGTGTTCCATGCCTGCCTATTTTATGCTACTCGTGTTCAAGCTATGCCAGCTACTTTCTTAGTCGTAACCCCTTCAGATGTTTGGACATCCTCTTGATCTTTTGATTCCCCTTGGGTACCGTTGGTCCATGTGGGACTTTCGGTCCCCCACCAGGTGGTGAAATAAGGGAGTCCTAACCGGCTAACCGCCGGGTATGTGGGAAATAAACTACTGCTCGCGGACCAAAATTTGTCTAAGTCGAAGTGCTATCAACGCTTCACTTAGTATTGATCTGTCATAGAACCAGGAGAATAGCCTCGTTACGAGTTGGATAAACGGCAACGACTATTGCAACGTATAAAGGACTTTTCTTTTGGGACTTCGAATGTTAGATCATTGAACAGACCAGGTACACTGCGACAACTTCTGGATGAAATATAGAATCAATATCCATCGTGAAGACGCATTGAGATCTGAACGCACACCGTGCCCAAAAGCGGAAAATCGAAAGAAACCCATGACTTTCATTGTTGACAACACATTTAAACAAATTATCACCGACTTCAAGCCCGTTATCGAAAGGATCTATGCGACTCGTATAAAGACGAACTTCTTTAATGAACTCAGAAGATAAGGAGGAGGCAATTAAGGATGAATTTTACAGCACCCTGGAACTCACTGATGATGCATTCGTCAAATGACATTAAAATTGTTCTGGGTGACTTCAATGCAAAAATCACAGAGAAAAAACCAGGTGTCACAGTCTTCATGCAGTCTCCAGCGACAACGGACAGCGCTTGATAGACTTCACTACTAGCAGAGACTTCACAGTAAGCTCCACATACTTCCCGCATTAATTAATCTACAAGAGAATGTGGGCATCCCCAGATGGCCGCACATTCAACCAGATCAACCATGTTCTCATACAAAAATAAACGGCCACCAGCATTCTCGGCGGCGCTGTTTGTGATTCGGACCACTGCCTTATAAGGGTCAAGTTCCGATGCGGCATCTCAAAGAGCTTTAAGCAAGGAAAATTAGCTACCCCAAGGTACCAGATACAAAAGCTAATTACATCTAAGATTCCTTGCGTAACGACGTATTTTTAAATCGCTCCTGTCACAAGTTTTAAAAAATTAAATAGTTTTTTGAAACGTCAGTCCGAAGTTAATTTTTATTGAAAAATGTTTATCATATTGTTGAAGCAATCGATTCAACGAATTTATATCGAATATCGTAATTTTACTTTGATACGTAAAGGAAAGCTCATCTCAAGACAACTTCGGGACCGCTGGTATAAAGGAGCCCGACAGCTTCTCATCGTTAAGGGAAACTTCAAATATGAAGCTGGTGACAATTATCAACAAAAGAAAACATGATCGTGAAAACTCCACAGATGGTGGATGTAAATTACAAGTAATTGCAAACAATAAAGAAATGTGCTAAACTTTTTTATTGATCACTCCTTTCAATTTAATGGGCATCTATCTCCTTTTTCGGATGGCTCCGATACCTTCAAATTACTTACGAAAATTATTAATTGAGTTGCATTAGTAATTTTTCTGAAAAATTATTAACGCAACTCAGTTAAGTAGCAACATGCAAACAATTTTCGTAAGTAATAAAGAAATGATCAAACTATGAAAAGAAAATGATAAACTGAAGCTACGGATAAAGTCCCTCGAAGATCTAGTCAAGAAAAAGATGAAGATTCAAAAGCCGCAGCAGCAAAAACTAGCCCAACAGAAAACAAAGATGAAAATATTGAAACAAACGATTCCGGAAGAAAATCTATGCGCTGGCAGCACTACTGACAGTCAAAACTATTTTACAGCGCGGGAAGGACTGACAGAAGAAATGGAAATTTAAGAAGATGTCGAAGGTAATTCTGATAAAGATACTAATGTAAATTTTATTCAATGTTTAAAAAACTAAAACAAGGACCAAACCAAACCAACTCGCAGCTCTGGTGGTTTCTCCAGCCACTAACAAGGTAGAAAAAATTCCGCCGATAAATGTATGCGGACAAAACGGAAGAAATATAGCTCGGCTATTGGCAGCCGAAAATAAATTAAGCAATTTTGAAATCAAAAGAGTGAATGCAGAAAATTAGCAACTAAAACGAAATCGCTGGTCAAGTTCAAGTCAGCCAAAGATACTCTGAATCCTGGATGTTACACTACTAGTATACCCTATGTATACTGGTATGAAATGAGAGCTTGATTCGATGTGTATCATATGTACACATCAATGCTCCCGGGGAGAGAGATTTTCCTGCTTGACATATACCTGCTACTGCATCCATCCAAACTAGATCAACAAAAATGAGAGTTCATTTGAAGAGTAATTTTATTTCATTGTTAATGTTATTGTAAATTTACACGTTGCTGTAGTTTTTAATATTTACATAGTTTGGAATTTCTTTGTATTCTTTGAAAACTTATAACGATCGATATTGAATGAGGCGCCTTTGACTTTGACTTGATATTCCTTGGGGTCGGTGGGACTTGCTGCGCTTCCCATGTGAGCGTTAGCCTGTAGAGAAAACCAAGAAGACGAATTATTGGATCGGGGTGGCCACACGGCGTGAAACGCCAAAAGGCTGGAAGAAGTTCTCAGCTTAAGCCAACACCTCACCCCTCACCATTTTATTGTCACCTCAGGTTAGCCTCGACGGTTACTTTTTTTCGCGAAAGTTGCGTAAATTTCTGCAACGTTCAGTAATGACTAACTGGCACGTGGGTGGCAATCCGTTCCCCAATAGAGTAGAATCAAAAACTGATCAACCAGTATTCGACCAAGCGCTTATATTTGGTCGGGGGTCCTCCCTGTCTCATCTCGTTTGCACGTAAACGGAGAGAGCCAACAAACGATATTCTATTAAGGGAAACAGTCTTGCGGAAAAGCCCGGATTTTTCGAGCAGCATTCTCCTCCCTGGAGTTTTCACCTGGCTGACTTACATTTTGCTGCTGTCTTTTCCTTCTTCTTCTTCTTCTTTTTTTCCTTCTTTCTGTGCTCATTGTTACTTTCTGCTGACTGACTCATACTTACTTGTGAGATGCATCTCTTTACCTCCACCAGATACCTGCTATATAAGGTAACGTAGCTTGGTCGCAACTTGATAATTATTATCATGCAAATGAACGTAAAGCGGAAAGCGTCGTGTTCGCCCGCTCATACCTTTAAGTATTGATGCCATTGGCTGGCGAAGGTATGAGGCGGCGCGTTTGCTCGTTCACAACATGGGGAGGTTCCACCCCAAAAAGCGATAAAAATCAGACTTTTCTGTTGAAGGGTCTGAACTGCGGAAAGGACACGGTCGATCTCCTTCAAGTGATCAAAGAAGCTGCACCAGAAATTGAATTCATTTCTGTCAAAAACTTTGCAATAAGAAGACCAACCATTAAAAAGAAGAATTGACCGCTTTATTTAGTATGAATTTCTGACAAAAGCAGTCCAACTGCCCTTCAACAAATAAGATACTTGAATTTCAGAGTCGTGAGGTGGGAAAGCCTCCAGAAAAGAGAAGTCAACCACTGTTATCGGTGTCAACGAGTTGATTATACGGTTGCCAAATGCGCCATGCACTACCGGTGCGTAAAATACGAAGGAATTCATGCCCCGGTGAGTGAAAATTGGCTCAGATGCAACCAAATGAAAAATTGTATTCTGTAAACTGCAGTGTATCTGGTCATTCAGCATCATATCGAAGATGCCCCCGATATCAAGATGCAAAATTAAATTTATTCCCAAACAAACACAAATACAACGCAGTGTGATACCTTCCAACTTTGTCAAGCCCGGGGTATCATTTGCACTCGCTTCTAGAGACAGACAATACTGGAAATAATGTAAATAGTGTAAGTAGCAGCAATGGATGGGCTTCGTCTCATCTCGATCAATGAGAACTCCATTGTTGCTCTACATCATCATGAATATCTCCTTGAATTCATTGTTAAGCTAAAGCCTGACATGCTTCTCACTGAAACCTGCGTCAATTTATGGCACTCAATGACGTTTAAGGATTTTGAATTCATAAGAAACGATCGAGCAAACGATGATGGGGGAAGATATATGCAAATGGTCAACATTATGCAATCAGAAGGCAAGCGAAGCATGATCAACAATTCAAAATATCTGAAGGATATCAAAAAAGTATTCAAAAACATCAAATACTAGTAAGTAATGGCAGCAAACTGCAAAGAAATCGAAAAAGATCCTAGATCCATTAAAGAAATGAATGGTGTTTACAAAGTTCGATGCAACGATTACCCCAGAGGCAAAAAGGCATCATCGAGAAGGGACCATAGCAGCGAAGCAAACAGGTGCACAAATGAAGTCATTCATCGAGAAACATATTATCAATAAGAACCACAATATACTCGTAGATGTTAACGACAAGGAGATAATTAGAAGCGTAGATTACCCACATGAGCTAAATATAGGGTTTTTCATTCAGTACATAACAATCAGTAAATAAATTTCGACAAATTGATTGTGAGGCGTGCTGTGTGGCTAGTGGCACCGTCTTCTTGAAACCACATATCGTTGATGTCAAGTTCATCCAATTCTGGCTACAAATAATCTTCCAACATAACACGATAACGCTCTCAATTGACGGTCGTTTTCATCCACGAAAAAATACGGCCCAATCGCACCTCCGGCATTAAAACCGCACTAAACAGTAATTTTTTGCGGATGCAATTGTGTCTCAAGAAGCACATGTGGGTTTGTTGCTAACCAATAACGCATATTTTGTTTATCAACAAGCCATTGAGCCAAAAATGAGCTTCATCGCTGAAGATGATTTTTCGATAATAGTAATTTTTAATAATTTCCAAACGTTGCTGGTTCGTGAACTTTACCATGATGAAAATGTTGACCTCAACTAACGTCTTGACATTGACAGTTCATTAAAAAAGTTTACGGGTGCGTTCATATAAAGATATTGTACAAAATTTGTATGTCCCTAATGCAAAATCATATACAGTCATTACATATATTGCAGGTATCTGCAGGGATTAGAATGAATATGAATCTATGTAATTGCAATTCAAAACTATTAAGAATAATTACAACCAACTTGAATTAAATTTAAGTTTTTTAGCATGTAAGCATGTTTTCAAACTCTGTAATTTCATGTACTGAAAAAGATCACAAACAGCAGTCAAAAACATTTTACAGATTGAAAGTAAAATCTAGCGTTTAAAGTAATAATGATAAATCTTATTATGTATACATATTATTTATATAAGTAAATTGGTTGATTGTTTGAAATTTAACCACAACTTTCAACACGTCATTTTTCGAACCCCACATTTTGTGTAGTTTGAAGTTGTCTTGAGTATAAATTTACATACATAAACATCATTTCATAATCTTTTATTCTCAAAGAGGTACAATTTGTTTTTAGGGACAACCAGTAACGCAAATGTTTTCATTTTGAGAAGCTCTACATTAAAGTGCAAGGCACATTTATTTTTGGTATTTATATAAGCTTTCAAAATAATATTTAAAGCAACAATGAATGACAACAATTTTTATAGAACGCATTATTTATGTTTGTGGTTAAATGAAGTCACTGATGGATCTAGACCTTCCATCCGATACACATTCGAAAAATTCAGCCACGAGTTAACTATTCTTCTTGAGATAAACATTCAGCCACGAGTTAACTATTCTTCTTGAGATAAACATCTTATAAGAATTATAAGAAATAATACCTATACCTACTCAAACACTAGTCCAAAAGAGTTCAATCAATAGCAAGGATCATCTGATATATTACTTATATATTATATAGGGTTTTCCAATAAGAGGTGTTATTTTGATATTTAAAGAAAAATGCCATTTTTTGATATAAATGATCGGATGTTTATATATGCCGTTAATAGTGGAAAATAATATCAGGCAAATGACCACCACGACTACGCTTACAGGATCATATCCTTTTCATGAAATTTTCCATAACCAAATCGCAAAGTGGCCCTATGTCCTCGATAGCCTCACGAATTCCATCTTTGAAGTCTTGAATCGACGCTGGGCTATTGCCGTAGACCTCCTCTTTCACGTGGCTCCAAAGGAAGAAGTCGCAAGATGTTAAATCACAAGATCTATTCAAAATAACACCTCTTATTGGAAAACCCTATATTTGAACATTTTCTGGCATTTGTTTTTCTTATCCTTTCTACTAAGCTATTCCATTGAGCCGCAAAAACAAACCTTTCTTGTCATATCACAATATTGTAACCAGTCAATTGATGTGTTTTTACCTCATCTTTAAAATATTTACATACTGAATATTTCAAAACTTCTCATTTTACATTTCATTTCTTTCTAGATTGTTGCAAGAAGACATGACCTTAAACTTATTGTTACATCTGCTACAATGGACTCGACAAAATTTGCCACATTCTTTGGCAATGTTCCAACTTTCACAATACCTGGACGGACTTTTCCAGTTGAAACATTCTTTGGCAAAAATACTTGTGAAGATTATGTGGATGCTGCAGTCAAACAAGCACTACAAATTCATCTTCAACCGGTTGAAGGTGACATATTGATTTTCATGCCTGGTCAAGAAGATATTGAAGTATCCTGCGAAGTCCTAGCCGAACGATTGGCAGAAATTGATAATGCTCCAGAATTATCCATTCTTCCAATTTATTCACAACTACCGTCAGATCTTCAAGCGAAAATTTTCCAGAAAGCACAAGATGGAAAAAGGAAATGCGTTGTCGCTACAAACATTGCTGAAACTTCTTTGACCGTTGACGGCATTATATTTGTAATCGACTCAGGGTATTGCAAACTGAAAGTTTATAATCCGCGAATAGGTATGGACGCCCTGCAAATCTATCCTATCTCGCAAGCTAATGCAAATCAACGATCCGGAAGAGCGGGCAGAACTGGGCCTGGTCAAGCGTTTAGATTATATACTGAACGTCAATATAAAGATGAATTGCTTCCATTGACTGTTCCTGAAATCCAACGCACAAATCTAGCGAATACAGTGTTACTTTTAAAATCGCTTGGAGTGGTTGATTTGTTGCAATTTCATTTTATGGATCCACCTCCACAAGACAATATTTTAAATTCGTTGTATCAACTTTGGATTCTTGGTGCCTTAGACCATACAGGAGCGTTGACACCTTTAGGAAGACAAATGGCTGAATTTCCTTTGGATCCACCACAATGCCAAATGTTGATTGTATCATGCCAAATGGAATGTAGTGCAGAAGTGTTAATAATTGGTAAGTATTCTTCAGAATCAAACAGTAATTGGAGTCATAATTCATCTGCTTATTTTTGCGTTATAGTGTCAATGTTGTCAGTACCATCAATTTTCTATAGGCCAAAGGGTAGGGAAGAAGAAGCTGATGGTGTGAGAGAAAAATTTCAAGTACCTGAATCAGATCATTTAACATACTTGAATGTCTACATGCAATGGAAACAGAACAAGTAAGTAACAGTTCTGTAAATTTCCTAAGCTTTTAAAGTTATAAAGTGGAATACTTACGAGCAGGCATCATAAAAAAATCTTTTTACAAATTCCATTACATTTTTGATTTACTTATTCTAAAACACGTACAGATAAAGTACACATAACCGTTCTTTAGCCACTTAATGATTGGACGGGGTGTTCACAAAATGTTCCCGTAAATAACTTTTATTGTTTCAAAATCTAAAACCAAAACTCAGATTGAAAGAGCAATGTCTCTCGAAAGAAAAATGAACTTCTTTTTCGGAGGTTTCCATTCGAAACTTTTTGCTGGGGTGGTCATGAAATCTGTGCCATACGACGTTATTTTCACTGGCTTTATAATAATCATACGGATGGGTGAGTAGACGGATATTCGGATGGACAACATATTTTCAAGTCTAGCACAAATAAAAGAAAACGTATGTGGCAGCCCATTTATTAACGGTGGTCCTCCCAAAGCGTACGGGGCCCTTAAAAACCGAAGATAGTCTTGTGGGATAACAAATGAAAGGATTTTGTAAGAGCTTTCCAAAACAGGTCTTAAAATGCTGTTTACAGCTTTTTGTGGTGCAGGGGGACGGAAAGGGTACGGAAATAATAGTCTCCCCTCGCGATCGGACACCTGTGAAAAATCTTTTAAAAAAATTAAGAAGGTCGGCCTTCATAAGTACAGCAACATCAAATTCTAGTGTTTCAATGAGAGATAAAATGTCCGTTCGGGACTGCAGCGGTGGACTGCTTACTCAGCGAGCGATACATTAGTACTCAGCTGGAAATAATCTTTCCTAGCGTTGCGGTGTCATGGGGTGGCTTTTTTCCGCCAGCGCAAGGACCCACCACAAAAAATTTCATGCTTACGATAAGATTGGGTCCGTTCGACAAGTGTCGAAGGCCGAAGTAACCGACTGAAGGACATTACAACGAGAAGCCGCGACGATCTTTAAAACTCAACCCCGCGATTAAGTTATTCTCTTATGAGCCGAGTTAAAAAAATAACTCAAGGTAATTTTAATTGACTTTATTTGATTGATACCAGTTAGTGCAGATTAACAACAACTGATTTCTTACATTCTACCAAATTTAACATCGGTTCAGATATTGTTGCTAAATTAGCAATATTGCTTGGCGATATTGCAACGCCATGAATTGTATGTTCTGGCCTAGAAAATTGTTGGCTATTATCAGTAGATTTTGCAACATATGATATTACACCAGCAGCTGAGTTCGATTGAACTTTATTCAGGTTGCCATCCATTGACTTTAAATGAACTTTATTTGGGCCACTATTGCCTTAATGCAACTCAATCATGTAGCAACTCAATCCTGTAGCTACAAAGAATTTCATAATTAATTTAAAAAGCTATCGGAGCCATCCGAAAACGAGATCGATATCCGCACGACGCAATGAAAGCTCACTGTAGAGCAAAAAATTATCGTATAGATTTACATTAAATTGATTTGCAAAGGGTGAAATGATCCATTTAAAGTTTAGCTAAGACAAGTACTTACACGAGGAAATTTAACCTGAACATAATTCGTAGTTACAAAAACATATTGAGTTCGCATAAGTAGGAAAATTAAAAATAACTCTCACCTCTAAGCATGGTGGTCGCCATCACCGGTGTGTATTTAATAAGAGTGATGGCCCGATGAGAATTAGTACACACATCGAAACCACCTTCTTCTAACATTTCTCTTCTCTAATATTTTTTCAGAAAAAATTATTAAAATAAGCAACTCAATCATGTAACTTCAAAGAATTTCATAAGTAATTAAAAAGCTATCGGAGTCATCCGAAAAACGAAATCGATATCCGCACGAAGCAATGAAAGCTCACTGTAGAGCAAAAAATTATCGTATAGATTTACATTAAATTGATGTAAAAAGGGTGAAATGATCAATTTAAAGTTTAACAAAGATCTTAAAGGGAGTTCGCGAACGACCAAATTTCAAACGCACAGGCAAGTTCAAGAAAAATCTGGGAAAGTCTTTCTAGAGAATTGCTCTCCTCGGACAAGAAAAATAAGCTACCTACAGGTTTAAGCACTGATGCATTTGACGCCTATTTTAGCTCGGTAGTTGAGATGTTAGCAGGTCGCGAAAATAAACTTGGTCTAGCGAATTTCAATCTTAAAAATATACCTCTTAATCAAAAGTAGTTTTTTCCTGAATCCACAAAATTTAAGGAAGTCTTTTCATCTATTCATTCATCAAAAAACGCTTCTCCTGGTGATGGCATTTCGCCAAAATACCTAAAACTTGTAAGCAAATTAATAGGTCCGCACATTGCATATGAATTCAATAAACTGTTGTCCACTGGAATATTTCCTGATCAATTTAAGGCTGCAGTAATAGCTTCAAATTTTAACTCTGGTGATGAAAATTACCCTTCAAATAATAGACTAATAAGATTAACAAGCTCTTTGAGTAAAATGTTTGAGAAATATTATTAATAAGAATCATTTGCTTTCTTAATGAGACCTTTCATTTAGATGAAGTCCTTACATGTCAGTTTATATATGGAGCTGTTCTTGCCAACTTACTGAAACGCACAACAGTGGATTTCATTAACATACGTAGGCAAAGAGACATACAAACTATCAAACTTCCTTAGGAAATACAAATAGTAAACTACATTCAAAACTAACAACAACATTGAGAACAAATTGAAACCAAAACTGAATGACAAATCGATATACGAGAACACTGGCATATATAAACTGACATGCAAGGACTGTGACATGGTATACATAGAAAGGACAACACGGAAACTAACAAGGTACAAAGAGCACTTACGACAGACTCCTACAACGCGACGCGCTTACAAAACCCCGCACATGAGTCTGACGCTATGACAAACGTTATGACATTATTACACAAACAAAGCAAAGGACCGAGACATGACATCCTAGAAAGACTTGAAATATATAAACATAGAAAGACACACGGTAACATCAACGAACAACTTACAACAAACTCCAACGCAATTTTATCAGTACTATACCGCACCCTCCGACGAAAACAGAAGCAAGACGAACCAGAACAAATGGACATCCAACAACCCAAAAGACAAAAACCTAACATCTCTCTTCCTGGCCTAACATTGAGCCTACCTGCTTAACCCATCCTACACGTATATAAATTTATTCTCTTCCACGTATTCTTTAGACACTGAAGATGACTCAAAAAGAATCGAAACGCGTCTGTTCACTTAAAAAGGCAAGCTTCCACGGCTTTTCAAGAAAAAAGTAAAGTTAGTTGTTTGGGTTAGAGTTTTTAGGTCAAGCAATTTTTAAAATATAAGGGTGGAAAATTTAATATTGCCTTTGATTACGGTATTATGAATTGGAGTTATACATCGGAAACTAACATAGATTCAATTTACAGAATCTTAAATAAGATCATCAAGGCGATGCACGGAATGGATAAAGTGCCCCAGTAATGCTCTATACTGCCTAATAAAAAATTGTAGTATCAAACAACTGATATTGATGGAGAAGACTAAACTTATCTTTAATATTTTGCATAATGATTTTAAATGAAGGGTCAAACTCATTATACTTTGAGATATACATCCGTATAATATTAGACATAATGATTCTTTTTCTTCGAAGCACTACAGCCTCTATCGGGCCTTCGCTTCCTGCAACAAGCGCCTCCAACTGTCTCGGTTCATTGATCGAGTCTTTCAATTTTGAAATCCAAACAGCGATGAATTGTCTTCGTCGGCTGAGTTAGACCAGCGTTTCCTCGGTTTCCCCACTGGTCTCCACCCTTCAATTCATAAGTCCTTTATTTGTAAGGTCTTGGTTGCTGTGTGGTCGCTTGATCACTCAATCGTTAGTCGCCGATAGATACAAAGAAAAACTACTCTCTTGGCCGCAGCACTCTCTTCGATTCCACAATGCGGCCTTCCTGAGACTCATCCGACTCGAATAAAGAGGATTCGTAATTCGCCCATTATTTTAAATATTTGGCACATGTTAAATTCGTGTCGCGCCCGTCATGAATGCCCTGCTTCAACACATCGTAAGTGTCGTTTCCTTTGACTTTGCTGATTTTATATGGTCCCAAATACTTTGCTTTTAATTTTTAGACCAGGCCCAAATTGGGGTCTTTTTATAACCTCAATATCGTCTTTTTGGTAACTTTGCTTTTATTTTTTAGACCAGGCCCAAATTGGGTTCTTTTTATAGCCTCAATATCGTCTTTTTGGTAACGATGAGGATTCGTTCGACGCCGATTACACGTTTTGACGTCTTCACGTTGAACTTTTGCTTTTTGATGGTTCGCGTCTTCTCGTTTCTGGTCTCGCTCATCGCGGAATACTCAGATAATCTCCTCCTGTAACGCTTTTATGACGTCTTGACTGTGACCAGTACGCATTTGTACCCCCACTAACTATTGAAAGTCGAGTTGATTGCCAATTGTACATGTGGTACAAACTTGTACCATTTCAAAGGTTCATCCACAGCTAGTTTCGCCAAAATAGATGTTATCACACTATTCATCTGAACAACCTGACCATTTACTCGAGGTAATCCAGTCGTTATAAGCAGATGACGTATGTTCTCTGTTTCGCAGTACTTCTCAAATTCATGGGACGTAAAGACCTATCCTCGGTCCGTATTTATCTGTAAAGGTTTCCCGAATATACTTTTCTGTAGGTCTAGTCTTGCTGTTATCTGTAATGATGTAGTTTACTTTGTTGGGTAGAGCCACGTGTATATTGTGAAACTGTCCACTATCACCAAGATATGTTTATAATTCTTGTGCGTCGATTCCAGTGGACCCAAATGATCTGCATGATAGGTGTGTAGCGGTATATTTCCCTCATCCAATGGGTGTAGAAATCCTTCCGATTTGCCAGCTTTTCTGTTCACAAGTATGCAAGGAACACAGTTCTCTATAACTCGTTTTACACTTTCTGTTAACTTCGGAATGTAGTAATGTTTTTTCACATCTCGTTCGGTCCTGGAAATACGATAGTGACCTTTCTCATGAAATAGTCATATAATATTCTTCTGCATAGCTTTCGGTAAAACAAAAACTTCTCGTCCTTCTATAAGCTTCGAAAGCACTCCACTCCGCAGTACAAAGTCCTCGAATGGTTCATTTTTCAAAATTTCCTTTATCGCTCTTACGCCTGAATCTTCGCCTTGTGCTTTCTTCAATTGGCTCTCAATTGCTACTTCAATTGTCATTACCGGATGTCGACTTAGTGCGTCAACATGTAGAAGTCTTGCTGCAGGTCGATTTTCAAGAGTGTGATGAAATTCCTCTAGGAACAGCATTCTATTTTTGGGATATCTTTTTCTTCATAGTTTGTTCGAGCGCCAAGCAATCAGTTACTATTTTAAAACTTATACTTAACAAATACACTCTGAATTTGCGAAGTGTATGAACAACAGCTAAAACCTCTAATTCGTATGACGACAGTTTTTCTTCTTGTGGTGTAGTCTTTTTGCTCGTGTAGTATGTCGAATGGAATCGATTGTCTTCTAGTGACTTCTGCAACAATACAGCTCCATAGCCATGCTGGCTTGCATCAGTGTGAAGCTTCGTTTCAAGACTCGGGTCGTAAATTCGCAAGACTGAATGCTCCGACAATAGGACTTTTAGAATGTTGAACGCCTGTTGCTGCATCTCTTCAAACTGGAATTTCACGCCTGCTCGAAGCAAATCGCTTAGTGATTTAGCAATAATGGAGTACCCTGGGATAAACTTTCGATAGTACCCCGATAGTCCTAAGAAACTCTGTACGTCCTTTGCATTTTTTAAGTCTGGATATCGCCCGACAGCATTCGTTTTCGATGGAGAGGGTGATATGCAGCCATTTTCGACAACATGTCCCAGAAACTCTATTTTTTTCCAAAAAGTTACAATTCTTTTTATTGATTATTAAACCATCATCTTTCGCAACTTTAACGATGGCTTTCAATTTTTTATTTCCTTCTTGTTCATCATGTGCGGGAATGATTAAAAACATATCCTTTGATTAGATAATTCCCAAAATATACAGTTTATGAATGGCTGGAACACCGACGGTAAGTTACTCATGCCAAAAGGGGCGTGTCGAAACTAGTATTGACCCATATGTATCACAAACGATGTAAACTTTCGGCTGCTTTCTTCCACTTCGACGTGGAAAAACGCATCCTTGAGACCCAATGTGCTGAATACATACGCGTTTTGTAGTTTGTCAAGAATATCCTCTTTGAGTGGTAACAGAAATCTATCCTTTTCAATAACCCTATTGATACGTTGATAATCGATTACGACTCGTGGAGAGCCATATTTTTTCCAGGCGACTTGTACTTGGCTTGAATATTCTGACGACGAGGGTTGAACTATTCCCTTCTCTATCCATTCTGTAACCTGATGATCCACTATTTCGCGTTCCTTGGCTGGAAGTCTCCTAGGCGCGCAAAATACTAGACTAGGACCCTTTACAACTATCGTCATTTTAACGTCGGTTTTTTTTTACGTTCTCAGGAACATACTCCGCGACAATTTGCTCCGTCATTTTCATTTCATGAATTGAAACCGTTTCTCCAATGTTTAGTTCGTCGTAGTCGCGAACATTGATTGAACGTGCTGGGTGTCGATTTTTTATATGAAGTCGTGTGTTGGGTAGAATAAGTTCTGCTTGATTTAAAAATTCGCTGTCGAGAATAGCATCAAACGAGCGAATAGAGTACTCGTCTTCGTTCAGTTTGATTTTCGCTTCAAATATATATATATATATATATATATATATATATATATATATATATATATATATATATATATATATATAAATATATATATATATATATATAAATATATATATATATATATATATATATATATATATATATATATATATATATATATATATATATATATAATAATTTAAACTGAAGAAGGGAGCAACTTACTCCCGGCATATATATATTTGTCGTAAAAAACAAAATAATAACGTTTAAATGGAAAAGATGAAAACACAGGATTCAAATGTACCTTTTCGAAAGACGATATTTGGTCCGAACCCCATTAGAATTAAATCTGTGCATTGCATATCCGGAATACGAATCGACTGTAATTTATTCTCGGAAACTAGATTAACTTGACTTCCTGCGTCAAGGAGGGCCTTCATAGCTACTCCTTCAAGCGGAATATCTTTGGTCATTGTATTCTTCGCCTTCCCATCCAGTTGACTTACGTCCTTGTTGCCTGGCTTCCTATTTTGACACTCTGAGGCGCGGTGACCATATTTTCCACACCCTAGACATTTCATGCTCCTATTCTTACGAACACAGTCTGCCGTTTTCTGCCCCACGGTTCCGTAATTAAAGCATCGCGTTTTTTTTAAACTGTTCGCCGCTACTGTCGATGATTTTGGTAATCGCTTTGATTCCTCATATGATTGCTTGCACTGACATTTCTCATAATTTAGTAACTTTGTTTTAAAATCTCTTAGCCCCGCAGCACCATACAATATCATTTTATTTCGTGGTTGGTCGTTTAGTCCATCAATCACGTATTGCATCATTGCCGCCTCTTCCACCTCCTTACGATTGGCTATTACTTTCATCGTCAAAAAATATTCCAAACAAGATCCATCACTTCCTTTTTCACGCTTTGTCAGGAGTCGGTGCAAATCAGCGGTATTAATTTTTTCCCCGAACTCCTTTCAAGTTTGGCCATGTTTTTAAGTATGAATATTTTCGCAATATTTTCTAACGACCTTTTTGCCACTATCAGTTTTTCTGTATCTGACCACCCGAATAATATTGCAGTTTCTTGAATTTCGTTTTGTACCCTCCTTTCTCAAGCACATACTTGTATGTACGGGCATTTTCAACAGTAGTAACAATAAAAACGAAATATTGGAGCAAACTTGATATTGCCAGTCATATTCGTTGTGCAATTTCATCCATTCAACCCAATATTAAAAACCTTGTTAAAAAAATGCAAGCCCTTCCATCTCATTGATTATTATTATTATTCAATAAACACAATTAAAAAAACAAACTTTGGTTTTTTAATACTTTTATTCATGAAGCTCTGTTACGGGGGTCATGTTACCATATTCATAAGGGCAAGGAGGGCATGGTAACTTAAAGTTTGGGAGCCCCTGGTCCAATGGAATGTGTTGGTTAAGGAAGCTCAAAAAACAAATTCGGTCACATCTCTTATGTGGTGAAGTGGTCTCAAACCATAATCTCTTATGCTTTTCCATAAAAAATCAAGACATTTACATAAAAAAGGTTGAGTATTCTAATAATTTCAGAAGACACATGGCGTGAGCAATGACACCTATAAGCATAATTTAAAAATGCTGATCACAACGATTGTACCTAGTTAGAGCCCTAATCGTAACTCAAAATTCCTTCTTCTCCTGTACGGAAAGGCGCAAATTGTTAGCATCATCATTTACACCATCAATATAAGTCGTGCCTTCCCCTCCAGGATGTCACCTCCAGGATTAATCACCTCCAAATATCACAGCCCTGTGACTTCGTTCACTTATTGAAATTCCCATCGTTGCCTCAGTTTTCCTATGGACGCTGCCCTTGTGCTCTATCGTTCACTTAGGTTGTTGATGCTCTTCGATTTTTTCTACATGACCAGGTCATTGCAATTGCTTAGTTTAAAGCATGCGGATACCGATAGGTTGTTATACAAATCATAAAACATATCATTGTAATGAAGTCACTGGACTTTATATTCTCCTGATAGTTCAGTGTCATTTTTTAATTGATTTGTTCAATATTCCAGTTAATGGGCAGTTGGTTTTTTCCTTTCAACAAATTATCTTTGCTTGTTGTCGGAGATGATGATTTTTCGTTGAACCAGTCATTCCGTTAATATTTTGATCGATGCCCTAAGACCTTATCTGCTGTAATGTAATTGCATCTTTCACCACTTTCCACATCTTTTGGGTATCGGCACTGCAATCTCCTAGCTGCCGAACAGTTTCCATGCTGTCTTTTTACTAAAGTAGAGAGGTGAAGGCCATTTACGACTTGCGTCTGGGATCTCGGGTGCATGTCTGAACTACCAACTAAACATCTCGCCTGTCAACCTGAAAATATAGCCTGGAACCTCGCTTTTCTATGGTGGCAGGGATCCCTTTTTCAGCGGGATCGAACGAAGGGAGAGAATTGATAGAAGAGATCACTCCATCATCAATGTCTCTAGGTGCTAATTTTTTGCGGTTAGGACTGTCCGAACATAATATACTCAGGTTTCATTTGCCATCTGATTCAAGCATCTCTCCGACTAGATTATCCGGATGGAGCTCTCATATTTCATCGGTGAAGTCATCGCGCTGCCTATGCCATCCCTTGTATACAAAAAATCTGTGACAGCCATCCATGTCTACTCAAGAGCTGGATGGGGTAAATGCCAGGCTTTTCTGGTTTCGTAACAATTAAAATTTTTCTTCCAATCTAATCCGGAGCTTTTTGCTGCTTTTGTAACAATCAAGTTTTACTGGGGGCCCATTACTTTTAACGCCCCTACCCAACCACGGTAGTGCAAGGTTCACTGTTTTATTCCGCGAGAGCCATTTTATGTACCCATGGGTTTTCCGGTGAAGGCATTCCTCTATTCGCCATGCAATGATACCTTCGAGAGGAACCTAAAACTCGGCACAGAGAGTAGCTTCTCTTAATTAATTTTAATTTAATTTATTTTTAGCATAAATCCATCTTGACTTAAGAAATATTTCTATTAGACAAAAACATATATTCTGAAATTGACCAAGATATTATGTCTAGATAATAGGCTGAAAATATTTCTTTACGTTGAAATGAGCGTTCTTATTCTGAAAGGCCTTTCGACCAATTCAATGAATTTATAATAAGCATCTTCTTCTTCTTCGTAGCACTACAGCCCCTCTCGGTCCTTCGCTTCCTGAAAAAGCGCCTCCAACTGTCTCGGGCCATCGACCGCGTCCTCCAATTTTCAAATCCGAGCAGCGATGAACTGCTTTCGTCGACGGACTCAGACCAGCGTTTCCTCGGTTTCTCCACTGGTCTCCGCCCTTCAGTTCTCTCAATAAATACATTTTTGGGTATCCATTGTTTGTCGATATTCACGTGGCCAGCCCATTGCAGCTTCCGTAGTTTTAGAATCGTCGATACCTCCAGCTCATTAAAAATTTCACACACCTCATGGTTGTATCGAATTCACCATTCGTCCCCGTCTAGCTTCGCTCCAATTATTTGCCTCATGACTCGTCTCTTGAAGGCGTTTAATATGTTTGCGGATGCTTGGGTTACCCATAGCATAGCACAGGTCTTATCACAGATTTTCTGTGTATGCAGCTGGTCTTCAAGTGTAAAACTGAATAAAAATTTTATTTGTGAGCTGTATTCTTCGGCGTATTTCGTCTCTTTCATTAGCGGTTGCATTATTTTGGTGCCTAAATACACAAATTCGCTCACATTTTCTATACTGTATTCGCTAAGTGTGATACTTTGCGTCTTTGAGGTATTTTTTCTCGACTACTCCATGAGCTTTGTTTTATTCTCATTGATTTGTAGCCCTACTAGTTTTGCTTCGCTGTCGAGTTTCAGGAAAAGTTTTTTGGCGGTTGTTAACGACCGTGACAAAATGTTGATGTCGCCCGCATAAGCTACCACTTGCCTCGACTTGTCTAATAACGTACTTCTTGTATCGACAGGTAACTTTCTGATGACCCTTGCTTTATTCCGATATTTGTGTCAAAGGCATCAGTGAGTTGATTATTGATGCTGACTTGGGAGATTGTCGTCATTGTCATTTTGGTAAGATGGACTAATATAGCTACGAAACAAAAGCAAAGCTTTATTTGGTACAGTATGTTACAATCAGTGCTTTCATATTGTTCAGTCTTCTCATGACAAAGCAGCGGCGAGTAATACTATTATAGTTCCAGCCTCATACACATACACACATACATATAATTTTGCATCATGTACAAGCTACTCTCAGTACTGGCATCACCCCAGTACATACTTACGACAACAGTAAATCTTTTTTTCTATCGGGAGTGATGCTAATACTGCGATTAGTCTTCCCCCTGTTCAAATTTGTCGTTATCATAGTGCGGACATTTGCAATTTACCCTTTTCGTTTGTAGCCCTTTTCTCGGCCTTTGTTCCCCTTGCATTATCGATTTAACTTTAAATAAATTCTCGAAACAAATTTCAAAAAACGCTTGAAATTTCTACACGGTCCGTCGAGCCGGATAATTGTCGCAATGCAGTTTTCGTTCTCGGAATTAATTATCTAAAGCATTTATCGCTCATCGTTTTTCGCTTGACAATTATCAGTAATCGCATAGATTTCATTTCCCCTTGTGATTTGCGTGATCATCTTTGAAACTTTTCGTGAAAATTCATCGCGCTATCAGTGAATTCAATTGTGCAAAATGGCCGGTGACGATAATCCAAAACTCGACCCCAAGGTCACCTCAAGTGCAAAGGCAATATCGGAATTGCGTATACAACGTGGCGTCATCTTGGCCCAGCAAACTCGGATATTATCCCCCGTGACCTCACGGATGTCGTGTGTTGGAGTGACTCACAAATCGTGTTAGCCTGGCTAAGTGCAGCTTCGTACCAATGGTCCACATTTGTAGCCAATCGTGTGTCCAAAATACAAGCTGTTACATCCGTTACATGGCGCTATGTTCCAACGCAGCATAACCCGGCAGATTTTATCTCGCGAGGCGCTGAATCAGAAAGTCTACATGGGTCCAACTTATGGCTGCATGGTCCAAGCTTTTTATCCGCATCGTCATCACAATGGCCATATCATGGAAAGGTTCCAGATCAAATCGATGTTCCAGAATATCGCAAGCTGAACTTCACAGTCTTGTCGTCTTATGCGGTGGAAGACCTAGTTAAGGACACAAAATATATTAACTCATACTGGAAAACTTTTCGAGTATTTGGATACGTTAATCGATATCTCAAATCATTGCGGTTGCGAGCACGTAGTTCAACGAAACCTAGCTTTGCGTTACGAAGCTTTACGGTGTCAGAGTTAGAAGAAGCAGTCACGGTTATCGTTCGTTGCATACAACGAGTATATTTTAATCGTGACTATACTGACCTCCTTAAGGGTGCATCCGTAAATGCGAGAAATCGAATTTTACCTCCACGTCCTTTCCTTGATGGAAATGGAGTTATTCGAGTCGGTGGACGTATTACGAAATCTGATCTACCCTTTGATGCGCGCCATCAAATGCTTCTTCCGCAAGCGCATCCCTTTACAAACGCATTGTTAACCTTCTTGCATGTTAACAACTCACATGCTGGCTGCCATACCTTGGTAAACATTTTTCGGCAAAGGTTTTTGTTGATAAACGTAAAGTCGGAGGCTAAACGAGTTATTCATCAGTGCACGATATGCTTTCGAGCGAAGCCTCGCTTCTTTCAGCAAATAATGGGAAACCTCTCATCGGATAGGCTGAAAGTATCACATCCCTTTGCGGTTACCGGTGTAGATTTTTGTGGACCGTTTTTCATGCGAGCTCAACTACGAGGAAGATCTCCAACCAAAGGCTACTTATCGGTTTTTAATATGTTTCGCTACCAAGGCTGTACATTTTGAACTCGTTTCAGATTTATCGACAGCAGCATTCATTTTATGCCTTAAACGATTCTTCGCTCGCAGGGGAAAATGCAACAAGCTATACTCGGACAACGCTACTAATTTTATCGGTGCCAATAACCAGTTGCGAGAGTTCAGAAAACTTTTCTCAACTCAATCACATATTGACCAAGTCCAGCAAGCTTGCCTTCTGGAAGGCATTGGATGGTGTTTCATCCCACCGCGCTCCCCACATTTTCGTGGCTTGTGGGAGGCGGCGGTGAAGAAGGCAAAATTTCACCTTACCAGAGCAGTCGCCAATGCATCGCTAAACCACGAACAAATGCTTACGGTTATCTATCAAGCGGAGGCGATCGTTAATTCTCGACCCATCACGGAGATGTCATCAGATCCGACTGATTTGGAAGCCCTCACACCCGGACATTTCTTGATTGGACGACCAATTACAAGCTTACCCGAACCAATCATCACACAACTTAAATTCGATTCCTTGGACAACTTTCGAAAAACATCCTTCATCCAGCAATCCTTTTGGACTCGATGGCGCAACGACTATCTTCACCTATTGCAGTCAGTAAATAGCAATGCCAAGGTTAACCAACTTGTATTAATGAAAGATGAAAATCTTCCACCTATGAAGTGGCCTCTCGCCAGAATTATCGATGTGACACGCGGCGAAGATGATAAGGTTCGAGTTGCTACAGTATGCACAGCTTCGGGAATCTTCAACCGGGCCATCGTGAAGCTATGTCCATTGCCTATCGAATAATTGGATGAAAACAGAAGTTTTCATGGTGGGGAAGATGTTCAGTCTTCTCATGACAAAGCAGCGGCGAGCAATACTATTATAGTTCCAGCCTCATACACATACAATCATACATATAATTTTGCATCATGTACAAGCTACTCTCAGTACTGGCATCACCCCAGTACATACTTACGACAACAGTAAATCTTTTTTCTATCGGGAGTGATGCTAGTACTGCGATTAGTCTTCCCCCTGTTCAAATTTGTCGTTATCATAGTGCGGACATTGGCAATTTACCCTTTTCGTTTGTAGCCCTTTTCTCGGCCTTTGTTCCGCTTGCATTATCGATTTAACTTTAACTAAATTCTCGAAACAAATTGCAAAAACGCTTGAAATTTCTACACATATGCTTGCGTAAAGTCAACGAAACTTTGGTATTCATCTATGTTGAACTCCCAGCATTTTTCAAGTACCTGCTTGACTGTAAACAGTTGGTCCACCGTCGTTCTACCTGCTCTAAAACCACCTTGATACTTCCCAATAATACTGTTGGCATATGACCTGATTTTATTTTCTAAGATCTTTTGAAAATATTTTGTACGCTGTACAAAGTAGTGATATGCCTCTATACTTTTCGCACTGTAGCTTGTCACCTTTTTTGTGCATAGAGAATATAAAATAATTGATTGGCTGCACTCATTCGGGATATGTTCTTGTTGCCAATTTGATGGATGACTTTACGGAGGGCTTTCTGAACAATGCTGTCACCATATTTAATGAGCTCCACTGGAATCTCATCGATAGCCGGCGCTTTATTATTCTTTTAGGCCTTGATGGTGGAACAAACTTCATCCAGAGCTGGTGAGGCCGATGGAAACTCTCCGGGAATATCTATAAACTCCGATGCTGGAGCTATGTGGAGGATTAAGAAGATTCTTGAAATATGATGGCAAGCTTTCCTTAATCCTATTTTCATCAGTGATGATGTTGCCGATGTTATCACGGCAAAGCATGGTCTTGGGCAAATAACCTCGTTTTAGGCTTTTGACTACTTTCTATGCTTGTCTTGTGTTGTTGGTCGCTAGACTTACGTCGATGCTTCTCAATTGGTCGTCATAGTATTTTCTTTTCTTAACTATACGAATAATTATTTTATTCGCTACCCTTCTGAGATTTTTATAATGTTCTCTTTTCTTCCTGGTTTTCCTAGCTAAATATTATTTCTCTATCTGATTTTTTCTGTCCAACGCGTTCTGAGTTAGCCCGTCGTCAAACGTCCATTCTGGCGGCATGTGTATTACTTTCGATTCCGTTATCAGACGTGGAGGGCTCGCCTTCACCCTGTTACGCCAGCCTTTAACACCAAGTAAAAGTTACCAGCGTTCACCAGAAAGGAGGTGTACTAGGGTTTCTCAACATTTAATGTCCCATTATTGGGGAACCAATAAGCCCAATGTGCGGACCCGGACCATTTACTACCATTGGGTCACCGAAAAAATTGGACTCCAAATAAATTCGGAGCCTTTTTGCTTTGCATACATAACAAATAATAATTTTTTTAGTTAAATATTGGGCAGCATTTATAATAATATTTTTGCGTTGATAAATCCTATTAGAAAATGTAAATTTCTACAAGCAAAAAATAAAAATGTCTAATTGACTTTATTATGTTCCTTCCATCTAATCGATGATCATTCATATCTTTCAGTTATTCATCGACTTGGTGCAATGAACATTTCATACATATCAAAGCAATGCGCAAAGTACGAGAAGTTCGTCAGCAGCTGAAAGATATTCTTGTACAACAGAAATTACCAGTCAAGTCGTGTGGATCCGATTGGGATATTGTACGGAAATGCATCTGCTCAGGTAATTTGTAATTTCACTATCTTAAGCAGTAACATAATTTTAAACATCTATTTTTCAGCCTATTTCTATCAAGCAGCTCGTTTAAAAGGTATCGGCGAATATGTCAACTTGCGGACTGGAATGCCTTGTCATCTTCATCCCACATCAGCCCTCTATGGACTTGGTACAACTCCTGATTATGTTGTTTACCATGAACTTGTAATGACAGCGAAAGAATACATGCAGTGCGCTACAGCTGTAGACGGATATTGGCTTGCAGAGCTTGGCCCTATGTTTTTCTCTGTCAAAGAAACTGGACGCAGTGGCCGCGAGAAAAAAAAGCAAGCTGCCGAACATCTTAAAGAGATGGAGCAACAGATGCAGAAAGCACAGGAACAAATGGAAGAAGAAAAACTTCAGGCTGCTCAACGTGAAGAAGCACTCATACCCAAACAAGAGATTCTGACGCCAGGAGCTACACCACGTCGTACACCATATAGAATTGGCTTATGATTGAAAATATTTCAAATAAAAAATCTTTTGGAAGTTTTATACATATTTAATAAAAGTATTGTTAGGGAAAATTGTTTAGCATATTGTATGTACTGTGGAAGCTGTATTGACAGATTCTAATAATACTAAATATTCAAAAATGAGAAATTCACTTAGTTTTTCGTTTCCACCTACCGAGAAAAGATTGCATTTTGATTCTATGTGCGTGAAAATTGATTCATTTAATGCATCACTAGATTTCATCCTTTCAAAGTTAAATATTTCCAAACCTGGTTGGTTTTTAAATCGACTTCCACAGGACAGAAGGATCATATATATGTATATATATATATATATATATATATATATATATATATATATATATATATATATATATATATATATATATATATGTATATATATATATATGTATATATATATATATATATATATATATATATATATATATATATATATATATGTATATATATATATATATATATATATATATATATATATATATATATATATATATATATATATATATATATATATATATATATATATATGTAATAATGAAATAATAAATTTTGAAATTGAAACACGAATGTTCTTAGGAAAACTCTTTTAATTTTGATCTTTCTTTAGCTCGTCTGTACACGGCACGTCTTACACATTTTAATATTGGAAATCAACTGCTTTACGTTGCATTCTACTATCAACAGCTCTGACTCTGTCTGTCTCTTTCCCTCGTATCCTACACTCGGCTATCTTGACAGTCATCAGCCTCTGATGACTCTAAGGGATTCCATCGCTTCATTTTGTCACAGCTCGTGGTACTTTTCACAGGGCCTTCATGAACACCCTCTTTCTCGACCTCATATCGATCACGATCTTTGATTGCTGTAATACGACATGGTCCAAAAAATTTACAACGTGTTTTAAGTTTGTCTCCAAACTGCGTCCTCTCAATTGCAACTAAATCGTCGACATGATAATTAGTTCCTTTGGTCCTTGGCTTGTTGTAGGACCGCCTATTTTCGTTCTGAATTCGCAAAATGGCATCTTTAGCTCGGTCCCGTAATTCATCTCGAGAATTCACGAAGTATTCAATGTACTCTTCTTCAATAAGCCGCTTCAGATCGACGTCTTCCCCAGTCTTCATCTTGATCCCTAACAGTAATTCGCATGGTGTCATTTTTATCGCTCTTTGGTATGTGCTGTTAAGACTTCTTTGCACTCTGTTGGTGTGTTGATACCAAGTTTCAGGCCTGTCAATGCTCAGCTTTGTCAATAGACTGATGATCACCTGGTGAATTCGTTCGACCTGTCCATTGCCTTTTGGGGTGCCAGTCGTTACGTGATGTAAAACAATGTCATTAGTCCTGCAGTAGTCCCTAAATTTTTCTGATACAAAGGCACCAGCTTTGTCAGCAATAATTCTTGACGGATGTCCAAATATATTTGCGGTGATATCCAGCTTTTGCAGAGCTTCCTCCGCATTCGACGTTTTCGTAGGGAATATCCAAACGAACTTTGTAAATCCGTCGATGATGGTAAAGATGTACTTATAATTCTTTCCGGTTGATGTAAGAGGTCCCAAATGGTCGATATGAAACGTTTCCAACGGCAAATCTCCTTTAGGTATAGGATTCAGCAATCCATCACGCTTACCCCACTTTTTATCTGCTAGTATGCATTCGATGCAGCTATCAACACATTTTTCAATTCGTTTTCTCAGGTTGGGAATAAAAAACTGATTCTTTATAAGCTCCTTCATTTTAGTGAATCGAAAATGCCCTCGGTTGTGTATTTCTCTTAAAATGGTGTCATCAATTCAGGAATCAAAATTAATGTATCTCCATTCATCTGTTTGCAGATAAGATTATTCTCAAGTACATAATCTTTATACGATGTAGATTTCAGTATTTCAAATATAGCGCTAATCTGGTCATCTTCTTGTTGAGCCTTACGTATTTTATTAATCACTGTAGAATCCACACCAACATGACCTACTTTCGGATACCGACTAAGTGCATCAACGTGACGCATCTTATTTCCTGCTCTATGTTGTACCTTATAGTCAAATTCTTCCATGAACATAGCCCACCTTGCTTTTTTCGTCACTAAATCTCGTTTCGCCATTGTCGTCGTATACGCCTTGCAATCTGCGATGATCGAAATTGGTTGGCCAAGTAAATGTACTCTGAACTTCTTCATTGCTTCGTAGACGGCTAAGACTTCTAGTTCGTAGCTTGAATATTTTTCTTCAATGGGAGATGTCTTTCGACTCCAGAAATAGACAGGATGCAATTGTTGATCGTCGTCACTTTCTTGGAACAAAATCCCAGCAAGTCCATCTTTACTTGCGTCAGTATGTAACTCAGTTTTTGCACCATATCGGAAAATTTGTAGCACAGGCTTTGCTACTAGCAAAGACTTTATGTTCTTGAATGACTGCGTTTCACACTCTCCGAAGACGAATGGAATCTCATTTCTTAGGAGATCTGACATTGGTTTTGCTATAGCAGCAAAATTTTCAATGTACTTCCGAAAATATCCAGCAAGTCCTAAAAATGATTGAACCGCTTTCGTATTGTTAGGTTCAGGATAATTCTGAACCGCTTTCTGGCGTCAGATGGTGTAACTTCGCCTTTTTCGATAATATGACCAAGATATTCTATACGTGTCTGCAGGAAGTCACATTTTTTCCATTTGATGTTTAGACCATTAGTACTTGCAACTTTCAATACCTCTTCTAGTCGTGTCAATCCTTCAGCTAGTGTCGTAGAAGGTATAATGATGTCGTCTATATAAATGATTTCAATCCCTCTGTTCACTTGGTCTCTGAAAATATGGTTTATCCATCGTTGAAAAACACTCGGTAAATTGCAGAGCCCTTACGAAATTCAAATTGGCCCGCTGGTGTAACAAACGACGTGTACTTGCGACTATTTTCTTCGACAGATACGTGAAAAAATCCATTAGAAAGATCGAGTGTCGTGAAGAAGATCGCAGATTGCAATTTATCTATTTAGTCGTCAATTCTTGGTTTACTGGGTTTACTGGTTCCCCGATAATGGGACATTAAATGCCGAGAAATGCTAATAACAGTAAATTCATCTACAGCTCCTTTGTGGGGACGTAAGAGGGTGAAGGCGAATCTTTCGCGCCTGGTAACGGAATCAACTTAATAACCATGCGGCCGGAATGGAGGTTGGGTGACGGACTAACTCCCCGTCCCTGGAAAACCGTAAAATGTTTCGAAACATGCAAACGGGCCTCGGAATGAATTGGACTCACGGCAACGACCTCGCAATCGGACTATGGCATTGGATCCTGGAATATCAGATCACTCAATTACCCTGGCGCTGTTAAGGACCTTTTACAACAGGCCAGTCAATAAACATTGAAAATACTGGCAATCCAGGAAACGAACTGGACTTTTAAGGATATTCAAGACATGAGATCGCACTCAATATTCAAAATTGGGAAGCCTATTGGAAAACGAGAATTCGGAGTAGCCTTCATTGCGGTTTAAATTGCACGTTATTGATTTCAAGGCAATAAACGAACGGTTGCTTTCGATCCGTATAAAAGCGAAATTATTCAAAGGCTGGCTGATCAATGTTCACGCTCCGATCGAAGAAAAGGACGAAGAAACGAAAGAAACGTTCTACAATCGCCTGGAAAGACTAGTCGACTCATTGCCTACGAACGACATAAAAATAATGCTGGGTGATTTTAACGCTAAGGTTGGCTATGAGATGTCTCATCGGGGAACGACTGGAGGATATAGCCTCCACGATGAAAAAAATGACAACAGCCAGCGCCTGATTGACTGCATGTAGCAGAAATCTAGTCGTACCTTCAAGTTGCTTCCCATATCAACGCATTCACGAAATGACCTGGGTATCACCGGATGGCAACACAAAACCAGGTCGATCATGTTTTGAGCCAACAACGTTGGGCCTCGAGCATACTTGACGTCCGTACATACCGAGGAGCCAATTGTAACTCAGATCATTACTTGATCAAACTAACCTATCGATGTCGTATGTCAAAGGCATATTTGGCAAAGACCAGCATGCTACAAAGATTTGACATCGAAAGGCTCCAAACGGCGTCTGTAGACAAAAATTTCACGGAGAGCCTCGACAACCAGCTGGCTCCCATCTTATCAGACGCGTCGTTAAAGACAATCGACGAGCTCCGGATGGAAGTGAGAGCGCCTATTCAGACCGTGGCAGAACAGACGATCGAACATCAAGCCCGGCGCAAGAGAAATGAATGGTTCGATGATGAGTGCCAGAATGCGTTAGATGAAAAGAATCAGGCGTAAAAAGAATACGTAGGTCGGAAAACCAAAACGAAGAGAGAACACTATGAAAATCTCAGAAGATTAGCGAATAAGAAAATTAGGAAAATAAAATACTATGACGACCAATTGAGAAGTATAGATGTAAGTTTAGCGAGCAACAACACAAGACAAGCATACAAAGTAGTGAAAAGCCTGAAACGTGGTTATGAGTCCAAAACCACGTTCTGTCGTGATGACATCGGCAATATCGCTGATGAAACCAAGATTAAGGAAAAGTTGGCATCATATTTTAAGAAGCTCCTTAGTCATCCGCATAGCTCCAGAACATCGGAGCCTATAGATATCTGCGGAGAGCTTCCATTGGCCCCACCAACTCGGGATAAAGATTGTTCCATCATCAAAGCCCAAAAGAATAATAAAGCGCCGGGCATCGATGAGATTTCAGTGGAGCTCATCAAATATGGTGGCAGTAGTGTTCATACAGCTATTCACAAAGTCATCCAGTACGTTTGGTAACAAGAACATATGCCGAAAGAGTGGAGCCATCAATTATATTCCCTATCCACAAAAAAGGTGACAAGCTACAGTGCGAAAATTATAGAGGCAGATCACTACTTTGTACGGCGTATAAAATATTTTCTAAAATCTTAGAAAATAAAATCGGATCATACGCCAATAGTATTATTGGGGAGTATCAAGGTGGTTTTAGAGCAGGAAGCTCGACGTTAGATCAATTGTCTACAGTCAAGCAGGTACTTGAAAAGTCCTGGGAGTTCAACATAGACGTACACTGTAATGATTTTTGAAATAACCGTGTAGCACACGGGTGCCGATTGTCTGGCGCAAGTGTCAGCGAGCTATAAACAACACCGAACTCAACTAACTAGCTTCGCTTAACGACCGCGTATGTGCGCTTGAGGACTAGCATTTGCGGGATCATATGAAGCGGGTTCTTGTCAAGCCACGAAGCTACACTCCACAATATTTATCACGTGTACCCTACTCTACGGGACGTACCGATCAACTTTTATTATCTTTAGAAATGTTCCATTATGTGTCAATTAAGCTACTCTACAGTAATTCAATATTTTTTTGTCTCGTTAAAGTTAGCGGACACGGAGGTTTGAGACAAACGCAAACATTACACATAAAGTAACCTTACTTTCTCCGAAGAAGGTCGTTGCATTACAAGGGGAATGTCAAACCTAAAGATGTTAAAGTGGCTGAAGTGGACCACTCATCTCTGCCTACACGATGGAAACTTGACGGATGTAGTTTACTTTACACTATTAAAACAACAAACTAAGCAGTTTCGACGGGGTGACCACCTTATCTCTTCCGGAGCAGCCACTCCTGATCACCACGGGACTGCTCGACTGCTTACGTTTATTACAACACCAAATTTTCGATGACTTTAAGCAAGCATACGACAGTATTAATCGTAATGTACTGTACCAAATAATGCTTGGCTTAGGCATCACAGCCAAATTAGTTCGTATTACCAAAATGATAATGACGTCGACGACCTCCCAAGACCGCATCAATAACCAACTCACCGATGCCGTTGACACAAATATCGGACTAAAGCAGGAAGATGGGCTGGCCCCATTGCTATTCAATTTGGCTCTGGAGTCCGTCATAGGGAAGTTACCTGTCGATACGCGATGTACATTGCTATACAAGTCGAGCCAAGTAGTAGACTATACGGACGACATCAACATTTTGTCACGGTCATTAACAACTGCCAAAGAAATTTCCTGAAACTCGACAGTGAACTTGTAGGACTACAAATCAATGAAAATAAAACAAAGCTCATGACGCAGTCGAGGAAAAATACCTCAAATACACAAAATATCATACTTCGCGAATACAGTACCGAAAATGTTGGCGAATTTGTGTATTTGGGCGCCAAAATAACGAAAACGAGTAATGAAAGAGACGAAATACGCCGAAGAGTACAGCTACCAAATAAAATATTTTATTCAGTTTTGACGATTTTGAAGACCAGCTGCATACAAAGAAAAACAAAGCTTCAAGTATACAAATCTGTGATAAAGCCTGTGTCATGCTATGGGTGTGAAACATGGACCCTAACCCAAGCATCCGCAAATATATTGAATCCCTTTGAGCGACGGGTCCTGAGGCGAATAATCGGATCGAAACTAGACGGGTACCAATGGCGAATTCGATACAATCATGAGCTGTATGAAATTTTTGACGAACCGGAGGTCTCAACGATTATAAGACTGCGGAAGCTGCAATGCGCTGGACACATGAATCGTATGGACGAACAACGGATACCCAAAATGTATTCGTTGGGAGAATTGAAGGCCGGAGACCAGTGGGGAAACCGAGGAAACGCTGGTCTGACTCGGTCGACAAAGACAGTTGATCGCTGCTCGGATTTCCAAATTGGAGGACGCGGTCAATAGACCGAGACAGTTGGAGGCACTATTTACAGGAAGCGAAGGCCCAAGGGGGGCTGTAGTGTTAAGAAGAAGAAGAATGGATTCGCCTAAAATAATGAATTTTTAAAAACCCAAACCTCGGTCTTTTCATTTCTCTAGAACTCTGAACAGGTATGGGACCCACCACGTTGGCTGCCCCCTCCACTCATGAGGGTGAGCTCACTCGATATTAAAGGTGCTCTTGCAGGGTAGAGTGGCCTTCCACTTGAGTTTCCTATTTATGTTAAAGCCTTATGTGATACCATCATACATTCTTACTTTTCATTTAAAATAAAAAATTCACGCGAATTATGTTTGCATGACTTTTTCGTTTAAAAGGAAAATATACGACCACGTCTACAATGGATCTTGGTCCGGATGGGGAGGTGCGAAGGGGCACCGCTTCCACCTGAATGCCCCACTCTTATTAGGGGGTCGTAAGTATCGAGTAGTAAGATGAGATTCTCTCGAATCCCACGAGCGTTAATCAGGCTCGGTCTGTCGTATTTTAGTATTACGTCACCTTTGAACCGTGAGCTTTATCTTGTAAGTCGTGAACGCAAAATTTTTCTGTAGTGGGCCCTTGTGCTGGGGAAAAGAACCCGCCCCACAGCACCTCAATGCTAGCCTGCCAGCGCATTCACGTGTCCTCAGAGAAGGCCAATTCCACCACTAATACTTTTGCTCGCCGAGGCAGCAGACCATCGCTGCAGTCCTTTACAGACATTTAAAATCATCAATTCACTACAAGAAAGCAAACAAAAATAGACAGATACATCACCAAAGACTCGTATTGTCCACGTCAGAACAAAATTGGCGAATTCGATACAATCATGAGCTCGATTGGCGAATTCGATACAATCGTTTAGATCGATAATATTTCGTATGTGTCGTTTGCCATTATCAGTGGCAGATTACAAGAACGAGTATGAGCATATCGTACACTTGGATGGAACAAATAGATACTATAAAGCGCTTATAGACAAATTGATTGCTAAATGCTTGCATAAAATGAAAAGAGAGAGAGCTTCAATCCTTTTCCGTCAAGACTCCATAGTAAACAATATTCAATCGTGTGTATCGATGGTATATGTTCCAAAGATTTGCAACCCTCTCAAGAAGGAATTTAGCAAAGCCAATCTTAGGATTGTGCATAATAACACCCGCAAGCTTGGCTCACTCCTTGGCTCTACGAAAGAACCATTTTCACCAAAATAACAAAACGGAATCTATCAAGTCGTTTGTACAGAATGTGATATGAAGTATATTAAACAAACTAAACATGCAGTAGAAGGCTCAAGGAATACGAAAGATATATCAAGAATAAATACGTAAATAAAGGTATTACTGCACAAGCATTTGATTTGAATAACCCAGGGAGACACTACATGGGACGGCTAGTTTATCATTTTCAATTATTAAAAAGTGTAACTAATCCGCGAAAAGTCGACGCATATGAATCTATATTCATACATATAACGGACAATTTAGTGAATATCGAAAATAGCCCAATAAATTCAATTTGATTTAATTTGGGTAGATAATATATTGTATATTAACGGCTAACTTTATTAGCTTTTGCATCAATGATCACAACTCATAATATGTTGAAATAACATAAAAGAGTATTCATGTGATATTGTTGTAATCATATAGAACAGCCATACTCTAAGTGTGTTCCGCGGAACCCTAGGGTTCCGCGATACCCCTGTCGGGGTTCCGCAAGAAGTTAGAAAAAAAAATCAAAACACCTCTCTCTGGTCGAGATTGCTTACACCACATTTTTTGAATTTCTATTTTTATATCGGCTTTTTATTTATCAAAGACGCCGACTCGAGTATTTTTGAGAATGTTCGAGATTGAGGCTAGGACTATAAAAGCGATGATCAAGCCTTGACACTAGTCAGTCGACGATTAGCATTCGGAGCGATAAGTACCTACCTGCTAGAAAAAAATTGTGTATTGTTCTACTGCTGTTTTCTGATTGTATCAGTTTTGTACATTTCTTCTTTGGACTAAAGTGCTAAACTCTTCTACGCAGTAACGGCCGTGCATTATTTTAACTTCACCATCCTGAAAGAATGGAACGTTGGCTTAAAGGCGTTAAACGTGTCGCAACAACATCTTCCAACGAAGCCGAATGTTCAAAAGCAGTCCGCGTGGAGTATACAGCAATTACCGATCCAGACGATGATGCAACGACGTCAAGTTCCACGGTTTCAAAGGCGAAAAAAAGGAAGTATGATGAATCATATATCAGTTTTGGATTTGTTGATTCCAAAGGCTCACCTCTCTGCATGTTATGTAGTAAACTGCTTCCTAATAGTTCCATGGCACCTGCCAAGTTGCGCCGACATTTAGAAACTGTACACCCCGAGTCTAAAGACAAGAATAAAGAATTTTTTGTACGTAAAAAAGAACAGATATTGGAAAGTCAAAAAACAATGATGCATGTAACCCAAACTATCAATGAAAAGGCCACGGAGGCATCATATTTAGTTAGCTATCGCATTGCACAAGCAGGAGAAGCGCACACTATCGCTGAGAATTTAATAAAACCATGTGTATTAGACATAACAAAATGCATGCTCGATGAAAAATCTGCAAAGCATCTTTCTACTGTGCCGCTATCTAACGATACTGTTTCACGGCGAATTCATGATCTAGCAAGCTACGTCAAACAAGAACTAGTTACACGTCTACAAAAAACACAATTCGTCTTGCAAATGGATGAGTCGACTGATGTCGCTGGTCTGGCTATCTTGCTGGTTATCGTGAGATATCCATGTGAAAGTTCTTTTGAAGAAGACATGCTTATGTGTTCACCTCTACCCACAAACACTACCGGAGAGGAAATTTTTAATAAAATAAATATATTTTTTGAGGAAAATAATCTCAGTTGGAACGATTGCATTGACATTTGTACAGATGGGGCCAAGGCGATGACGGGTAAAACAGCAGGAGTAGTGTCACGAATAAAAAATAAAGCGCCTAATTGTAGTTCCAGCCATTGTATCCTGCATAGACAAGCACTTGCGATGAAGCAAATGCCGTCCAATCTAAAATTAGTTATGGATGAAGCGGTAAAAATAATTAATTTTATCAAATCACGACCACTACAATCCCGATTGTTCTCATTATTGTGTGAAGATTATGGCAGCACACATAAAACACTGCTGCTCCATACAGAAGTGCGATGGCTGTCTCGGGGTAAAACTTTAACAAGGCTATTTGAACTTAGAGCCGAGTTACAAATGTTTCTTTCAGATACTTCTTTTAATTTGAAAGACCGTTTGTATGATAAAATTTGGTTGTTCCGACTGTCTTTTATGGCGGATATCTTTCAGAAACTGAACGAATTAAATTTATCATTGCAAGGTAAACAGACAACAGTGTTCCAGGCCTGTAACAAAATGACTGCCCTCAAAAGAAAATTAGATTTTTGGATTATTTGCGTTGGAAATAGAGAAATAGAAAGCTTTACGTCACTCAGTGAGTTTGTTGGCGATAACAACTCAGAAATATTTCAAGATGATGTATTTGAAGAATTGGTCCAATATCTCACTTCGATGCGCGCATCTTTTGAGAAGTATTTTCCTGAAGAACAGAATACAAAAATGAAACTGAATTCATGGATTCATAATCCTTTTTTACCCAACTTACAAAAGCCCGAAAGTATGTCAAACGAGATATATGAATCTCTTTTAGAAATGTCATCTGACACAAGTATGGAGTCACTGTTCAAAACGACGCCTCTTAACGATTTTTGGTGCAGAATCCGAAATGAATATCCAATGCTTGCCAAAATGGCTTTGAATATTCTTCTCCCGTTTCCTACAACATATTTGTGCGAAACAGGATTCTCAACCTATGCAGCCACGAAAACAAAATACCGCAATAGACTGGACGCCGAACCTGATATGAGACTTCAACTGTCCTCTATGAAACCTGATATCAACCAATTGATGAAAAATAAAAAACAGTTTCATACATCCCATTAGTTAGATTTTTTTTCTTTTTCAATGTTATATTTATTATTATACTTGTTATGTAAGTAAGTAATAAGTACATGGTACTCTAATTATGCTTATTAATAAAAAATACACTTAAAAACCATTGTTTTATTGTAGGGTTCCATCAAGTATTTTGCTATCCAAAAGAGTTCCGTCACCAAAAAAGATTGAGAACCGCTGATATAGAATCAAGATAGACTATCTTTTCCAGATGGAAATATTCACGTTCTTGTGTATTACTATTTGCTTCAATAATTATTTTGTAATTGGTATATGATTGAGTTTTTAGGAAAACTCAGACCGTTGAGGAACTTGAAGTACATGTGAACTTTCCAGATAAATTTTGACTTAATTAACTGCAAAACTGAAATGATTTATACAGGAGGAACAGAATGATTTGGTCATAATGAGCTCCATCAGAAATTATTTCTTCTCAACAATAGATTCATGAGAAATTCGAACGTGTTGAAGAATACTTAAAATGGTTCTTAAGTAGAAGTTTGCCGCATAACCAAAACTGACGATAGATACAAGCCATATGGCAGCAGCGCTTACTACCACACACATGACCATTAGTAGGCCGACTTTGCTGGCTAACTTACATGGCGTTATATGAAGAATTGTGGAGGTGCCAACGAAAATTCGAGGTTTTGTACGGTTTAGAGACGGATTTCTACAGTGAAATCCAGATGATCCGCGGAGAACACAATAGCGCTCCTAGTGAAGTGAAAATTATTTCAGTTCTTATACCCGTTTAATTTTTATCGCCTTTCAAAGTGAATTTATAGGAGTTTGTTTACATCTCAACGCTGAGCTATCAGTCGAAGGTGCAAAACGTGTGCTTCATTTACTCGTCTTGGAAAGTTTAGGAGCACAATGGGCTATACAAGGTGAATTTATAGCATGCACGGAATGCGTTCGGCACGTTTTTTATTCGGAAAATAGTATATATGACGAAATATAAGCATTTGCTAATGCCGCAGTTGGGTGACAGCTACCGGAAGCTTGTCCATAGTAGGCCGACTAATACATATGCAAATTGCTACCATATGGCTTGTATCTATCGTCAGTTTTGCGCATAACTCAAGCAGCAGCTCACTGTTTACAGTGTTCTTCATTCTAATTCTAAACTCAAGGCAAAAAGTCAATTTGAAAATAATTATGTAGCAGTTCTAAGCTTTTCAAAATTGCTATTACCACTCGCAAAATTACGTCGATAAACTTAATAGGAAATCATTATATATTCAGCATGAATCCGGGACATTATGTTGTTGAGTGTTAATGCTGTGACTAAACATCATGAATAAACAAAATCGCTTAAAAGCACTAAAAAGAGTAAAATAAAGTTAATGGATCGGACCCAAATCATTTTCCTAGTTTTAAAATGAGAAAAGCAGCAACTGTTGATCAATTACAACTAAATCTAAATAAAGCTGATTGCAGTCCGATTTCAGAAACTATATTGCACCCTATTAAGTGCATTTTGAAGACGGATTTCTTACTTTTTCTTAATGTTTTTATAAATTCAACCCGAGTTTTCAGATCTGAACTTGAACAAGATATATATATTGGAATTAGAAACTATTAAATTTAAATACTTTTAATTTTCACCTTTCTCCATAAGGCATGTTATGTTCTAAAAAACTTTGGGTGTTTTCTAAAACATTTGTTATGAAAATTGGATACAGAATCATCTATTACAAGTTTTGTTTCAGTGCTAGAATTAGAAATATTGTTCCGAATGAAATATATGGACATTTTTAGTTAACGAAGCATTAATAAACTAACTAATAAACCAAAAAGGATTTACGTACTTGAACATAAATGATAATTGATACAATTCTTAAAAATGTCTACTTCTTAAAATCAAATTGCGGCTGCTGTTATACGTGCACACAGTGAATTAGCATATGTACAATATGTAAAGAAACACAATGCGTGCACCATATTCCAGCCAAGCCAACTACTGGTTGAAGTACAAGCTAGAGATGAATTCTAATGTATATACCGGCTTTTCCAATTTTCTGTTTTGCTCACAGTTTTCGTCGGTGGCTGTTCCCATGTGTTGTCTACAATGCGGCACTTTTGTGGCATCATTCGTGAATCGTTTGTCGCCGGGTTTGGACGTGTGATTTCTGGTACTAATCAAAAAAATAATTGTGAAAGGAAATTTGTGTTATTCATTTCTACAAATTGTGAGTTGTGAAGTGATGGATACAAAAACGCAATTTATTCGCTCCAAAAGACAAAACTATCCATGAAAAATGTGAAAAGTGCGTATTTAATGTTCAGTGATTATCGCGAATTCCGTTACGTTTCCTCCGCGAACAAGTGTGAGTGCCTTTCGGATATTGCGTTGTTGCTGACCGTGCGAGGATTCTGTGACGGATCTTCCTTGCAAAAATTTATTAACGAAATACCCGTTTAAGATTTTTTTTATTGTTTGGTGTGACGTGAAACAGGCGTTGGAGTTCTTTTGTGACAATTGTTCATTACTTTTCTCTTCTTAGAATCCAAATAAAGAAGTCGAAGGTAATACTCAAAGAATAATATTGAATTTGTTCCTTTTACTGAATGCTTCAGTTGATTTATGTACATCCGTATGATTCACGTAAAGGCTGCCTGATAATCAAGAAGATGGTTAATAATCATATGCAAAGTTTCTGTCCTAATTAGGGGGAATGAATTTAGTTTAGGAATATTTTTCTATTTTGTTTAAGTTCGAAGAATTCAATTTCGTAACGTAAAACTTAAACCAACGATAAGCTTGCAGGGTAACGAAAATTGTTAGCTTACCTGTTGGTTTATGCTTACTCGAGGACACTAAGTATTAGCTGTCACCAATTCGATAATCGGTTATTTTTACGACGTGTCTGTCCGTCCGTCCGTGTGTCACAGCACTTTTTCTCGCAAACTACTTAAGCTAGAAACATCAAATATTGTATGCAGGTGTAAAGTGATGCTCTCTGCAAAGTTCAACTACAAAAAATTTTATAAGGCATTTAAGGGGGTCTCCCCATATAGGGGAGTGGCCCCCGTAAAGAAAATTTCATCAAAGATAGCCGATATGGGTATCAAATGACAGGTCTTGATGAGAACTTTTCAAAACAGGTCTTAATTTGATACTTTTTGCTTCGAGGGACGCGCAGGGAGGAAAAATACACGAAAAATTTGTGTTCCCCCCTCGCGATAGGACACCTGTGATCCGAAAAATCTGAAAAAAATTATGGAGGTAGGTGTTTATGAGTACAACAACAAAAAATACCTTAGAAGTCGGAATTCGCTCAACTTTGTTAATAATATTATGATATTCGAATTTCACATTTTCCCTGATAAAATCGCATCGGTACCCTTAAACTGAACAAAATTCGATATTTACGTAGTCCTACAAAGGCTTCTTAAACTTTGTAAGTTTGATGAAAATCGAATGATATATACGGAAGTTATAGCCGTTTGAAATTTCTCCAATTAGAACAACAATAACACATGATTTTGGTATTTTATGGACTTTCCATCCAATCAGTTACTGCAGTTTTGACTTGATCTTCTTGAAATTTTCCAATTAGGTCAATAACATTAATATTTTTGAGAATTCATGATTTGAGCGATTTTTGTCGGTTTGTAACAAAATGGCGACCGTTGAAAGTAGAAAAACAACGGATTTTCCTTTGAACGTGCACATCTCTTTGACATATTTCTTCCAGTTATTCATTGCTGGTGACTGCACTTCTGAGAAGTTGGATACAAAACCCTTCTGACATGAGCGTAGGTCTGTTTACCCAACTTGTTCACTTGTACGCAAGTTTAATCTTTTTTAGCAAAGTTTTACCGTTGAACCAATTGTGCTGAAATTTATTGATTACAAAATCGATAAGGTGAGGAATAATGAGGTTTATGCACTTTGTCAATTACATATTTTAGTTTTGACATGACAGATAAGAAGCACCACATTCGTTCGTGAGTTTACAATTGCCAAATTTATTTGCTTTAGAATGGTATGCTTCTAAAGAATAGACGGATGCCATTTTAAAGAAGATTGGTTTATACCGAATGTCTCCTGACATACTCGTATTTTCCATTTAAACCAAATCTCGCAAGAAATGTTTCAGCACAATCGGGCATCTGTTAATAGAAATATTTTCCAAACTGATTTATAGCCGAAAATTCACCAAAATTTTATTGAATAAATGTTTTACTCGCTGCTCCGGAATATAAAAGTTCAGCCCAATCGGTCCAGCGATAACAATTCGGGAAAACCGTGCTACAGCCGTAAAATCATGGGGAAACCCTTAAATCCAATGCAAAGTAAATTTTTTGGTCAGATAACGAAAGATCGTAATTTATATTTGCAAGTTACATTTGATATTGATTAATTCGTAGCAAAATACTATACATTTTTATACTATTGAACAAAATGTCACTCTTTTGAGTAATGTTCGTTCGTTGATAAAATATTGAATTCTTATTAAATATTTTGTTTGGCGTGCCGTAGTTAGATATTCAGTCTCAGTATTTTGCTCAAAAAGCTTTTAATTTCCTTTGTAAACGAATGTCAGATCGGAAATGGGGTATGGTAGATTGATTGGAGTAATCACTGTATTTTACGTAAACGGTATTGTCTTTTTGTCCGCGACTCTTTTGGTTAAAGTTGGGATGAACTAAACATCAGAACTACAATTTTGTTCTAATGTACATAAGAAAACCTACTTGTTTCGGGAGCGGCAGACATGTATTCGCTTCGAGGTACTTTCGATGTTCGTATGTGGAAGTGTTTATCAGGAAGATAGAACAGGTTTTTTGGTTTCCTTCTAAGTGAATGTCGGGTAAATCAACTCGCCACCGCTCTCAAATCTATCGGAGACCCCGCGAACTACATGTTAAGTTTGATTTGTATGGGGAAAAATACTTTTTTTTTAAATAAAAAAACAATGGACAGCGGGATCAGATCGCATACTGAGTTTCTTCACTACGAGGAAGCAAATTTTATTCATTTAAGCTGCTGTCATCTCCTTATTCAGCATACCCCGATAGGAATTAGGATTTTGGATGGGATACCAAAACCACACTCACAAATACAGATATTGTGTTAATTTAACAATCTTTCTTTGCATTATTTTAAAATTAATAAATACAAACACAATTCGGACTGTTTTAGGTTATGGGTGGGAAACATGGGCCCTAACCATAGATATAGAGAGTACTGGATCCACAACCGGTCGTGAGAGCCGAAGCAATTGGCAACCTTCGCTAAAGTTGTGTGAAGTTGAGGCTTGAAGTGATATGCTTTTGTTTTAGCACTCTATTCACGGCGAAACACGTTCACATTTAAAAAATTTTAATTTTAAAGATCGCGCGTAAGTAATCGGAACTTTAATTCACTGTTAAAAATTTACGAAATTTGACACATGAGTTTTCCCGCGTGTTTCGCGCTCTTTTCGATTTTCTTTAGCTTTGACGTTCGAGTTTTCCGTCAGAGTCGTTTGTTGTTTGTACTCAAACTGTTCTCCGAATGATAACGAAGGCGCGATCGTGTGCACGTGAAATGAAATTTCGTTAGTGTGCGCGGTTGTCAGTGGGGAAAGCGATTCTTCTGAAGAGAGAAAAGAAAAACCTGTCTGGAAAAAAGGGGAAGGAGAAGCAGAGGGAATCATATAGTTTCGAGAGCATAAGTTATTTATAACTTATTTATGTGGTAAATTTGCTTCTCACATGGACGAGTACACAGATTCTCGTTGCTCGTCCATTTGTTTATATGTCTTTGGCCCTAACCCAAGCATCCGCAAACATATTGAACTCCTTCGAATGTCGGGTCCTGAGGCGAATAATCGGAGCGAAGCTAGACACGGTGACCAATGGCGAACTCGATACAACCATGAGCTATATGAAATTTTTGACGAGCCGGAGGTCTCAACGATTGTACGACTGCGGAAGCTGCAATGGGCTGGCCACTTGAATCGTATGGACAAACAACAGATATGTAGTGAAATATGTGTAGATATAAAAGTCCGTAAGGGACTGCAGTGATGGTCTGCTGCCTCGGCGAAAGGGGATGGAAGGATCCGCCGAGATTGGCCTTATCTGAGGACGCAAGAATGCGCTGGCAGGCTAGCATTGCGGTGTCGTGGGGCGGGTTCTTTTCCCCAGCACAAGGACCCACTACAAAAAAATTTCGCATCCACGAATTTCGAGGGTTAAAAGAATATCGACCGAAGTCGAGAAGGAGGTAACCTACTAAGGGTAAAAAAAATTGCTGACTCAAAGGACAAACCGGGCCTGGAGAAAACAGACGGACGGACTTCGTCGTTACCGCCGATACCTATGGCCCACAAATAAGAGTGGGGCATCCATGTGGAAGCGGTGCCCCTCGCACCCTCCCAACCGGATCAAGATCCAAATGTAAGCGTAGCCATATTTCCCATTTAGGTGAAAACCTCATAAAAACATAATTTGCATGAATTTTTCCTTTAAATGAAAAATATAAACGTGGCTAATTTATGTCATAATATTATGTGAGGTAATTACATAACAATATATAATAGGCACGCGAGCGGAAGGCCACCTTATCCGGGCAAGAGCACCTGAAACGCAAAAAAAGGGGTGAGCTCGCCCGACGGCTAGCTCATTATAGCAGAGGGGCCGGCCAACGTGGCGGGTCCTATACCCGGTCAGATTCTCAAGTGAAGTGGAAAGACCGAAGGTAATTATCTACTCTAACATTTTCTTGATTCTTCAAAACAAAAAATTCATTATAAATTTCATTTCAATCTTTCTGCTTTAATTCACCTTGTAATTTACGAATTATCAATAATTTATGCGTCTCATAAGATAAAAGCGTTTTTCATTGATTTGATAATTGTTGATTTATCGTTTTTATCGCTTATAAAAATTGCATCCAGTGATTGCCTAAATGCCTAAAATTTACTTTAATATTCACAACAATTATCCAATTATTCTTTAATTTACAGAGCGAAATTGATCCTGTCATTCAGTTTTGTATTAAGTTCCTACGAATTGTTTTCTGACTTATTTTTACATTGCACGCCTTTGCCGACTATATTTGTGTGTTATATATAAAATTCCATTAGATGTTTTTAATATTAAAGAAGTAACATAAGTAGCTAATAATAACCATTTAAACCAAATTTACTATAAAATTTTTCATAAATAAATTTTAAAATAAAACCGGATACTTACCCAACATCCTCGCCGGGCAACCGCTGATGATGTGGGTGTATTGCAATGATGCCTGGTAGATAATTTTTTTTAAGATTTCAATTACTAATTGATAAATATACACTGTTTTATTCCTTAATACATTAACGCAACGCTAAATCTTAAAAGAAGAATATTCAAGTTAAAATTGAGTTTCTACAAACACTATTTTACTATGATTTCCTTGATTTTTTTTCACAATTTTCTTCTCTTCACTCCTCCGCGCTATTACTCATTATTAACCTTTCTATGCATTGAAGTGCGTGCGAAAGATCAACAAATCCTTGTTGATTGAGACAAAAATATCGTTGTCTCAATTTTTCATTTGATTTGATCCAGATTCACTTTTCTAAAAGCTCTTCTCTGCTTCAGCAAAATAATCATTAAGTATCGTTATTGCTGATTCGAAGATATACAGTCTTCCACAAAAGTCAAGGTACAGAGAATCGGTAACTGAAAATTGTATTACTGAATCAATATTTTTATTTGAAAACCAAAAGTTATGAAATGGTAATAATACGAGTTCTGTTGAATTTAAGTTTTCATAAATTTAAAGGGATTCGGCAATAATGATCATTGAAGACAATAATTTTTTGTTGGCAATGTCTCTTTTCTACTCCACAAAAGTCTTGGTACAGTTGCAAAAAATGCCCTGTTATTTGTAAAAAGGGGAATCCCCCAAGTTCATATTATCAGAGTGAGTTAACAACCGTAGGCCGCTGTCTTTAATATCGCGTCCGTATTCGTGGTGTATCTTTTATTTAATAAAATTTTTAAAAAATGAGTCGAAAGGAGTTGAGTATTAAGGAGCGTGAAATAATTATTAATCTGCATTCAAATCAGAGCAAATCATATTCTGAAATAGCTGAACTAGTGTTGCGAAGTCGGTCAACCATTCAAAAAGTGATAAATCGATTTAAGAAGGAAAATAGAGTGGAAAATGTGCCCCGAACAGGTCGTCCATCTAAACTAAGTGCAAAGGACAAGAGAAAAATTTCGCGAATGGTAAAACAAGATCCATTTCTAAGCTGTAGAAAAATCTGCGATGTTCTTGGAATTAATGATAAGAAGGAGGTTAGCGCAGAAACTGTGCGTAGAGCTGTCGTAGAAGCTGGATTTTCATCTCGTACGCCTAGAAGAAAACCTCTTGTAAGTTTCATAAACCAACAAAAAAGAATAACATTTGCAAAAGCATAACCAATAACGTTTTGGGATAATGTTTTATTTTCGGATGAGTCTAAATTTTGTATATTTGGTGTAAATGGGCATAAGAGGGTCTGGCGAAAAGTAGGAGAAGCATTTAATCCCAAGAACACTATTAAAACAGTAAAACATGGAGGCGGTGGTGTTATGGTTTGGGGTTGCATGGCTGCTGCTGGAGTTGGAAATCTGAAATTCATCGAAAATACTATGGATCAGAACTCTTATTTAGATATTCTACGAAACAACATGAAACAAAGTGCAGCCAAATTAGGTATGCGAGAAGATTTCTTGCTTCAACAGGACAATGACCCTAAGCACACTGCGCATAAAGTTCGAATGTGGCTATTGTACAATACTCGCATGCTTGCTACACCGCCTCAAAGCCCTGATTTGAACCCTATAGAGCATCTTTGGAATGAGCTTGAGACAAAAATCCGAAAAAGAGTGATATCAAGCAAGGCGCAGCTTAAGGATGCTATATTGGAGGAGTGGGCCAGAATCAGCAGCGAATTTACTAAAAAAATTGGTATATTCTATGCCTAAAAGACTGAAGTCAGTAATTCAGATGAAAGGATATCCGACAAAATATTAAGAAAAGTATAATTCAAATAACTATGCAAGACTATAATTACAATTTGTATCATTTTTCTTTAGGTGTACCATGACTTTTGTGGACTTCATTCATTGACTTTCCAACTCATCATATGTAATAATATATTAACACGACAGAATTTTCGTTTTGTTTTACATGAATTTAAAGTGTAATGATTATAGTTGAAGTAATACCAAAAAAATTTTATCACTATAGGTTTTTTAAATAAAAATATCAAACAATTTTCATGATATTTATCACTGTACCTTGACTTTTGTGGAAGACTGTATCTTTCAATATGACCATCAATTCACTTGGAAGCCTTGTATGATATTTGACGGATGTTCCTTCACTTTAATCCCGTTGAACGAACACTTTAGTGCAATTGCCTTGCACAATCCACCAGAATCACTCATTCCAAATCTATTTCCCAGAACCAACACGCAAAGTGTGAAGATTGGATTTTATTTTAAACGAAATGTGATGATGATGACGTCGATGTGATGATACAGGGTGCGGCAGCATAACTTCCTTTTTTGAAATGCCCGCCCTTAAAGTGCTAACTGTTATAGCGCGGCGCTAGTAGTCTCATTCGAGAGAGGTGATTTTAAAGTTTTGCTTATCCCTTGGTTAGTCGCTATCATGCGTTGGAACAGTGCGGAGCGTGCATTTACCGTTGATACTTTTCGAACGGAAAGTCGGTGAATTTTGAAAAAAGGAAGTTATGCTGCCGCACCCTGTATTTAGTCGAGAATGCCTATGTTTAAGCGAACGGCTAGGTTTCAATGAGACGGTGCGAAGCTACAATTATACATGAGTAGGAACAGCTCAAGGGCCGCAATTTTTAATTCGTTTTGCTCGGAACGTTGCCGACGTTTTTCACTTTGCACTCTGTAGTGAAATGGTATAAATAAAGATGTCCGTAAAGGACTGCAGCGATGGTTTGCTGCCTCGGCGGAAGAAGATGCCAAGATTAGCCGAGAATGGCCTTGTCTGGGGACGCGTGAATGCGCTGGCAGGCTAGTGTTGCGGTGTCGCGGGGCGAGTTCATGCCCCTAGCACAAGGACCCAAAAAGAATTTCGCATTCACGAATTCTCGGGTCTCAAAAGAAAGGGCGACCGAAGTCGAAAACTGTAGGTAACTAACGAAAGGGAAGATTGCTTGCTCAGAGAACAAGCCGAAACGAGTCAAAACAGACGGACTTGGGGAGACTTCGTCGTTACCTGACGATTCTCATGGCCCACAAATAAGAGTGGGGCAACCGGATGGATGCGGTGCCCCCTCGCACCTGCCCAACCGGATCAAGATCCTAACGTTGACGTGGCCCTACATCTCCCGTTTGAGCGGAAAACTTATACCAACCTCCTCTGTATGAGCCCTCCCATCAACGGGAAATAAGGATGTGACTGATTTATTTTACAGACTTATGTGATCGGTTCACATAACTCTATGTCATAAAACGGGCACGTGAGTGGAAGGCCACTCAACCCGGCAAGAGCCCCTGAAAACGACTAAACAGATAGAGCGTGCCCGATGGCTAGCCCATTTCATGCGGAAAGCCTTCCATCGTGGCGGGTCCTACACCCGATCAGAGGGACAGAATGGAAAGACCGCCTTTTTAAAGTTTAACAATTCATTTTATTTATGAATGTAATGTCAAAACCATTCTAAAGATCTTTGCGATATGGTGTTCTCAATCTGGACTTACAAAGATACCGTGCTTATATGACGCGTTTTTATTAAAAACCAATTGTGTCGATTGCGCGAATCAAATAACTACACAGGCTGTACAATTAATTTTAATTTATTTTATTTGAAGAAAAAATATTATACACTATAGGCGTAGCAGGCGCAGGACGTAAATAATCGAAAACAAACACTAATTTGTTTTGCTGTGTTTCTTACCGTCCCTTTATAAATTGAAAATTTTTATATAAAAAAAACCAAACATGTGAAATAATATATAAAATCATGCAAATAATAAATTTCAATAAAGAACAAAATTAGAAAACAATTGAAAAAATTAATAATTTAAGAGAAAAATAGCAAAGGGTACTTACCCACATCCTCACGAGCGCTCGCTGACGATGTGGTGAGTTGCTAATAACTGAATTCCCTGCAATTTAAAGGTTCAAGAACTCGAGTCTTTCTACGTTTCATTAACAAAGGGAAAATTTGGTCAAAGCCCGAAATTTCAATAACTGAACGTATAAACGCCACAATATGCAAAATACGATTTACTACTTTTTTGTGTACCCGGCATGAATCGAATTTTTCTCATAATCAGTCAAAACGACTTCTCACTACAACTATATTAGCTACGAACTCCATAAATCTCAACTTAAGGTCCATATAACATTAGATTAAACCGCCTTTAGGAGACTAATGCCATAACAAACTAATCCATTTAAGCTATTGGCACACGTTAACTGTTTTACTATGAGCAAAAACCTGCACATCGCAATGTTGCTCTAAATTTCTTATTGATGATCACTTCCTGCAACGAACGCTAAATTCTACGATTGCGATCGCAAAGCTCAAAAGCATCAATAACGTGCAAAAGATCATTTCAGATGTTTCCGTCGTTCCCATACACTAACATAAGAGTCCGCAACATATAATTAATGTATCTATCGTCATATCACCGCCAGCATCAGCCTCATCATAGATGTCCTACATAGGAGCTAGCGAATTTAGAAATTATTCATTTAAATTATTTGCATGGTATTGTACTCGTATCATCACAAGAGCATAATGAGCGTGTGTGATTAATTTCGACAGTTCGTTTATTCACAGACGAGAAACGAAAATTCACGTGGAGGCTGATTGAATGGCGTCAATATTGCAGTTTGTTTGCGTGGCGCAAACTTTTCACCTTTATTTGCAAACTAATTTTCTTCACTCAGCACTTGCATGAAATCATTTTTTAAAACGTATATAAACTCAAATGCCGCTTTTCTCGTTTTCCGCCACTGTCTTTCACGTTAAAGGCAAGAAGGTTTATCAATATTCTGCCCTTCTCCACGGATACGCGACTTGAACTCCCCCGCCATTTCCAGCGGACTCCTCGATCCGTAAGCAATCTTGTGTTTTCTTCTTTTTCCCCGTGTCGCTTCCGGTAAAATTTTATCAGCTGCCCACTCAGCTGAACTCGAATGAATTTTTATGTAATGCACCGTTGGCATGCGCTAAATCAGTGGTTCCACATCCTAAATTGTAATTGGCAGATTTAAATTTTTTTTAAACCAAAATTTAACTGATGTAGGAATATTTTAAATGAACTTAAGAAATTTAAATGAAGTAAGGAAATTCAAATGAAGTGAAGAAATTTAAATGAAATAAGGAAATGAAAATTTTTAATAGTAATAAAATTTAAATTTCAAAACATTTAAATTTTAATATAGAGGAAAATTTTATACAAAGTTACATTGAATATAAAAATAAGAAGAAAAATTTCTCTATGAACTACAATTACAATGGAAATAATTACATATATTTTAAAATCTGCCATTTCAATTTTGGATTTCGAGTTCGATTACTACAACTCGCGAACAATCAAATTTTCTTCCCCATTTCCCTCGAGATTTATCATGTTTTCCCCTTATCTCTAATCGCAGCGAATCACGCCTTTTGTTTTGCCCCCAATCTAAGGTTCCATCTAGGAATCGATCACAAAGCACAATTCTTTCATTATTCTCCAAACACTGCACTTTATACGCGTTCCTTTAGGAACCCGAACATTTGGTGATACATCTAAAGTTTTAACTTTCCACTTAAAGAAACTATTCCTGGATATTCTTTCGATTAAGACCACAATGGACATCCCCGATGTGAGTGACACGTATCACGGCTAGCTAAATCCAGAAATCCCCTCGCGTAAGGAAATTTTCGTGCGCACGTAGCTACGCCGTCAAGAACTCCACAATCCAGCCGTCCGATCTTTCCGACGTTACGTTACCAGTTGCCACCTTGCGGGCCTACTTGCAATGGCAGTTGACGAGCCTTCCATCCACTCTCAATTGCATTGCGGAAATGTAATTCGTAAATAAGCTCCGTTGTAAAGGGGTTGCCGTGTCCAAATTTCAATTGCAGATTTGGATTTTTAAATTAATAAAAGATAATAATGTAACAAAATTTAAATAATAGTATAAGGTAAATATCATAAAGGATATAATTATAAGGAAAAATATCATATAGAAATGAAAAAGATAATAAAAAATTTTTATTTATAATAGAAAAATATTTTATAATTTATAAAACAGTAAATTGGAATAATTAATTTTTCCAAATCTACAATTAAAATTTCGGCCCAGTGTTATTCCGGTTTTCGAGCAGTTTGCTTAGGCGACTGCTCGACTACTACAGATACCCAAAAAGGGGCGGAGTTCAGTGGGGAAACTGAGGAAACGCTAATCTCACTCAGTCGACGAAGACAGTTAATTGCTGCTCAGATTTCGAAATTGGAGGACGCGGTTAATGGACCGAGAACGCTGAACGATGGCCCAAGAAGGGCTGTAGTAGTACGATGAAGAAGAAGAAGTTCGTTGTTTATTAACTGCAATGCATCCGTAGTAGCTGATGTTGTTCTACTCTTCCCAACAAAACCATATTGATTTACATCAAAGTCTAAAGTATCAATAAAACGAATAATCATATTATTTTTTATTTTTTCAAAAACTTTACTCAGTGAACAAGTTATCTGATTGGCCTGTAATTCGAAGAATCATGCACATTGCCTTATTTAAAGATTAAACCTTTTATAGCATCCTTAAACTCGGAAAAAAAGATTCTCATTAGATATCAATGTGTTATACTCATTTACAATATGTGGTGGTATAATTACACTAAGAAGCTTTAGATCATTGGCTGAAATTGCGTCGCTACCTGGCAAAGAATTCTATCCTCCATAATTCCAGAATATTCGTTGGTTCCAGAAATACTTTCTTTTGGTTAAGTGGAATCTGTTTTCTATCAAAATTTAATTGACTTTATTTGTTATCAAGTTCTTCTACTATTGTAACTTCCCTCCTACCGAGCTAAAATAAGCTCCAAGTGCATCACCATTTACTACTGGAATTTGATATCCATCCTTCCTAGAAGAGAACAATTCACTGTTAAGGATTTGTCAAACTTTTCCTGAATTCTCCTGAACAGCTGATATTTGATTATTGATAAACTCCTTTTAACCTTTCATACTAAAGAGTTAGCCTTGTTCTTTTTGATCTTATACCTCGTTATATGATATTGATTACCTGGACTATTTTTCATATTTTATAAAGATCGACATTTTTCCTGATTCCACTAAGTATTTTTCTAGATAACAAATTATTTTTTCTAGAAAGAAACCTTGTGACCGCAGTAGCTGACTGTTTTGTACTTTGAAGCACTATAATCATATCAAAAATTAATAAAAAGTTTTTGGAATTTTTAAATTGGGATTCAACAGACTCGGCAAATTTATTTTTATTTAGGGCGGGGCCCCGACTGAACAAATTTCTTCGGATTCTACACAAAGAATTTTGATTGCACACACTGCAAACTGTCGACTCTGTCATTTACACACGATCCGCTCGGTTTTGCTGGCATACTACTTGAAAGTCTACACAGATAATCGTAATTAGGATCGTCAGTGTCGATCATTGTTGCACAAATTGACCAAACTAATGCTGTCAGCGCGCACCCTTCCAAAAGTGGATTGGGTGAGACGCTTTACGGACTATAGACGATTTTATTCCTGGTGGGAAGTGTGTGCATTATAACAGGGAAATTTATCAATCGTTGGTTTTCATTCATAACTATTCGTTTGCCGTAAGAGTAGATCGCTTTGCTATTTTTCATATACGAGTATTTTGAGGTCCCACGCTCTTTTGGTGCTCGATCCTAAAAATATCAACAATATGCAATAATTTCTAATAGCAACCTGGGGCAAATTTCGTAGTACTATATTGGGAATACCATCAATACCACGTGAATTCTTATCGTTTATCCTGCTAACTAGAAAACATAAAATCTTCATAGCTGACAAAATAATCAAGCATATTTCCGCTCGCTATGAGCTCCGATGTCAATGTTTCATTGAAATGAAGATTAGATTCCGTTCAGTTCAGTCTTGATTTGAAATTGGAAATTATTGCTTCAACGACTTCTGAAAGTATTTGGCTCCTTCTCTCAGGGTTCGGTGGCTGGACCAATTCAAAATGAGTTCCAATCAGAGCAAATTTCTGTAAACCGTCGCATACAATCCTATTCCCTATTTGTGGAAACACCATTTGGATCCTGTGGGCTAATACCACTCAGTTTCTCCGACGATTGGCTGCTGACTTCATTCCTGTAGTTCGAACGGATTAAGTTCCGGGTATTCTTAAGGAGTAATTTAAACGAGGCCAATGAGGGATGGTTGTAATCCAAAAATCGCCGATAAATATTGTTGACGCACGCGAGAAGAAGAAAATTCAATCTTTTCAACCTTGTGATAATTGGTGTTTCATATTGTTTCGATGTTTAATCTTGGGAACTACTTTCTCAATGGTTTCCAACGTCAGTTTCTCTAACTACGACGAATAGAAATATATTTCATCGTTAGTTAGGTTTCTGTTATAAGGAAACATTGGGCAAGAGTTACCGCCGTCAGAAGGTGGACATTACTTCTGGTGTTCCCGATTAAAATTCCTGTGGAGTTTTTCCAAATGACCTTCATCTGAACTGGAATGAGAAAGACACGATCCCTTTGATGATTTACTCACATTTTAATGGCATAATGGTCGCTATCATAAGGAAGCACCTGCAGTTTTCATTGAAGACTATTAAATCTGAATTCAAGTCTTGCGTCAGGCCCAAAACAGGAATTTTTCCTAGGGTGTATTGGGAAGTCCGATCCAAATAAATTGCACCTGTATTCAATTTGCTTCTCTGTTATTCACGATTTCAGGGAAACGCCTCTTAAATTATTGTTGGCGTTCAGCTATGATGTATGCCGAGCATTAAGATTACCGGCGAGAATATAATTACTATACAGCCTGTTCAATTCGAGTATTGCAGCCAAGAATCAAGCTCCTCCTTGATATTGAGAACGTTTCATCCAGTTGCATGGGCCGTGATAATGAAAAGGATAGCTCCACCTTGTGGTGAAATTTTCATTTTGTTTCGAGCCACCTAAAGGAATTAGAAGCTAGACAATGCGATAAACAAGAAAAAAATCAACAAAATTCTTATAGGATTTCTCAAGGTGTCTCAAAGAGGATGGTGAAATTAGATAAATTCTGCAGGCTTATAGATGAAACACCAGAACATCTGCTGATGTACTGTAGACTATATTTCGGAGGAGAAGAGACAATCTGGGAACTTGCTGCCTAGCCGAGGAACATTTTGGATAACTAGAGTCAGCGAAGATCAGTTGCTTATTACGGGAGCTGGGTATAATCGAGAAGCTCTAGGTATTAGAATGAGCATGGAGGTACAATAAATCTGAACACAAATTTTTCGTGTATTTTTCCTCCCTGTGCGACCCTCGAAGCCGAAAGTGTGAATTTAAGACCTGTTTTGAAAAGCTCTTATCAAGACCTTTCATTTGATACCCATATCAGCTACCTTTGATGATTTTTTTTTTATCGGGTGTCACTCCCCTATATGGGGGTCATCCAGTACGGTCGGGAATGTGAGAACTTTGCGATACATTTTGGTTGCATAAAGTAACAAAGCCCGCGTTAAAAGCTTATTAGTTTGATAGTTATAAATATACACAGTCGCTCGGTCATGTCACGAGAGCTTTCAGTGCTTTGTCGATAGCATAGTATACTCAACTAGTACCCACACCTTTCATTTACCCTGTGTTGCACGCTTTTTGAATTTTCCCAGGGGCACTCTAGCTGATCCGGGGCATTACAGCTGATCCCATGTTTGGCGCGCTCAAGAAACAAAGCAAAATGCAAATAAAATTTCCGACGCACGTGTTCTTTTACGCATTTCAGAACATAGGAGTGCTGCCAGATCCTAATAAAAAACTAAAAGATTGCATGGAACGAATTTGTTTTTCTGCAAAGTTATTTATTATTTGAGATATGGTAATACTGAAATCTCTCATCGAAGCATATGTTTATATTCGCGCCAATCCTCGCGTCAGCATTTACCTACCTACTGTAATGTGACGCCTACGCCCGGGAATCGAAGTGATTCCGATCCCGAACCCTTGCAACCGGCCAGATGGGTATGTCCTCGAAGTGCCAGCGGACTTCATCTGTCGTGCGGATATCGTTGCGCAGAAAATATTTCTTTTCTGTCCAAATATTTAGATCGGTGGATATAAATATTCGAAATATAAAATTACTCCAAACCCCGACACATTTCGAGACATATCCATCTGGAAATGCCCCTCCACCGTGGCCATCGAAAAACTATGCCACTGGCGACGAATGGAGAGGCACATTGCCGCCATGTGGCGTGCCATTCCACACACATCTGTTTTGTCCGATGTGACAACCGGTCGAATTTGACAGCCACATGGAGTGGAAAGAGGTTTGGCTGCAGTAAAAAGGAAGGTGGCGGTAGCAGCATGTTGGCGCGGTACTAAATGGGAGTAAAACTAAATTAAGAGTTAATCGCTCCATAAATTGGAATGCTGACACAACCTTCAAAGTGGAGAATCGCTGGAAAACTCGACGACTGGGAAGCAAATGCACCTAATCTACCGTTGTAGGAGGCTTGGAGGATCCTAATTGCCCAGCTAAGTATCATTAGGAAGTGCAGATCAATTGCATTACTGAACATCATATTAATGTGTTACATAACTGTTTCGTACGTGAATGGGAATTGAAGTGGGCCAATATCCATGATGTAACTCTTAGTGAAATAAACCGGGAGTTATACATTAACCTCTAACCGTTAGCTGCTGGTAAACTGACGTGGTTAATCTGCCCAAGGCAAGGCGCATTGCCCTCGATTCCAATCGGACTAATCCCGAGTGAAAAATCGTGAATATTTCGCGCGGCGCGGCGGTGTAAATTGTCGCGTGAAAATTACAATTTACATTCATACGATTTCAAGTTAAGTTCAGGCAAATAGTTTGGCGCACTGCTGTGCACTAAATCTGAGAGAAGAAAAATACTTGTGCTTGTTTGATGAATTGTTTATGATCAACGCGGATAGAATCCCAAAAATACCAGAGGGACCAATAAATGGAAGAGAGAAAATTATCAGCAAACTGCCAGCTGGTGTAGAAAAAAAAAAAACAAAACAAAGCTTAATCGAAAAAGCCTGAGAAATGAACAAACGTTGAATTTTTACAACTGCTTATGGAAGCAGACTATGTCGAACAGGCTAAAATTCCGAAGCTGTCAAATGAATGGGTGGAAAAGGACTTGGTGTTGTATCATGCTTTTAATACAGGAAAGCGAACAGTGGTGAGACCACAAACTACAAAACTAACGTCAAAACAGACAAGGACCATCGAGATACCGCATCCTGGCATGAGCTATAATCCAAGCATAAAAGATCATCAGGATCTAATGAAGCAAGTACTAGAAAAAGAAAGTAAACTTATAAAAGAAGAACAACATCTCAAACGTGTGACAACTGATATGTTTTCGAAAACTCATCCAATTGAACGTGTCATTCAAAAAACTCCAAGCAGGTTCTTCTGAAGCTGAAGAGGAAGAAACGGAATTCGATCAAGAGAAAAACACAAACAATTCATCAACTAATCGACCAGTTCACAATAAAAAGAAGCCCCTAAAGAAAAGACGTAATGAACGCATAGAACGACAATTAAAGCAAAAGAAAAAGGAACTTAAGCTTGAGAAGAAAAAAAAAATAAATCACAGATATTCATAGGTTGAGGTTAATATTCTCAAGGAATAAGCAAAAATTTGTACTCCAAATTGAAAAAAAAATTTAGACTTTAATGAGTTGCAATACCTAAATTGCCTGAATCATATACGAGGCATCTTTTACCTTAGATTAAATTGTAAACGATTGCCACTAGGTCACAAGGTAGTTTTAAATGAATAAATTTGTCCGCGCAATCAAAGAATTGCTTTTGCGGTAGTCTGTCAAGATGAAATATTTTTCGCACCACTGTAAATCATGCGTCCCACGTCTAAATTTTTCCCTAAACGGACTTTCCATCGTGAAGGATTCTTAATTTTAATATTTCGTAATACCAAACAATTCGATTTTTTGGTTTGGTTTCAGTTGGCTATTTTAGTAACTTGATATTCGCTCATCTCTCCAATTGATATTAAAATCTCATCAAAAATTAATATTTCAAAACAAAACTTTGAAAAAAGTTAGTAAAACGTCTGGTCAATAAGGGGAAAAATCATTCATACCTTCCCACCATCTGTTATTTTTTTGAGTATCAACTTTAAAAAACATTATGAACCCCAAGACGATCCCGAAATTCTTACCTATTTCTTCTGCCGTAATGGTGTCTACAGCTTATTGTATTACGTTACACTAAAATTAGATCCCTGTCTAAAATATGCCCAAAATAAAGTGAGCGAAAAAAAAAGAAAAAAAATGGTTTACTAGAAATGTGCTTAAATACTTTTGATAACTGGAAAGGAAATTTATATTATACAAGTAAATCACTTCTGTAAAAAGGATTCCATTGAAGATAAAAATAAGTACTACTACTACTTCAATTGAATAATTAATTTTTAAGTTGATGCAATATTAACTATTAGCAATTATTAAATTCTGAATAATTTGAAAACAAAATTACTTGAATTCAGAGTAAAGTCAATTCCACTTGGCCATAGTGCTGTAAATTTGATAAATCCCAAATATCTCGATATTTTCTTTTCTTAGCTACTATGTAACAACAATATACATACATAAATGCATCGTTAAGTACGATATTTTCCGCAGGGAATAGAATTGAGTTTAACAAAAGCAATTGCCTTTGAAACTTTTCTCATATAATTAATTTCGAAAATATTAAAATACATCTATAAAAATTTGTAAATACTGATAAAATATTAGGAAATAATATTTAGATTTAATACCGTATCAAGATATTTGACTATAAATTTGTTTTTATTCGCGAATCGCCAACCTTAAGTAATCAAATCATTTTTTTATTTAAGAATAAGATTTATTTTATGTGGTGATTCTAATTAGAAATTTTGCGTAAAAAAAAAAAAAAAAAATAAACACCATGAATTGCTAAAGATACCCACGACTTTCCTTTTCAGCGGTTTTTCTTTTTCAGTGGGAAGAGAGAGTGCAGGGTAAGTATGCCGTCGCGAGGGTAGGGTTTCGACAAATCCGCTGAGGTCGGTTTCGCGTCGCGCGCGGTACGCGGTACCTTTGATTGTTTCGTTATTTTATTTAGAGTAGTCTTCGTCGGGTTGAGTTAGAGTAGTATACTTTTCGGTACCGCGTCGAAACTTCGGGAACGCGAAATGAAAGTTAGATCTTGTATTATTGACTGGTTATAAGAAGGAATACGGAGTAACGTAAAGTAGGTTTCTTCTCCGTATGGCTTTGTTTTGTAACGCGTTTGGAAAACGGGCATGTTCAGGTGGCTGAAATATTGTAATTGAGCGTAACCCATTCGGAGACCCGCGACCGAAATCCTCTCCGAACTAGCTGGCCGACAAGCAGCCACCGCGTGAATGGGTTACGGTGCACGGATTGGTTGACCTGTTGGTACCATCCGTTGGCACTACTCAGACTTAACGTCTAGAACCGATGAGAGGTCGGTTCCGCGTTCGAAATTAAAAGGTCGAAAATCATTACACTACCTGCTACCGAAGATTTAGTGCTCGCTGTTCGGCTTGTGTTCGGATTTTTCCGGAGGGTTGATGGAGTGTGGTTACTAGTTGAGTATACTATGGTCGATAGGTCCTTACGTGGAATGTAAATTGCTAATACCTGTGTGTGTGAAATGCTTGACAGCAAACCGGAGAGTTGGTAGAAAATCCAAAACTTGCTCATTAGTTGCAGGAAAGATTAGTCATACTAGCATTTTGTACATATCGGGTCGAAGATCGAAGAAGACCTTCGACGAATGAGGAGATATGAAAGATATAAGAAAGATCCCAAACGAATTGTTATCATTTCCCATTTGCTCGCTCCCTATTTTCAAAATAGTGCATAGCTTAACTGTCCCTGAAATAATTAAGCGCTGCAAGTGTGCTAGTCCGTGCGTGAATGCGTGAGTGGCTGAGGTATATGTGCATGTGTTCGTTCCAGGGTTTTCACTACTTTGTATGCTTGTCTTGTGTTGTTGCTTGCTCAACTTACATCTATACTTCTCAACTGGTCGTCATAGTATTGTCTTTTCTTAATTCTAATTATCTTATTCGCTACTCTTTTGAGATTTTCATAGTGTCCTCTCTTCGTCCTGGTTTTCCTACCTATGTAATCTTTATATGCCTGATTCTTTTTGGCTAACGCATTCTGGCACTCATCATCGAACCATTCATTTCTCTTGCGCTGGGCTTAACGTCCGATCATCTGTTCTGCTATGGTCTGAATAGGCGCTTTCACTACCATCCACAGCTCGTTGTTTGTCTTTAACGATGCGTCTGATAAGATCGGAGCCAGCGGGCTGTCTAGGATCTCCATGAAATTTTTGGCCATAGACGCCGTTTGGAGCCTTTCGATGTCAAATTTTTGTAGCAGGCTGGTCTTTGCTGAATATGCCTTTGACATACGACATCAATAGGTTAATTTGACCAAGTAATGATCTGAGTTAGAATTGTCTCCTCGGTGTGTACGGACGCCAAGTATGCTCGAGGCCCATCGTTGTTGGATCAGAACATGATCGATCTGGTTTTGTGTGTTGCCATCCGGTGATACCCAGGTCATTATATGAATGCGTCGATGTGGGAAGCAAGTCGAACGTATGACTAGATTTCTGCTACTTGCAAAGTCAGTCAGGCGCTGGCTGTTGTCATTCGTTTCATCGTGGAGGATCTATCCTCCAGTCGTTTCCCGATGAGATAGCTCATTGCCAACCTTAGCATTGAAATCACCCAGAATTATTTTTGTGTCATTTGTAGGCATTGTGTCGACTAGTCTTTCCAGGCGATTGCACGTTTCTTCGTCCTCTTCTTTGGTCGGGGCGTGAACATTGGCCAGTTCGATTTTAAAGAATTTCGCTTTTATACGGATCGCACACCACCGTTCATTGACTGCCTTAAAATCAATAACGTGCGATTTGAACTCCCTATCCACAATAAAGGCCACTCCGAATTCTCGTTTTCCAATAGGCACAAATATCGGACTAAAGCAGGGAGATGGGTCATACGGTCATACGGAAGCTACCTGTCGAGACGCGAGGTACATTACTATACAAGTCGAGCCAAGTAGTAGCCTATGCGGATGACATCAACATTCTGTCACGGTCATTAACAACTGCCAAAGACTTTTTCCTGAAACTCGACAGTGAAGCAAAACTAGTAGGACTACAAATCAACGAAAATAAAACAAAGCTCATGACGCAGTCGAGGAAAAATACACCAAATACACAAAATATCACACTTGGCGCCAAAATAACGAAAACGGGCAATGAAAGAGACGAAATACGCCGAAGAATACAGTTCGCAAATAAAATATTTTATTCAGTATTGACGATCTTGATGACCAGCTGTATACACAGGAAAACAAAGCTTCAAGTATACAAATCGGTGATAAGACCTGTGTTATGCTATGGGTGTGAAATATGGACCCTAACCAAAGCATCCGCAAAAATATTGAACGCCTTTGAGCGACGGGTCCTGAGGCGAATAATCGGAGAGAAGCTAGACGGGGACCAATGGCGAATTCGATACAACCATGAGCTGTATAAAAATTTGTGACGAACCGGAGGCCTCAAGGATTGTAAGACTGCGGAAGCTGCAATGGGGTGGACACATGGATCGTATGGACGAACAACGGATACCCAAGAAGGTATTCGTTGGGAGAACTGAAGGCCGGTGGCCAGTGGGGAAACCGAGGAAACGCTTGTCTGACTCGGTCGACGAAGATAGTTCATCGCTGCTTGGATTTCGGAATTGGAAGACGCGGTCAACGGGTCGAGACAGTTGGAGGCGCTGTTTGCAGGAAGCGAAGGCCCGAAAGGTGCTGTAATGAAGAAGAATAGGCTTCCCACTTTTGAATATTGTGTGCGATCTCATGTCTTAAATGTCGTTTCCAGTCCTGTTCATTCCCTGGAAACCAGTATTTTTAATTTATATTTGCTGAACTGTTGTAAAAGGTCCTTAACATCGCCAGGGTAATTGTGTGATCTGACAATCTAGGATCCAATGCCATAGTCCTTTTTCCGATTGCGAGGTTGTTGCCTTGAGTCCAATCCATTCCGAGGCCTATTTGCAGGTTTCGAAACATTGTAGGGTTTTCCAGGGACGGGGAGTTAGCCCGTCGCCCAACCTCCATTCCAGCGGCATGTTTATTATGTCGATTCCGTTATCAGGCGCGGAAGACTCGCCTTCGCCCTCATATGTCCCCACGTCCTTTTAATAGTTTAGAATTTTCAGCGGGAAAAGATGTGGAAGGTATGTAGTCGAGTGGGCGGGGTTTACGGGTAGTCCGCGACTAACTGATACAGTGCTCTTGATTCGGTCCGCGGGGTCGTACTGTGCATTTGGTTGATTTCAGGTAGCGTATATTGTTTCGATTCGGATTAAAATAGAGTATGTCTGGCACCGCATCAATACGTAAATCGGGAACTCGCAAGTTCGTTGTTTTGTGCATGTCGAATAGTTGAAAGCCACGTAAAAGCAACAGTAGAGTAGCATAAAGATTTTAATTTTCTAATGGAAAATTTTCGAACGCATTTAGAACAGGCAAATTGACGATGGTTGAAAACCCTGACCGAGCATAGTATACTCACAATGAGACCCACGACCGTATTCCTCTTCGAATTTGCTGGTTGACAAGAAGCCACCACGGAATATATTATGAGTGCCTGGACCTGTTGACCTAAAGGGTACGGTTCGTGGCACGGCTGGAGACTTCATGTCTTAGAATCGTCGAGGGGCGATTCGCACTTCCTTTGGAAAGTAATTGATCCGAGGGAGAAAAATTTTTACACGTTACTTTATATAGAATCCCTAACCTTTTGTAAATCATCTACCACCGTTACGATGTCGCATCTGTCCCCATTTTTGCTAATACCGGGTGAGCCATTTAGTAGTTTCTTTTTAAATCACATGTTATTTTGACATTGACAGCTGTTTCCCGCTCAAAATTATGTTGAAATGAATTGAAGCCGAATGACCATCCGTTTCGTTTTCGCTTCGCAGTTTGGTCATTAGAGCAGCTCGACTTGGATGCCGATCTGAGACTCGGAAAACCCACACGTGATTGTCGAAAAGCCAATGCATCTTCAGCGAGTGACAGTGTGGTGTGGATTCTGGAGTGGTGGCATCATTGGACCGTTTTTCTTTGAAAATTAGGCTGGAAATGCTGTTTCGGTCAACGGGAAGCGCTACAGAAGCATTATAACGGATTTTTTGTGCCCGAAAATTTAGGATTTGGACTTAACTGACCTTTGGTTTCAACAGGATGGCACGCCATGTCATACAGCTCGTCAAACAATCGATATTTTGCGCACAAAATTCGGAAATCGTGTAATCAGCCGCCTTGGCGAGGCCAGTTGGCCACCTCGAAGCTGCGATTTGACATCGTTGGACTTATTTTTATGGGGCGCTGTGAAAGATCGATGTTATGCGGGAAATCCACAAACTATTCAAGCACTGAAATAGAATATTCAACAAACCATTGCTCAGATAGGTAAAGTACTTGCATTCGTTTACTTGTAAGATATAATTCACTTCACCTGCACGTTTGTATATTATTTGACTATATTTAACAGTATTTAAAACAGAAAGCGTTCCTTTTCTGGTTATAAGAGATACACTCAATAATTCCGTTTATTGATGCACTTTACCCGCATATATCTAACAAAACAAACACCAACTCAACATATAATTGAAAGGCAATATGTTATGTCGTTCAAAGACCTCCTCATTTGTAACATGCCCTGGGGGCAAAAAGTAGAGTAATGTGCAATTTATGATCGCAATTGTGAACTGTGACGTTCGTGGAAACTTTACATAGTCTTACACTATACAGTCTAACGAATTTTTAAGCGACATTGGGGCATTTTAGATGATTCTGATCCCATGTCTAATCGAAGTGGTCCTTCTTTTGTTTTTTTAGTACTATCAAAAGAATAATAGATTGTAAGTTTGCGATCTGCCAATCAATTTATTTATATCAAATAAAATCAATCCATATTGCTCGCAAGATATGTACTCGTATATAAAAATCGTCTGATGATTAACCATCTTCGAAGAAAAATTAACTCTTTCCGACCATAAAACTGTCGAATGAAGCCCATTGTGGCGACGCAAATAATCATCTACCCATTCGTTGACTGCAGCAATTAAAAAGAATTTTTCAATTGGATCGAATTAATTTCCCCCAACAGTTCGTCATCAATATGGTGCGTCTGTTTCAGACCATCTAACATGCTTTTCCAGCAGTGACGATGAACTTTGCGTTGTTTTTTGTGTCTAGCAAAGCTAACGTAAAAAACAAAGTAATATATTTTCTTGCAACCTAATTATGTAAAAACTCTTTCATGGCCGTCAAATATACATATGTGCAACATTACTGTGGTTTTTGCTCATTCGATCAAGAACGATGTTGATCATATCTGATAAGATCTTCGTTCTTTAATGCTCGGAAACAGTCTCCTATGCTGAAAGCTACTGTTAAACGGCATCATTGTTTCGAAAGATTCAATTAGTTGCTTTTTGTAGAGTCATTATGCATTCCCACATTTGCATGGAGTCCAGGCGGCCCCATCCGCCGCGGACTGTTGAGTAGTATCACTTCAATGTTTGATATTGTGCATTAACGCAGATCCACTCATAAATTTCAGATGCGTGCACAAGAAGCATCTTCTCTTGCGTCAGAATGAATTTTCGGAATATAGATACATTAAAGGCCTGCACCGCCCTACAACTAACTCTGTGGGAAGAAAGTCTTTCCAAATAAATCGCTTCTCCTTTCACAATTTCAGCTATCATGATGGGTGATGCACAAATATACAATCGGTTAGTTGTCGTTTATTGAGCATGTGGTGTGTGCACCCCAGGTGAACTTGGCAACGTGCTTCAGGAAAAATATTTGAAATCCAATGATAACAGACCCATAGGTAAAGATTTGATCAGCTGCACTGTTTCCGATACATTTTACTTTGTCTCTAATATAAGAATGTATAACGTCCCTACTAGGGATAATCCCCTCCGGAATGTGCATTGACCAAATAGTCAATTTAATAAATTTTAGGGGATTAATTTAATGAATGACTGTGAAAATATATTTCATTTAGCCCCTTTCTCTATAAAAATGTAATATTAGAACCTCTTAGTTCATCAAACGTAAGCGAATCAGTGAACAAATGTCAATTCAATAAAAATTAAACATATAGCCAAAAGAACTCTCCTGGTTTTTGGAGGCTATTACACTCTTACTCGTATGATCCGATACTATCTTTAATAGAAAAGTTTCGTGAAAAATAACTTTTCTTCAAAATTTACTTAATTTTCATAATCACAATAGTCCAGATAAAGTAGATTTTTTGCTGAAAAAAAATCTATAGTTCCAAATCTTTAACTAATGTGTGGAGGAATAAATAAAAGCCTAATAACATTCCCTTAATTTTCGGTGCAGTGGAGGGTAGGGGAGAGTGGCAAATGTCGCATGTTCTAGTTTTTGTTGCATATTTTGAAAACGGTCCGCCACACCAAAAAAATTGTGCGGAACAAAATTAAAGCTTACTGAATTGCCTTTAAAATAATACCCACTTTTTCATACCTATACCTTTACGCCTACGAGATATTATCCAGCAAAAAATTGTAAATTTGCCGGAAAAATTGAAGGGTGTCTCGTTTTTCGTCAAACTTGCCCCTGTAACCATTTTACCTTTGATTTTACAGGAAGTTCGTCGCAAATAAAATTATAGGGAACTGAATTTCCGTTAAAAACATATCTTTTTTTTAATTTACCTTCAAAGGGTAAAAAGTTAGTGGTATTGCAAACCGATGTTGATTGTAAGATTTCCCTAGAAACAAACTCGTCATTTTATTTCCGTTTTCAAATGCTTTAGCTCTCTGTATCATATTGACATTCGATTTTTCAGGACTTGGACGATTAAGGTAGGCGCTTCTATTCCTTTGATGAACTTGATGCGAGGACCATAATGATAAGATTTGCTGGTAAGCATGGAGACAGAATCTTATTCAGAAGCTCTATATATGGTTTGCTATTTAAATGAAAAATGAATTATTGTGCTAGAACTTCAGCTATGTTTTTGAATAGCGCAGGAGGGATGGTTCCTGATGCCTACATATCTTTTATGAATGCCCTTAGACTACATTAGACAAGATGTTTAAAGAAAGTGGCGGTAAAAACAGTGACCAACGCAATCTCGTTAATTTTTTTTTGTCTGGTTCTCAGTAACATTGTGTAATGATTTTCCTTTTCACATTTGTAATGATTTGCTGTTCAAAACGCTTGAACGAAATCGGAACCGACCTCTCCGAACTAACTGCTGGCTAGCTAGCTAGTTCGGAGAGGAGTTCGGTCGCAGGTCTTACGCGAGCAGACTAAGTTCGAAATACAAAAACTCAGCCACCGGTTCACATGCCCGTTTTAAACGCGCCGAAAACACAACCATACGGAAATGAAACCCATCTCTACTTTGTTCCGTATTTCTTCTATCATCCAGCCGGCAACAAATACTGCACCTAATTCCGCGTTCCCGAATATCACCGACGCAGTACCGATAAATATACTACGTTAATTTGAATCCGAAAAACCCTAATCTAATAAAAACGCAAAACAAACGATGGTACCGCGTACCGCACGCGACACGAAACTGGCCATCCGCGGATTTATACCACCCTACCCTCGTAACGGCATACTTACCGTTCGCTCTCAGTCCTGCTGGAAGAGAAGAGCATGCTGGAAAGGAAAGTCTTGTTGTCTAGCAATTCATTTTATTCATTTTTAGCTTTATCTTATGAATCGGTACAACTAACAATAATAATTACAACACCTATTTTAAAAATAGTTGATGCCTTTCCACTAAAAAGTCAAATAAGCCTTAATAGAAAAACGGAAATAATAACTAGACTTGTAAGGCAATTAGAGCCACTAATCCTTATAATGAAGAAAAGAAACATTTCATTATTTATATTTCATTTGTTGTTGTCTTAATGTGTAGTAAATAATTGTATAAGTATTATAAATTTTATTTAAGCAGATTTCTATTTTTCAGTTTTTCTCTTTATTTAATTTTACGCAGAATCTACATTAATCTATTTAGAGGTTTACTCTTAAGTTCCAATTTTTTCCCCTGTTTCTCTTGTTAGGTGCTTCTTTTTATAGTTATTTTATTTCTCTTTCAAGAGGTTACTTTTTAATGTTTTATTCTTTTTCCGCGTTTCTTTTCGTATGGCAACTTTATGGATTTGATTTCATTTATTTCTCTTATCTTTTTACAAAATTTTTATAAACATATGACCATCGGTAGATGCGATCACCTAAAATCAATACCCTACTGAGTTGAATGTGAAAGGTGCTAATCAAACTAAAATGAAGCTCATTTCGCTATCAAATTCAATGAAAATGAGGCTCGTTCTCACTGGGAAGAGCTAACCAAATTTCAAAATATTCAATTTAAGCTTGCTTTGCGACCAGCGATAAATTATGTCTATGGGTAAGTTGTTGAAACTTACAGGATTGAAATACAAAGAATAATATAAAGGCGTATGACAGACACCCAATGCCGGTTGATGAATAGCATGCTCATTTTCAAAGATTAATGTGGAATACTGGGTCTGAATAATAAGTAACCGGACTGACCTCAGGAAATTTTTTATTGGCAAAATATGTACAATTTTTCTTTAGAAATCTTCAAAGTAGTCCCCATTAGAGTCGGTAACATGCTGATACCGGATTTTCCAATCCCCGAACGCTCCCTGGAAGTGGGCAACCTCGATGCTGTCTAGAGCCCTCGTCGTAGCACGTTGAACGTTTTCCAGAGTCCCGAACCGCGTCCCCTTAAGGTATCTCTTGATCTTGGGGAACAGAAAGAAGTCCGCTAGTGCCATATCCGGGCTGTAAGAACTCTGGTTCGGTTCGCAGTCGATCAAGGATTTCCGAAGCGACAGCAACACGACGCTCCTTTTGCTCATCAGTCAGGTGTTTGGGTACCAGCTTCGCGCAGATCTTCCTCATGCCCAGATCGTTCTTAATAATGTTGTGATCGGTCATCTTATCAATTCCAACCTCATCTGCGATAGCCCCAATCCTCAGACGACGATCACTGTTCAACACATCGACGCGCTGTTTGTCATGGACTTCATCGCGGCCCTCCCGGAAATTTCTGTGCCACTGAAACACTTGAATTCTGGACAGAGCATCCTCACCGTAAGCCTCTTGAATCATTTGAAGAGTTTCCGTGGCCGTTTTCTTGAGTTTGACACAAAATTGGATGCGGTAATTATTTAGTTTAGGTGCCATCCTCCCGATTTTTTTGAAATTTCAGTATGTTATACATATATATATATATATATATATATATATATATATATATATATATATATATATATATATATATATATATATATATATATATATATATATATATATATACAGAGGTGGCCAAAAGTGATCGGACAATACAAGAAACAAGCAATAAAATACTTTTACGAGCATAAGCTTTGAAATGAAATGAAAATTTTTCCCTTATATAAAAGTTACTTGTATTCTCAATTAATTGCACAAAAAAATAAAACAGAAATAAAAAGATTTTCACAAGAAAATTAACAACTAATTCAAATTCACATTGTATCAAGTGGACAAAAGTAATCGGACGTTCAATTGTAATACTTTTCTTTCTGATGATTCCATTAGAACATAGGCTTTTAATATCTAGTTGCGTATCCTTTTTGTTTTATAACTTCTGTTAACCTATTGGGCATAGACTGTACCAACTTCGGGTAACGTCCGGAGTAATGTTGTCCCATTCTTCTAATAACACCGTCTTCAGTTGACTTTTATTAGTAATGTGATGGTTCCTTATTTTTTTATCCAGATGATCCCAAAGATGTTCGATGGGATTTAGGTCTGGGGATTGCGGTGGTGTTTTTAATTGACCAGGAGTGTTGAAAAGGAGCCACATACGAACATCATGAGTTGTATGCTTTGGGTCATTATCTTGCTGGAACAAATAATGACCATCAAGACCCAATTTTTGTGCACTTTTTTTCAAATTTTCTTTCAAAATCGACAAGTAACCTAGTTTGTCCATAGGTTCGTCAATGAAAACAAGTTCTCCTACACCGTTGGCAGCCATGCAACCCCAGACCATTACACAGCCACCTCCGTGTTTTACTGTATGTTGAATGTTTTTGGGATGAAGCTCACTATTTTGAGTTCTCCACACCAACAACCTGCCGTCGGAGTGGTAGATATTAAACTTACTCTCATCAGAGAATATTATACGAGTCCAAAAGTCGAGCGGCTTGCTTTTAAATTCTTTTGCAAAGCATAATCTTTTCTTCTTATTAACTTTGCTAATTAGTGGTTTCTTTCGAGGTACTCTCGCTTGATAACCAGCACGGCTGAGAGCTCTACGAATAGTCCGGGCACTAACATTGGTACCATTTACATCTACTAATTGATCCCTAATACTTCTGGACGTTGTAGTCGGATTCTTTTTAACAATTCTTAAGATTTTTCGTGCGTCTGTCTCTGTTAGTTTACATGGTCGACCACTCCTAATTTCGTTTTCCACCTGATTATTTTTTCTGAACCGTTTCACGATATCGAAAACTGTCGAACGACTTCTTCCAATTATTTTTGATATTTCAGAAAAGGAGTTATTCTCTTTATACAATTTTATTATAACTTTTCTTTCATGTATACAGGTTTCTTTGCGATTCTTAGCCATGTTTAACTTTCTTCACTTAAAACTGACAAGTAAATGACTGATATCAGAAAAACACATATCAACATATAATTAGGGGAATTCCCTTTTAAACTCGGAAATGAAAAGAAAAGAATTGCTCCAAACTTCAATGACTAATTTCACACTTTTCAAAATGTCCGATTACTTTTGTCCACTTGATGCAATGTGAATTTGAATTAGTTAATTTTCTTGTGAAAATCTTTTTATTTCTGTTTTATTTTTTTTGTGCTAATTGCAATTGCAATTAATAATACAAGTAACTTTTATATAAGGGAAAAATTTTTATTTCATTTCAAAGCTTATGCTCGTAAAAGTATTTTATTGCTTGTTTCTTGTATTGTCCGATCACTTTTGGCCACCTCTGTATATATATATATATATATATATATATATATATATATATATATATATATATATATATATATATATATATATATATATATATATATATATATATATATATATATATATATATATATATATAATATATATATATATATATATATATATATATATATATATATATATA